>CM022701.1:27437374-27749874 GCA_012295165.1 Asparagus setaceus
ATCCTCATATGTATTGGACACCGTGTGCTGCTCATTGTCTCAACCTCATACTTAAGGATATCGGAAAACTAGCATTCGTGAAGATGACCTTGAGCCGTGCTATGGAGTTGACGGGTTTCATTTATTCACATGGTTGGGTTTTGAGGTTGATGAGAGGTCAAACCAACGCTCGAGAGCTTCTTAGACCGGCAGCGACGCGGTTTGCCACTTCATTTTTGACTTTATCAAGCATCCATAGGCAGAAAAATAATCTAAGGAAGATGTTTTGCTTGGAAAAGTGGGTGGAAAGCAAGTGGGCAAGAGATCCAAAGGGCAAAGCTGCCGAGAGGATAGTTAAGATGACTTCCTTTTGGAATAATGTTGTTTGTGTGCTCAAGCTCACGGGTCCTCTTGTTCGTGTTCTGAAACTCGTTGATAACGAGAGGAAGCCGGCTATGGGGTTTATTTATGAGGCTATGGATAGAGCCAAAGAGGCTATTGCAAAAGCTTTTGGTGGTGATGCAACTAAATATTCGGAGGTATTTGAGATTATTGATAAAAGATGGGATGTTCAGTTACATCATCCTTTGCATGCTGCTGGGTTTTACTTAAATCCAGCCTTTTTCTATGTCCACCCTAACATTCAAGCCGATAAGGAGATTATGAAAGGCCTATGGCAGGTCATTCAAAAGCTTGTGCCCCAACATGACCAAGATAAGATTTCTGATGAGTTGACTTTATACAAAGAAGCACAGGATCTATTTGGCATGCCTATAGCTATTAGAAACCGAGAAAAGAAGTCCCCAGGTAAAACATATCAATTAACTATGTACACGTACTTTTTGGTTAAATAAATTACCATATACTCATATTGATCACTTTGCTTATCTTGACAGCTGATTGGTGGGATTCTTACGGTGCAGCAACTCCAACTCTGCAGAAACTTGCTATAAGAATACTTAGTCTTACTTGTAGCTCCTCTGGGTGTGAAAGAAACTGGAGTACTTTTGAGCAAGTATGTTTAATTTCTTTTCATTAAATAAAAATCTACTTAAAGAATTAAGGATTTAGAGTACTAATTTGATTATTTTGACTTTATATGAGTTGCAGATACACACCAAGAAGAGGAATAGGTTGGATCACAATAGGTTGCAGGATCTAGTATATTGCAAATACAATCAAGCTTTGAAGGAAAGATTTGACTGCAGAGATATTGTTGATCCAATCAAGTTGATTGACATAGATGAAAGCAACGAGTGGTTGTTAGGTCAATTTGGAGAGGGCAACAATGCGGAGAATGACTTGGTGGATGAGGAGGATGACCTTAGATGGGGTGCTGTAGGCGAGGCAACGGGAGCTGAAGAAGAATTTGGACCGACTTTAAGGTCTATTGCTAGGGTTCGAGGATCTTCAAGTGGTATTGCTTCGTCATCTAGGAGGAGGGAGCCAGACACGGAGGATGAAGAAGATTTCAATGAAGAGGAGGAAACTGAGGATGAGGAAATTCCACTTGAGTTGGATGAAGATGATGATGAGGATGACTAGATATTTTGTTATTTTGCTACTTGCTTGTTTTGTTTCATAGACTTATGCTTATGTTAGATATTATCTTGCATTGTGATCTGTGGAAACTTGTGAACTTCGCTATGTTATGCATGCTAATTAAGACTCTTTCGTGATTTAGTAGGTGAAATTATATTTCTTAGTCTATATATGTGACAATTTATAAATATGTTGCTTATATGCTTGTTTGTCTTATATTGAAAAATATTTGTTTGAGGTGTGCGCCTCAATTTAGTGAGCGCTAGATCGTTAGGCCATGATGTGCGCTGAAGGCCCTTATACCAGATTAGCCTTTGCCGATAACACTGATGCAATCTAAGGTAGCGCCTCTTGATTCATGAATTAGACTATTCCAATTGATGATCCGCTCCATTCATCGTGATCTAAATGTCTCAAACATCTATAAAATAAAAATCATGATGATTAAATACTTCTAACACATAATTTTTATTATCTCTTTAGTTATATTGTCGTAAAACCGTTAATTTTACAATCACTTGATGAATGAGTAACTACAACCCAATATGGCTAATTTTTTATTTGTATACAATCCAAAACATATAAATCAAAATGAACAGAGTGGATCGTGTAATTTGATAGTTTATAATGTAGTTTTTGAGGCGCTACCTTAGATTGAATCTAAGGTGCCACCTTATACACACTTTTTCCATATATATAGAGGGAATGATGAGTATGAGGTGGCGGCTCATTTTACAAAATGAGCTACCAAGAGATAGAATGGTGGGGTCCACACCTTTTGATGTGACTAGCAATGTGGGCCTCACCACATGGCTATTTCTTGATAGCTCATTTAGCAAAATGAGCCGCCACCTCATACACATTATTTCCATATATATATATGTGTGTGGGGAAGAAGAAAACTACCAGAAAAACCCTTTAAGTTGTTAAAGCAATCACAGGCTATGCACAAAAGAACAAAATAATTCTAATAGACATCAACATGCAGACCATGTAAAGTTACATTTCAATTACACACATAGGATGAAGATTTAGCTTTTCCCCAAGGACCTAAATTTCACACTTTCTTCTTATTATAAATCAAATAATCTGTGTTCCACACTTCTGTTCCCAAGGTAAAAGTGCTAGAAACAAGTTTGAAAAACTGAAAGAGAAGAATATGCTAAACAAGCACATGTGATGATGTAGAAGTAATTTTTTCAATTAAGAAAACAAAAACTAGGTGAAAAAGACGATGTATAAACCCAGAATATGAAGAATAGAATATGAAGAACTATATCCAAGTTAGGTAAAGTGTTAGTTTCCTATAATATAAATTAACAGCAACATACAAGCTTTCAACAGATTAAGATAAATCATTTTAACTAATTTCTTTACAAAGTGAATGGTATATCAATGACAGTTCTCTCAAAAACATACGTTATGTATCATTGTACAATTGCATGACTTAATATTTAAGCTTATGTGAAGACAAGAAATATTTAAGAGAACGCGGCCCAGTTTTAGAATTCGTTAACAGTAGATAAACCGCAAAAGAATCTTGTCAGCAGTTAAATCCAGACATCAATTTTTTAAGTACACAAAACACAATATAAAATACACATCGGGTTTGATGGCTATGAGGTGGCGGCTCATTTAGAAAAAATGAGCTACCGATAGATACAAATGATGGGGTCCACACCTTCCAATGTGACTAGCAAAGTGGGCCTCACCACGTCTATCTCTTGGTAAGCTCATTTAGCAAAATGAGTTGTCACCTTATACACATTTTTGCCATACATAAATATAAATATCTGTATGTATGCATATATGTACATATATATGTATAAAAAAGTGCAGTTATGTTTGTATCACATCAGTTGTTAAAAGAAGAGTTAGAATTTCTTACAAGGAATCTGGCGACCCCATAGTGGTACTAGTCCTTTGTACAACCTACAATTTCAAAGCAACAGAAACAAATTCGTAAGCACGTTGCTAAGCAAGCATAGTCAAAAAGGTAAATAATTAAGCAAATTTTAGAGTAAGCCATACCCCATTGCTCCTTCTGCTTTGACAAACTTGGGGAGCCCATCGCTCAATCCTCTAGCAAAACCTGGTTGTGTCTGGACCCGAACTTTTACAGCTTCCATGGGGCAAAGTGCCACATCGGCAATCACTTCAGCAGATGCTGACCCAGCTAAGTAGATCAGTGTCTTGTACTTAGTTGCATACTCAGGTCCAGCAAGATCTGAATAGTATTTCTTGAAGAATTCATAGAATCCAAACTTGCAGGCACCCTGAGCACTGTAGCCAAGCAAGGTTGGCACCCAACCCCTGAAGAATCCTCTGGCTCCCTGCTCTTTTAACAAGACTCCAAATCCTGATGAGATGCTCTTGTACTTCGCAGGATCGATCTAATGACAAGTACATAAAATATTAATAAATTTAGCCTGAAAACAAATTTGAGGTTCTAGCTGGCATCCAATGAAATTCCTATCAAGATAAAAAGAATAAGAATCGATAAGTGAATATTTCATCACAGAGAAACAGTCAACATGAGATGAGAAGGAAATATCCAACAATTTTTTTAAAGATGGATCAAAATCAGAAGGTTTTCCTGCTTTGTTCAGAAGTTAATCGGAAATAAGAGTGGAAAACTACATCAGTAAATGCTTATTTATTTTAAAAAAGAAAGATGTTAAGGAGAGGAATTGAACCTTGGCCAATTCAGAAAGAATCATAGATCCATTCAGTCTCACAATATGGATAAGTTGATTTGCATCTATAGAGATTTGGACTCCACCCTCTAACAGCTAGATTACAGAAGTGTTTTCCAACAGCAAACAGATGGAATCAGAGCCTATCTGATGTATCCCAATTGCAATCGTGCAACATAGGTGGTGATGCCAAAAATCCAATGTTTGCCCGGAATAGAGGAAAGTCAAAGTGGTGACAAACATATTGCAATGCCTGGTCAGGACTAAGGCAAGTGCAAAGCCTGCCCCAACGGACACTGAAATGGCGGAAGCAGTGGTATGTTGGTACCAAGTTGGTTCCATACTGACTTTACGAATAATGTGATGAGTGTCATAGGGACATATTTCACCCTGTAGCAGCCAGCTTTAAGAGGAAGTTCTCCTAGTTCTCTAATATCACACCGCAACCCCAAACCAAAATTAGTTCTTAATTGTTATATATATATATATATATATATATATATATATATATAGAGCAAGGCTCCTATGAACTTAAGTTCATAATGAATAGTGGTGCACCAACTTTTCTAACCACTCATCTTGCTTTGGGATCCGTGAAAGATATAAAGGCCACTTTGAGATTTGTGCATCACAAATCTCAAGGCAAGATGAGTGGATAAAAAGTTGGTGCACCACTATTCATTATGAACTTAAGTTCATAGGAGCCTTACTCTATATATATATATATATATATATATATATATATATATATATAGAATGATGTATATGAGGTGGCTCATTTTGCTAAATGAGCTACCAAGAGATAGAGTGGTGAGGTCCACACTTTTTGATGTGACTAGCAAGGTGGGCCTCACCACATGGCTATCTCTTAGTAGCTCATTTAGCAAAATGAGCCGCCACCTCATATACATTATTTCCATATATATATATGAAAATAATGTGTGTGTGTGTGTGTGTGTATATATATATATATATATATAGTAAATCTCCTCTAAACTTAAGTGGATAGGAACGCTTGTCCACCAAACTTTTTATTCTTTCATTATGCTTTGATATTTGTACTACACATCAATGCAATCTTTGAGATTTGTGCCTTTATTTGTATTACATGCTAGCACAAATCTGAATGCAAAATCAATGGATAAAAAAGTTGGCGGACAAAATGCTCTATCCACTTAAGTTTATAGAGCTTTACTTTATATATATATATATATATATATATATATATATATATATATATATATATATATATATATATATATATATATATATATATATCTTAAGAATCAATATATATTTCTAAATCTGTTCATGAAAAAAGACCAAGAGACTTTGATTTCCGTTTCAACAACCATGATCATACGAGTCACGCATATGACTTCACATTGACATCGGTCAATGCATCGTCAATATTGCCATAGTAATATGGAAATATAATATTATACATATTACTATAAAAGAATAAAAAATGAAAAAAAAAATTTTCTATTTATATAATAGTTATGACTAATTATTCAACAAATTTGATTGATTGATACGAGTTGATTTTCTGTTACGATAGATCGACGAAACAATAGCTAGTCCAATAGCTGCTTCCGCGGCTGCAATGGCTATAATAAAGATTGAGAAAATGTCTCCTTTTAATTGGCGACTATCAAATATATCAGAAAACGTTACGAGATTAATATTAACCGAATTTAGTATAAGCTCAAGGCACTTATATATATATATATATATATATATATATATATATATATATATATATATATATATATGCTTTTATTTTTGTGCATATATGCTTTCCAAATCATTCCTATTTGCAAATTTACACTCAATTCTCCCATATTGGTTTTTCCTACACCTCAAGTTTAACACCGTTAATTAACTAATTGGAGGGTAAAGTATTTAATTTTCCCCTTACCCCCTTCATTAAACTAGATGGGAGGGGTGGCCTCACCAACGGCGGTCACCACGACCTTCCCCTAAATTCCTCCTTGCCTCATCATCGCACTCCCCTCTATTGCTAGCTTTGATATCCGGGTATGGGTTTATAGCCGCCATACCCGTGCCCAACCCATTTTGGGCACGGGTATGTGTGCAACACGCCCTAGACACGCAAAAGATCTCTTCAGCCCAGATCGCTTAAAAGAATTTAGAAATTTGGATTTTTTTTTTCTGTTATCGGGTTCAAAAAACGTTTCATTTTGAAGCCGTTAACCCATGACCCACATTAAAGATTGAGATAATGAATCCTATGTCCCGTTTCTCTCAAATAGACGCTCTCGTTAATGATCCAATCTCTTCAGGTTCGAACCTCAATCTCTCCTCAGTCTCTCAGGGTCAATTGAGAGAGGAGTGAAGAAGATTGTAAAGAGTTAAAAGTGTATGTTATTTATGTTTTGAAGATTTAGGGTTTTTTAGGGGTTTCTTTTTTATAGAATTTAGGGGTTTCTAATTTAATGTTTAATTGAGTTTTTAGGTTGCATTTTTGTTCTTTGTGTTTGCTTTTTTGTCATTCAAGTTACGGTTTTGAAGATTCAGTTTGTTTTTTGGTCAGTTTTCTTGGTTTTTGGGACTTACTTTGGTTTATGGCAATCAAGCTTCATACTTATGTTTTTTTTTTAATCTTGTCTGAAAAATCATTTCCTTGCTCACAAATGGACCTGATGGTTGTCTACTTAATGCAATTTTTAAGTACTAAGATCAGTTTGATGATAGAGTTTCATCATTGCCTAAATTCAATAGATGACTATAGTAATATGCAGTCAAATACTATGATGACTAAAGTATTCTTTTTCATTACATAAATTCAAATATCTTGCATAAATTCACTGTAAGCCTTCATAAGATGTGTTCATGTTCATATATAAAGAAACGGCTAAAATACCAGATTGGCATTTTAAATCGACCCTAAATGACAATAGAGCATTTTAAATAGCTCCGACTACAATAAGGCCTTATAATTGTTTAAATGAGACAATAAGGCCCATATTTTCAACGGAAATCATTTACTCCGGTGAACTCCTGTTCCTCAGCTTTATCTCCTCCAACTCCTGCTCCTCACCAATGGATCCACACTCCCCACGACCCAAGTCTCCTCCTCCTCCTCTTTATCCTCCGCCTTCTCCTCCTCCCTCCCTTGGCCCGTCGACACCTCATCGAAGCGTAGCGTTCTTGGTGACAATTCAATCTTCTTCTCCTCCTCCTCTTTCTCTTCTTCTATTAACTCCTCATTCTTGATGTCCTCTCGATTCTCCTCCTCCAACACCACTAAGCACTTTGAGAACACGCTTCTCGACTGGGACCCACCACCAATTTCTTCTTCTTCACCGTCTTCCTCTATTAACTCGTCGACCCAGTCATTCTTGGTGTCGGTCCATGCCTGAAGGAGGGAGGCGGATAAGGAGGATAAAGAGGAGGAGGAGGATGAGACTTGGGTCATGGGGAGTGTAGATCCATTGGTGAGGAGCAGGAGTTGGAGGACATGAAGCTGAGGAGCAGGAGTTCGCCGGAGTAAATGATTTCAGGTGAAAATATGGGCCTTATTGTTTCATTTAAACAATTATAAGGCTTTATTGTAGTCGGAGCTATTTAAAATGCTCTATTGTCATTTAGGGTCCATTTAAAATGTCAATCTGGTATTTTAGCCATAAAGAAACTGTAAATGTTTCTTCTCCTACAAGTAATATATATAATATAATATACAGCCGTGTCTCCATACCCTACTATTTACAAATTTTCTGTATCCCGTGCCTGTACTCAAGGTTATCAATAGCGGATAGCGTCGCGTAGCGGTGAGGCATCGCTAAGGCTATTTAGGGCTATTGCTGCAAAATAGTGGTAAAAAGCGCAAAATCAACTAGCGGTCTAATTTAGATATGTATAAATATTAAAAAAAATTAAGAAAAATTAAAGAAAATCTAGAAAATCTAAAAGTGCATATTTGATGATTTAAAGAGATTCTAAACATGAAATAGACATGTAAGCGTCACATAATACCGAAGACGACTGGAGGAAGAGTTAAAGAGTCGTCGTCTTCGAAAAGATGAGCTGAGCGGTGAGAGGACTGCACTAGGAGGAGCTCACAGCGAGAGGAGGTGAGGGGAAGTGCTGAGGGAGGTGCTAGAGGCTATGGGAGGCGACGAAAGTACGTCGAAAATTACGGGAGGCGGTGGGATGCAGTGGTTGCGGGTCGGGTTTAATTTTAAAGAAATAAACCTCAAACTGCTTTTAAATAGTGGTCAAAAAGAGGATTTTGCTCGCAATCGTACGCTATTCACTGCTATGGCGTGCTATTGGCCGCTTTTGCAAGCGGAAAGCGCATATTCCGCAATATGTCACCGCTATTGGGTCATAGCGTAGCGGGAAAGGACCGCTAACGCTATTAGCGCCGCTATTGCAGGGCTATTTACCGCTATTTATAACAGTGTCTGTACTTGTACCCATGCAACATAGAGGCCAGGATCGCCGGGGATCATTGCCTCTGATTCTCTCTCCATCTCTTTTCTCTCTCTAAAGTTAAATAGAAATTAATTTGATTCAATTGATTTAATTAGGGGTAGAATAGCTTATTTATTTATTTATTTTTGAATTTATCATAGAATGTGGTGGACTATACTGGGTTTATTCCATCTAGGAGGGATTATTATTCAAATTCAACATGAGAAATTTAGGGGTTAAACAGCAAATATCTAGATTTGGGCGGTAAATTTGCAAATAAAAATCATTTGGGTGTATACATACAAAAAAACCCTAAATAAAAACACATAATATATAATACACATTTATTATGCTCACAACTAAAAGAATGTCTCCTTAACATGTAGAGGGGGTCCAACCAATGTGGACCATGGCTGAGCCTTCAAAAAAGAAACAATTCACCTTCCCACTTTGGCAGTTGATTTAGTTTTTACAACATAGATCATTTGATCTCAAACTGACAAGAAAGCTAAGATCAGAAAACTGAAAATTTAAATCAATTCAAGGTAACAGAAAGTGCTGGGCGGCCTAGGCGTTGGACCCTACGCCTAGAGCCTAGGTGCCTAGGCGAAAGTCTAGGCGTTTTTCTTTTTTTTTAAGTTTTTAATTATAATTACTGATAATAAATGCCAATGTTATAGAAAGCTTACGCGCTGGACTGACACCTAGGCAAATTTCTTAAATGGTGGTGGAGGATGTTTTGTTGTAGGTCGGAAGAGGTAGAGGAGGTGTTCATAGTTGGAGTTTGGATGAGGTTGGAGCGTGTGGAGGCTACAATGGAGGAAATCATGATCAATGCCTAGGCAGGCTACGCGGAGGCTTTTTAAAACATTGAATCAATTAAACAACAGAGCGTAACATAAGATAACCTTACTAGCTACAACATCAGGTCATCACGATCAAGATGATTTCCAATATGAGGAATTACCAATGAACATATGACAAATGTACTTGAAAAATATAGTAACAGATATGTCATAAAATTGGTTCTAGAAAAATGATCATCAAATAGATCATTCTGAAGTATAATAATGAATCATCTATCTAATTAAGAAGGAATTCTACTAGATCTCCAGCTTCAAGCTCATAAAACCACAGTAATAAAAATCACCAACTTATTCCATTCCACGAACGGATCAAAATCACATCAAACCAACAGATCCCAAGCAATGGAAACAGAACTCATCAAGAGACAGAAAGAATCAATCACCTGCATGTTACATTTGACGAGATCGAGAGGAGTAACGGCCATGTGAGTCAATCCACAGCTCAAGATCCCTCCAAAGGTGCAGGCGGCGTAGAACGTCGGTGAGTACATCGCGATCTTGCCGGGCTCGCTCGGGGACTGAATCATAAACGGCATCTCCGCCGCCGGCGTCGCCGCCGGAGACGCGTCGGAGGCTAGCGTTCGGGAGTTGAGGAGCCCGGAGATGGACGGAGACCTCGACGAGGGGTAGTAGAGGTAGGATGGGATCAGGGATTGGCGGCGGGAATCGGAGAGAGCCATTGGATTTTTCTCGAGGGTTTGCTCTCTGCCCGGCGATGCGATTTGAGGGGAAGAGGGTTTTTTTTTGGGCCGGGCTTCGGAGTTTAAATTGGGGGAAGTGATTGGGGGACCGGGGAAAGATTGTTGGGGATCTGCTGTGGAGGTTGGAACAGGGAGTTTTGGATTGGAGCTTACGTGTTGAGGTTTGATTGGCTGAAGAGGTACGCAAGAAGTTGGGAGATGGTCTGAATTTTCATCAATGTTTTTCTCAATTCAAAGTTCAACAGCAAGTGGACAAGTCCAATCTGAATTTTAGTTTTAGTTTTCCATGTGAATATATATATAGAGGAAGGCTCCTATGAACTTAAGTTCATAATGAATAGTGGTGCACCAACTTTTTTATCCACTCATCTTGTCTTGAGATTTGTGATGCACAAATCTCAAAGTGGGCTTTATATCTTTCACGGATCCCAAAGCAAGATGAGTGGTTAGAAAAGTTGGTCTTGTATTCATTTATGAGCTTAAGTTCATGGGGCTACTATATATATTTGAAACGCGTTTAAGGAAAAAAAAAATAGAAGTCTTCATAGTTGACCTAGCGACCAAGTAAACTTCTATGTTTTTATTTATTGGTCGAAGCTAACTCAAAATTTGATCCCACGAAAACTTCCGAAGACCAATACAGACGTGAATTGTTATATAATCAGAGTTTACTGGTACTTTGAGAAAGAATATGATATCGGGAAGAATTTTTGTAGGAATGAATATTTCCAAAGAGTTATTTAAAAAATGGAAATTATCACTTAATTAAGAAAAATAAAAAGATATCACTATACTCTACCGCGGCAATATAGCCAATGGTCGTCGTCAATCACCGCTGGTATCACCTCAAGTGAGCAACCATCGCCAGAAATGTTCGAGGCTAGAAGCTAAACTTTTTATGTTTCTCGCTTCGTTCCCTAATGATACTCAAACATGAGGATAGAAAGAAGCATTCTATTCTCACATTTATTCTATGTTATTTCTTATTTCCTTTAACGAACTCAACTAGATTCTTATGTATCAAACAATAGGGTTTTTTTTATATAGGAATTAAAACAAGATGTAAGTTAATTGTTTTGATTATAGACTTTGTGGGTCTAGTCAAATTATTCATAAACAATTTGGGTTCCATACTGAAATGGGAGAAAGAGAAAAAATGGGTCAGATTGCAAGTTTCTATGAAAACATCTGTCTCTCGTCAACGCTGAACTAATAACCTTTGTAAAACTAGGCTTCAACATCATTCAATATTCAATCTCTAATGATCCATAGCAGAACTCTAATGATCCCTCAGTCTCTCGGGATCAATAGAGAGAGAAGTGAAGAATATTGTAAAGAGTTAAAGTGTATGTTATTTAAGTTTTGAAGATTTATTTTTAGGGTTTCCTCTTTTATATATAGAATTAGAGTTTCTAATTTAATGTTTAATTGAGTTTTTAGGTTGCATTTTTGTTCTTTGTGGTTACTTTTTGTCATTTAAGTTATGATTTTGAAGATTCGGCTTGTTTTTTAAGGCAGTTTTCTTGGTTTCGAGACTTACTTTGGTTTATGGCAATTTGGCTTCATACTTACTTTTTGTTTAATCTTGCCGGAAAAAAATCATTTCCTTGCTCACACATGGACCTGATGGCTGTCTACTTAATGCAATTTTTAAGTACTAAGATCAGTTTGATAATAGAGTTTCATCATTGTCTAAATTCAATAGATGGCTATAGTAATATGGAGTCAAAAACTATGATGACTATAGTATTCTTTTTCATTACATAAATTCAAATATGTTGCATAAATTCACTGTGAGCCTTCATATAAGATGTGTCATGTTATAAAGAAACTCTATACGCTTTATTCTCCTACAAATGATATATATCCCTCCTTTATAAATATTGAGAAATTGGTAGTACTACTAAAGACACCAAACTGCACCGCCTAAGAGCATAAAACAATGACACATTTGATATGTTATCTTAATATTAAATTAGTATATGAATGGGTATTCACTATCCATAATTAAAATCCACATCAAATTAAATATATCCATAACTAAAAACTAAACAACTATATTTTTAATCCTCTTTAATTATCCATAATCAAAAACTAATAATCACATTTTTTTAATTATTTTTCTTTTATTTATAAAGGAGAGATTAATGGTTTATTATTTAGCCTTACATTTCAAAAATTATCACTTGGATCTCCTTAATTTTTAAAAGATAAATTCTGTAAACCTTTAATAAGTTTCGCCGCTTTGGCACTAAGCGCAAATTTTTGAAACCCGGTAAGTTTCGAATTTTAACAAACTACCAAAATATTTTAATTTTTGCTCTTAACACCATAAGGGCACTACCCCATAATTTTACACTAACAAACATTATCCCTCAAGGCCAATATATACCTCTCAAATCATTCTTATTTGCAGATTAACTCATAAAATTACAAACAACTTCTAAAAATATAAAAATACAATTAGCTCTTTGAAAAATATGAAACTACAAACAACCCCTGGAAAAATCTGAAAATCATAAAAACCCCTTTAAATTATAAAAAAATACAGACAACTAAAAAATCTAAAAATTACAAACCATCTCCTTTAAATTCTAAAATTTATAGACAACTCCCTTAAAAACTTCAAACATGTCCCTTAAAAATATGAAACTACAAACAACCCCTCAAAAAGTTAAAATTGCAAAAAAGTATTTGAAAAATCTAAAAATTTTAAAAATACAAAGAACTACCAAACAAATTTGAATATTATAAATGCCCCCAAAAAACCAAAATTATAAACAATGCCTTTTAGTATCTAAAAATTAGAAACAACCTCCGAAAATAATAAAACCATTATTAGGGTTTTCTACCAAAAGGTATTGGGGTTAAGTCGAAAACTAAAATTTATTGAATGTTTTCTTCTAAAAATTATTGTGGGTTATTTAACTACACATTAACTAACAATGTTAATTAGGGAGCTTTCTGCTAAAAGTTACTGAGGGTTTAATGAGAGTTTGAAAGATGTAGGAGTTTAGTGTCAAATACCCAATCTTATTGGGGGTTTAGTGAAATTTTACCCATATTTTAATTTTTAGAGAGGAGATATTAGTAGTCTATTGAACAAAAAAATTAGATATACAAATAAAAAAATAAATCAACTCGTGCGAGCACGGGCATAACGCTTGTAATATAATATAGTATAATATACAGCCATGTCCCGGTGCCCTACTATTTACAAATTTTCTATATCCCGTACCCGTACGCATACCCATGCAACATAGAGGCCAGTGTTGTCGGGGATCATTGCCTCTAATCCCCTCTCCATCTCTTTTTCTCTCTCTAAAAATAATTAGAAATTAATTTGATTCAATTAATTTAATTAGGGGTAGAGTAGCCTATTTATTTATTTATTTTTGAATTTATCATAGAATATGGTGGGCTATACTGGGTTTATTCCATCTAAGGGGGATTATTATTCAATGTGAGAAATTTAGGTGTTAAACAGAAAATATCTAAATTTGGGAGGTAAATTTGTGAATAAAAATCATTTGGCTATATATATACAAAAAAAACCCTAAATAAAAACACATAATATAATAGATATTTATTATGTTCACAGCTAAAAGAATGTCTCCTTTAACGTGTTAAGGGGGTCCAGCCAATGCGAACCATGGTTGAGCCTTTAAAACAAAAAAAAACAAAAAACAAAAAACAAAAAAAACAATTCACCGTTCCAATTTGGCAGCTGATTCAGTTTTTACAACATAGATCATTTGATCTCAAACTGACAAGAAAGCTAAGATCAGAAAACTGGACATATATGGAAAAATAAAGTAACAAAATTCTTCCACAAAGGACTTGAAAGCCTAATGCAATTGAACGATGGAAAATAGTAACAGATATGTCATAAAATTGATTCTAGAAAAGTGATCATCACTTATTCCATTCCACAAAACAGATCAAAACCATCAAATCCACGGATCCCAAGCAATCGAAACAGGCCAAATCAAGAAACAGAAAGAATCAATCACCTGAATGTTACATTTGACGACATCGAGAGGAGTAACGGCCGTGTGAGTCAATCCACAGCTCATGGTCCCTGCAAAAGTGCTGGCGGCGTAGAACGCCGGCGAGTACATCGCGATCTTTCCGGGCTCGCTCGGTGCCTGGATCATGAACGGAATCTCCGCCGCCGGCGCTGCCGCCGGAGACGCGTCGGAGGCTAGGGTTCGGGCGTTGAGGAGGCCGGAGATGGCCGGAGACTTCGACGAGGGGGAGTAGAGGTAGGATGGGATCAGGGATTGTCGGCGGGAATCGGAGAGAGCCATTGGATTTTGCTCGAGGGTTTGCTCTCTGCTCGGCGATGCGATTTGCGGGAAAAAGGTGTTTTTGGTTTTGGGCTTCGGAGTTTAAATAGAAGGGAGTGTTTGGGGGAGCGGGGAAAGATTGCTGGGATCTGCTGTGGATGTTGGGACAGGGAGTTTTGGATTGGAGCTTACGTGTTGAGGTTTGATTGGCTGAAGACGTACGCAAGATTCCAAGAAGTTGGGAGATGGTCTGAATTCTCATCAATCTCTTTCTCAATTCAAAGTTCAACAGCAAGTGGACAAGTCGAATCTGAATTTTTCTAGGTACGTTTTAGTCTTCCATATAAATAAAAAATAGATGCATTTAGGCACGTTCAAGAAAAACATTGAAGTCTTCTTGTTTATCTAGCGACCGTGTCAACTTCTTTTTTTTTTACATTTATTGGTCTAAGTTAACTCACAATTTGATATCGGGAAGAACTTCTAGTGATCTATACTAACCTGAATTCTGTTATAGTCAGACTTTACCGGTACTTTGCCGAAAAATTTTATATTAGGAAGAATTTTGTGGGAATGAACATTTCAAGGAGTTATTAAAAATAAAAATATCACTTAATTAAAAATAAAAGATCTTAACTCTGCTGCGGCGATGTAGCCTATTGTCGTCAATCACCGCTAGTATCGGCTAGTAAGTGAGCAATCGCTATTAACCACCGCTGGCAATGTTCGAGTCTAGAAGCTAAAGTTCTTATGTTTCTCGCTTCTTTTCCTAATGACACTGATTATCACATTTTAATTACATTTTTATACCCTTATTACCTATGTTATATGAATAACGATATTACTAATAATTATTTTTATCTTATTTTGCAGGCTAATAAAGAAACAATGAATAAAAGCCCAAATGACTCAAATTCTCTGAATTTCTACCAATATTTGAAGCCCAAATCTGAAGACAAACAAAGGCCCAAGATACCAAATTGATCTAAGAGAAATTCGTGAAGAAAAATCAAGAAAAGACAAATTCGGTTGGGAACCAATCGGTTATTAAGGTTGGCTAACCGATCGCCAACCGACGGTTTGCAAATGCATTCAATTAATGGTGGATTTCTCTTCCTTTTGGCTAGGTTTGATCCAATGGTTCACATCAACTCCGTTGGGCTATAAATAGGGGTGAATCTTGAGGGTTTTGAGTGTGAAATATTGCTGGGATCTGCTGTGGATGTTGGGACAGGGAGTTTTGGATTGGAGCTTACGTGTTGAGGTTTGATTGGCTGAAGACGTACGCAAGATTCCAAGAAGTTGGGAGATGGTCTGAATTCTCATCAATCTCTTTCTCAATTCAAAGTTCAACAGCAAGTGGACAAGTCGAATCTGAATTTTTCTAGGTACGTTTTAGTCTTCCATATAAATAAAAAATAGATGCATTTAGGCACGTTCAAGAAAAACATTGAAGTCTTCTTGTTTATCTAGCGACCGTGTCAACTTCTTTTTTTTTTACATTTATTGGTCTAAGTTAACTCACAATTTGATATCGGGAAGAACTTCTAGTGATCTATACTAACCTGAATTCTGTTATAGTCAGACTTTACCGGTACTTTGCCGAAAAAATTTTATATTAGGAAGAATTTTGTGGGAATGAACATTTCCAAGGAGTTATTAAAAAATAAAAAATATCACTTAATTAAAAATAAAAAGATCTTAACTCTGCTGCGGCGATGTAGCCTATTGTCGTCAATCACCGCTAGTATCGGCTAGTAAGTGAGCAATCGCTATTAACCACCGCTGGCAATGTTCGAGTCTAGAAGCTAAAGTTCTTATGTTTCTCGCTTCTTTTCCTAATGACACTGATTATCACATTTTAATTACATTTTTATACCCTTATTACCTATGTTATATGAATAACGATATTACTAATAATTATTTTTATCTTATTTTGCAGGCTAATAAAGAAACAATGAATAAAAGCCCAAATGACTCAAATTCTCAATTTCTACCAATATTTGAAGCCCAAATCAAGACAAACAAAGGCCCAAGATACCAAATTGATCTAAGAGAAATTCGTGAAGAAAAATCAAGAAAAGACAAATTCGGTTGGGAACCAATCGGTTATTAAGGTTGGCTAACCGATCGCCAACCGATCGGTTTGCAAATGCATTCAATTAATGGTGGATTTCTCTTCCTTTTGGCTAGGTTTGATCCAATGGTTCACATCAACTCCGTTGGGCTATAAATAGGGGTGAATCTTGAGGGTTTTGAGTGTGAAATATTTTGTAAAACTCCATTTGGAGAGGAGGGTCACTCTTAATTGAGAAGACCTTCCAAAATTATAACTTTGTTACACAATAAATGAAATGTTTCACCTTCAATTTCCTTTCTCTTCTTCTAATCCAAGGACCAAAAGGAGGATTAGATTAAGATCAGGAGTTGTTGGTTTCTATTTTATTTCTTTTTCATTTTATTTCTTGTTCATTTAATTGCTTTGTAGCTTAGATTTACTTTCATGCAATTTAAATTCATGCAATTTACTTTCATGCAATTTACTTTCATGCAATGTATTTAATTCTTGTATTTACTTTCTAGAATAGATTTTTCTTTTCTTTAATTCACCTTGAGGCTAGAACCCTCTAGGGAATTACCCTTTCTAAGTGTGAAGCTAATATTTGTGGGATCCCTAGAGATTATTTGAAACTAGCTAACAAATCCAACTCATTTTCATGAGATTGAGATAAGCTAAGTGGATCTACTCTAGATTCCTCATATCTTTAATTAATCCTCCATACTTTACCTTCTTTATTTTCCTCTTATCCTTGTTTTTCATTTGTTTGTTATTTTCCTTTATTCTTGATTCTTGATTTCATTGATTTTACTTCTCTCTCAATCTCATATTCCTTCCATGTGCATATAATCTCAAACCTAGTTTTGTTATTATGTGTATATAACCATAACCACATTCTCAACTTCATTTTCTCCTCTTTTGCACATAATCCACATCCACTCTCTCTTATCTCTCCATATCCACTTTCACCATTTTCTTACTTTCATTTTATTTGAATAACTCCTAATTGTCACGCGCATAATTTGAGAACCAAAACTTGAGCAAAACTCTCCCTACTTTCCGTTCCTCGTGGGATCGATAATCTTATATACTATAACTTGATAAAGGTTGTATACTTGCAACTTAGAAGGTAATCATTTATTTTCCATCAAGTTTTTGGCGCCGTTGCCGGGGAACGGTGCATAAGTTGGATTTTGATTAAGTTTGGTTTCTTATTTTGTGTGTTTTCTTTTGTGTAGGAACTTGGAGCTTGAAGATCAAGAGTTGAAGATTCAAGATTGAAGAATTGCCTCCAACGAGGCTTTGCATTGCTTTTGCGTGGATAACTTCTCTATCTAGTATTTACAATTCCACCCTTTAGATAGTTCATATACATTAGAGACAATTAGGATAAAAAAAAAAAAAAAAAATAAAAAATAAAAGGATTTTTTTCCCCTTGTCGACCCTAATAAACTTCATTTTTTTTTGATTGTCGACCATAATAAAAAATAAATTTTTTTTTGTTTTTTGCATCCTTTTTAGTTGCTTTTAATTCTTAGGGTTGCATTTCATATAATAGTAGGAATTCACCAAGTGATTTGAGTATCTTGATTTGGCACACACTTGAAAATATCTTAAGGGCAAAACCCATTAATCAAGATAAGGTGAGGGATTTCATCACCCTTTCCTTAGCCCAAAAATCACTAATTCCTCACTATACATACCCAAGCCTCTTAAAATTGATTAGACGTTGGCCCCTAAGGATTCGAGCTCATTAAGGAACAAGAAATCCTTAAGTGAACCGGTCCAAGTTTATTTGGATTAATTGGTGTCTAAGGCAAGGTTTAGGGGTTGCGTAAAGGCGCTTGAAGGAAAGAGGTACTTAATTGATCTTTGATCTCCCTCTAGTACTATCCTTACCTGGCTAATTATCCAAGTAAACTTTGATCTTTTCACTAAGGGAATTTTTAGTTAGGAGCTGGTCTAAGTCAAGTTTAGGCTTAACCCTAGAATTAGGGTGATTGAAAAGTGATTGCCTTGATTTATTTTTAGTTAGTTTTTTCTTATTTTTTTTTTCTCATCATCTTCTTAACTTTTTCTCTTTTCTTTTTTTTCAAATAAAAAAAAAGAAAAAAAATTGATTTTGGTGTATGCAAACTTGGGTTAGGGATAATACCAATCGTTTAATTCGTTTTGATCCATCTCTTGAACCAAACGAAATGGCCAATACCAACCCATCTGTTCTTCAAGATATTTGTTACCCCACTAGAAATGCAATCCCCTCTTGCATAAAACTCCCCGAGGTCAATGGAGCAAATTTCGAACTTAGACCGCATTTTATTAACATGCTTCCCAAATTCCTAGGAGTAGAAACCGAAGGCGCTTACATTTTCATCTCGAATTTGAAGAAGTTTGCTTCATGATCAAGATGAGGGACTTAACGAAGATGCGATCAAACTCCGATTTATTCCATTTGCCCTTAAGGACAAAGCCAAAAATGGTCGTATAGCTTGCCCAGATTCCATCTCAACTTGGGGTGAATTTGTAAAAGTTTTTCGAAAAATTCTTTCCCATCCACAAAGCGGTCAAGCTTAGAAACAGACATTCAAAATTTTAAAATTGTCCCGAGAACCTTTTGGAAGTATTTTGACAAATTCAAAGATCTTCTTATCCAATGTCCTCACCATGGTCTTGAAAAGTGGCGATTATGCCAAATCATTTATGAAGGATTGGATTATTCTTCAAAACTTCCTTAGAGTCAATGTGTCAAGGGATTTCATGAAGAAAAAGCCGATGAAGCTTGGGACTTTTAGAGAGTTTATCAGAAAACCATGCGGTGGGAACATTGTGATGACCGTGTTTCATCGGTTCCCAACCCAAAACCGGTGGTGCTGTCCTTAGAAGCGAACATAGCCTCTGAAGCAAAGATGGCTACAATCATGCGTGGGTTAGAAGCTTTAGAAGTCAAAGAACGAGCTCGACTCAAATCAACCAAGTTTCGCCTCGGGTTGTCATAGCTGTCTCCATCTCATGTTTGGAGGAATGTCCTCTTTTAGGATCCGTCGACCACTAGGTCGGATCTTATTGCATTTGTCATTGAATGATCCATTTTCTCCAACCTACAATCCAGGTTGGAGAAATCATCAAATTTTGCATGGAACGGAAAACTACTCAGAAATCAAAATTTCACTCCCTCTTCAACCCAACAATTCTCTAGGGGCAATACAGTTCCTCTCAATTTTCAACAACCAAATCTGTCATTTCAAAATCAGTCTCCTCATCACCAATCTGCAAATCACACTCCTCAAATTGTTGATTGATGGGTAATAAATGATTACCTCCTTGATTGCAAGTATACAACCCTTATCAAGTTATAGTATAAAAGATTATCGATCCCACGAGGAACGGAAAAGTAGGGAGAGTTTTGCTCAAGTTTTGGTTCTCAAATTATGCGCGTGACAATTAGGAGTTATTCAAATAAAATGAAAGTAAGAAAATGGTGAAAGTGGATGTGGAGAGACAAGAGAGAGTGGATGTGGATTATGTGCAAAAGAGGAGAAAATGAAGTTGAGAATGTGGTTGTGGTTATATGCACATAATAACAAAACTAGGTTTGAGATTATATGCACATGGAGGAATATGAGATTGAGAGAGAAGTAAAATCAATGAAATCAAGAATAAAGGAAAATAACAAAAATGAAAAACAAGGATAAGAGGAAAATAAAGAAGGTAAAGTATGGAGGATTAATTAAAGATATGAGGAATCTAGAGTAGATCCACTTAGCTTATCTCAATCTCATGAAAATGAGTTGGATTTGTTAGCTAGTTTCAAACAATCTCTAGGGATCCCACGAATATTAGTTCCACACTTAGAAAAGGGTAATTTTCAAGAGGGTTCTAGCCTCAAGGTGAATTAAAGAAAAGAAAAATCTATTCTAGAAAGTAAATACAAGAATTAAATACATTGCATGAAAGTAAATTGCAAGGAGTTAAATTGCATGAAAGTAAATTGCAAGAAAGTAAATTGCATGAAAGTAAATCTATTCTACAAACAAGAAAATAAAGAAGAAAATGAAAAAGAAATAAAATAGAAACCAACAACTCCTGATCTTAATCTAATCCTCCTTTTGGTCCTTGGATTAGAAGAAGAGAAAGGAAATTGAATGGGTGAAACATTTCATTTATTGTGTAACAAAGTTATAATTTTGGAAGGTCTTCTCAATTAAGAGTGACCCTCCTCTCCAAATGGAGTTTTACAAAATATTTCACACTCAAAACCCTTTCGACTACATTTATATTAGCGGTTCATTGGATCGAAATAACCAAAGAGGAAATCCACCAGAATCTGGAATACATTGGGGAAACCGTCGGTTGGCGATCGGACAACGTGCTTGATAGGTTGTGGCAGGTTAGTCAACAGATTGGTTCCCAGCGAATTTGTCTTTTCTTGATTTTTCTTCACATTTCTCTTGGATCAATTTGGTATCTTGGGCCTTGGTTTGTCTTGATTTGGGCTTCAAATATTGGTAGAAATGAAGTGGTCATTTGAGCTTTATTCATTATTTCTTTATTAACACGCAAAATAAGATAAAAATGATTATTAGTAATATCGTTATTCATATAACATAGGTAATAAGGGTATAAAAATGTAATTAAAATGTGATAATCAATGATCATGATAAGCGTCTTAATGTTAGGAAGGGTCTAGAAACTTTGATTAAAACCTCTACACGGACCACGGGCTTATTGCTCAAACATCAAACACGTTGAATTCCTTTATGCAATCAACGGGCAAATCCTCACTTCCAACACTCAAGCCATAGCTAGGTTAGAAACCCAACTTGGTCAACTAGCTAATGCCATGAGTGAGAGAGAAGGAACTTTAGAGTCAACGTTGCTGACCGAGAGGACGGGTTGACTCCCGGAAAAGTTCCTTTCTCTCATGGCATTATGGTTGACCAAGAGATTGGATTTTCTATTTAACTGCTCTTGATGTGAAACTGATTGATACATAAAATTCAGCGTGTTGATGTTGGTATCTAATAACAAGGCACAATCAAAAGGATTTCTAGACCCTGAAACGATAAGGCGTTATCATGATAAATGATTATCACATTTTAATTACATTTTTATACCCTTATACCTATGTTATATGAATAGCGATATTACTAATAATTTTTTATCTTATTTTGCGGGTTAATAAAGAAATAATGAATAAAAGCCCAAATGACTCAAATTCTCTGAATTTCTACCAATATTTGAAGCCCAAATCTGAAGACAAACCAAGGCCCAAGATACCAAATGATCCAAGAAATTAGTGAAGAAAAATCAAGAAAAGACAAATTCGTTGGGAACCAATCGGTTGACCAACGGTTGGCCAACCGGTTAGCTAACTCAGTGGCTAACCGATCGGCTCGATCGGTTCAACAGATTCAGATTAATGGTGGATTTCTCTTTTCTTTTGGCTAGGTTTGATCAATGGTTCACATCAACTCCGTTGGGCTATAAATAGGGTGAAGGTGAGTGTTTGAGTGTGAAATATTGTAAAACTCCATTTGGAGAGGAGGGTCACTCTTAATTGAGAAGACCTTCCAAAATTATAACTTTTGTTACACAATAAATGAAATGTTTCACCCATTCAATTTCCTTCTCTTCTTCTAATCCAAGGACCAAAGGAGGATTAGATTAAGATCAGAGTTGTTGGTTTCTATTTTATTTCTTTTCATTTTCTTCTTTATTTTCTTGTTTGTAGAATAGATTTACTTTCATGCAATTTACTTTCATGCAATTTACTTTCATGCAATTTAACTCCTTGCAATTTACTTTCATGCATGTATTTAATTCTTGTATTTACTTTCTAGAATAGATTTTTCTTTTCTTTAATTCACCTTGAGCTAGAACCCTCTTGAAAATTACCTTTTCTAAGTGTGGAACTAATATTAGTGGGATCCCTAGAGATTGTTTGAAACTAGCTAACAAATCCAACTCATTTTCATGAGATTGAGATAAGCTAAGTGGATCTACTCTAGATTCCTCATATCTTTAATTAATCCTCCATACTTTACCTTCTTTATTTTCCTCTTATCCTTGTTTTCATTTTTTTGTTATTTCATTCTTGATTTCATTGATTTTTACTTCTCTCTCATCTCATATTCCCTAGTGTGCATATAATCTCAAACCTAGTTTTGTTATTATGTGCATATAACCTAACCATTCTCAACTTCATTTTCTCCTCTTTTGCACATAATCCACATCCACTCTCTTTCTCTCTCCACATCCACTTTCACCATTTTCTTACTTTCATTTTATTTGAATAACTCCTAATTGTCCGCAGCATAATTTGAGAACCAAAACTTGAGCAAAACTCTCCTACTTCAGGTTCTCGTGGGATCGATAATCTTTTATACTATAACTTGATAAGGTTGTATCTTGCAATCAGAGGTAATCATTTATTACCCATCTGCAAATCACACTCCTCAAATTGTTGATTGATGGGTAATAAATGATTACCTCCTTGATTGCAAGTATACAACCCTTATCAAGTTATAGTATAAAGATTATCGATCCCACGAGGAACGAAAAGTAGGAGAGTTTTGCTCAAGTTTTGGTTCTCAAATTATGCGGCGTGACAATTAGGAGTTATTCAAATAAAATGAAAGTAAGAAAATGGTGAAAGTGGATGTGGAGAGACAAGAGAGTGGATGTGGATTATGTGCAAAGAGGAGAAAATGAAGTTGAGAATGTGGTTGTGGTTATATGCACATAATAACAAAACTAGGTTTGAGATTATATGCACATGGAGGAATATGAGATTGAGAGAAGTAAAAATCAATGAAATCAAGAATAAAGGAAAATAACAAAAATGAAAAACAAGGATAAGAGGAAAATAAAGAAGGTAAAGTATGGAGGATTAATTAAAGATATGAGAATCTAGAGTAGATCCACTTAGCTTATCTCAATCTCATGAAAATGAGTTGGATTTGTTAGCTAGTTTCAAACAATCTCTAGGGATCCCACGAATATTAGTTCCACACTTAGAAAAGGGTAATTTTCAAGAGGGTTCTAGCCTCAAGGTGAATTAAAGAAAAGAAAAATCTATTCTAGAAAGTAAATACAAGAATTAAATACATTGCATGAAAGTAAATTGCAAGGAGTTAAATTGCATGAAAGTAAATTGCAAGAAAGTAAATTGCATGAAAGTAAATCTATTCTACAAACAAGAAAATAAAGAAGAAAATGAAAAAGAAATAAAATAGAAACCAACAACTCTCGATCTTAATCTAATCCTCCTTTTGGTCCTTGGATTAGAAGAAGAGAAAGGAAATTGAATGGGTGAAACATTTCATTTATTGTGTAACAAAAGTTATAATTTTGGAAGGTCTTCTCAATTAAGAGTGACCTCCTCTCCAAATGGAGTTTTACAAAATATTTCACACTCAAAACACTCACCTTCACCCTATTTATAGCCCAACGGAGTTGATGTGAACCATTGGATCAAACCTAGCCAAAAGAAAGAGAAATCCACCATTAATCTGGAATGCTTTGGGAACCGTCGGTTGTGATCGGTTATGTCGGTTAACCAGGTTGGCAGCCGGTTGGTCAACCGATTGGTTCCCAACGAATTTGTCTTTTCTTGATTTTTCTTCACGAATTTCTCTTGGATCAATTTGGTATCTTGGGCCTTGGTTTGTCTTGATTTGGGCTTCAAATATTGGTAGAAATTGAGAATTTGAGTCATTTGGGCTTTTATTCATTATTTCTTTATTAACCGCAAAATAAGATAAAAATGATTATTAGTAATATCGTTATTCATATAACATAGGTAATAAGGGTATAAAAATGTAATTAAAATGTGATAATCACCGATCATGATAAACGCCTTAATGTTCTCGAAAAGGGTCTAGAAACTTTGATTAAAACCTCTACACGCACTACCTAACTTATTGACTCAAACATCAAACACGTTGAATTCCTTTATGCAATCAACCGCAAATCCTCACTTCCAACACTCAAGCCATAGCTAGGTTAGAAACCCAACTTGGTCAACTAGCTAATGCCATGAGTGAGAGAGAGAAAGGAACTTTTCGAGTCAACCCGTGCCCAACCGAAGGACACGGGATCAAGTTCAACCTACCAAGCTGAAGTGAATGCAATCCATTCACTACGGTCGTAGACAGTCGATAATCGGTTAGAATGCCTCTAAGTGAAACCCTTGAACCGAACAAATTCTCTCTCCCGATATCTCTACTCGAAATCACACCCTTCGATGACTCGAACTGAACTTAACCAGAGTCTAATCAATTTAAACCGGTTGCTCCTTACAGGATAGACTCGGGCCTAGGAAGCACTCCTCTCGGAGGAGAAAATTCTAGAGACTTTCAAGCGAGTTAAGGTCAACATTCCTCTTTAGATGTCATTGAACAAATTCCTTCTTATGCCAAATTTTTAAAGGAATTATGTACCAAAAGAGGCAAATAAATGTTCCAAAGAAAGTCTTTCTCGCCAATATTAGTGAAGTCCTCTCAAAGTCGTACCATTGAAACATAAGGATCCGTGTTGTCCTACCATCTCATGTATCATTGGTAATACTCAGATCGATAAGGCTTTTAGACTTAGGGGCCGCTGTCAACTTGCTTCCGTATTCAATCTACCAACAACTAGGTGTCGGGAACTCAAGCCAACTAGATGCACACTTCATTAGGCGATAGATGCATTAAGGTCCCTATGGGTGAAATAATGATGTATTAATAAAGGTTGGAGACTTTATTTTTCTGTTGATTTCGTAGTCCCGGAAACACAACCGTTTCCAATCCCAAAGGACGATACCCGTGATCTTAGGAAGACCGTTCTTAGCCACTTCTAATGCTCTCATCAAGCGAACTGGTCACATGAAGTCGCTTTTGGGAATCTAAGCTGCGAACTTAATATTTTCAATCCAGAAATAATATTGATAATCACCTTTCAAATCAATTACATCCAAGAAAGTTTAACAGTAGAGAATGAATCGACATTAGTTTTGAGGAAATCTTTCATGAGGCTGGAAATTTTAAAAAATTCGTGTTTTATTTTTCAAAATGAGGCGTGTTGAATACATGCCTCTTGAATGCAACATTCAAAGAACTCTTTTCGATGAGCTTAGATTTTTGAAAGAGCAACCAAAATGTCAAATTTTCATTAATCAAAAATCTAAGTTCAAAATGCATAACACCAATAAGACCTACCTTAATTTCTTTGCAAAACACATTGCAAACCTTGGAATTTTCGAATTTGAGAACATCATTGATTATATCATCTTGAAATTCTTTAAATTTAGGGTAGAATTTTCAGCAATAAGGTAGGATTTAATGTAGAATGTGAGCTTCTCATGTTTCATCTTTTATTCTACATTTTTATTTTTGTCCCACAATAATAATAAAAGAATTTATTCTTCTCTCATGTGAGAGTTTCTTGTTCTTTTCAATATGAAAAAAGAATAAAAAAAGAGAGAGAATAAATTTTTGACTTCACCTTCTCATACCAAAGGTAATTACGAATTTTTATCATTGTTCAAGTCAATCAATAAATGTAAGTGCTTCCATTCTTATCTGTTTTACTTTGTGCATAATAGAATTTGCATTGAGGACAATGCAAAATTTAGGTGGGGGTGAGGATTAGTCATTTTATCTTTATCTTAGTTATTTTTTTCCTCTTTTTCTTACCATTTTTATGTCATTTATTTTCTCTTTTCATCATAAAAAAATAGTCACTTGCCAACTTAATAGAGTTGATTAATAATTGATCAATTTGATAGAATTTAAGTCTTCTAATCCTTAGTTAGTTATATACTCAAGTTTACCTTTTATGATAACTCCAAATAAATTTCTTAAGAAATAATTTTCAAGTAGTATACTTTACTTAAGTTTTAACTTAGATTTTTAATGGAATTTTTGCATGCCTAACTTAGAGTTGAAAATAATTTTTCAAGTTGTCTTGATCCATATATTGTTCAGAATATATATACATATACACATAAATATATTATACTAACTTAACAAAAGAAGAAAAATTTCTCTTAAAATCATTGGTGGTTCTATTTTACTAAGCCTAAGTTGACTGAGTAATTAAGCCCGAGGAGTATTTCTATACTTAATGACCTAAGCCCAATTGGGTTGGGATTCATGGCCCAAAACTCGCTAAATGGTCACTTAGAAAGTCCGATTAAAAGAACAAAACCACCAAGGAATAAAGAGTTAAAAAAATTGTCATACTAATCATGTTTTTATATATAGTTATATTTGTATATGTTCTTGAAAAATTAAATGGATTTAAAGACTTGAAGTTTGTTTAAAACAAAGAGTTAGCATGTTCTTTTCAAAACTTTCAAATTAAATTTTTGAGTTAAACTTGGTTTTGTATAACTATAATGAAAGGATTTTCTTAAGAAAATTACATTAGAGTTATGATAAAAGCGTTTTCTTGAGTATTAACCAACTTCAATTGGAATGTTTGAAGATATCAAATGAATTAATTATTTTATTAACTTCTTTAAATTGGCAAGTTGACTGAATTTTGTGGGTATATTCACTGCAAACCCTCACGAGACTACAACTCGCCCACTAGGGTAACCTAGGGGTTTAAAGGCTTGTTGTATGTGCTAAATACAACCGCGATTCTCGAAAGTGAGTTAGGTTTTATTTTCTTTGCTAGAGGACTAGCAAAAGTTTAGGTGTGGGGGTATTTGATTATCACATTTTAATTACATTTTATACTCTTATTACCTATGTTATATGAATAACGATATTACTAATAATTATTTTTATCTTATTTTGCGGGCTAATAAAGAAATAATGAATAAAAGCCCAAATGACTCAAATTCTCGAATTTCTACCAATATTTGAAGCCCAAATCTGAAGACAAACAAAGGCCCAAGATACCAAATTGATCCAAGAGAAATTCGTGAAGAAAAATCAAGAAAAGACAAATTCGGTTGGGAACCATCGGTTGACCAACCGGTTGGCCAACGGTTAGCTAACCGATCGGCCAACCGATCGGTTTGCAAATTCGAATTAATGGTGGATTTCTCTTCCTTTTGGCTAGGTTTGATCCAATGGTTCACATCAACTCCGTTGGGCTATAAATAGGGGTGAATCTTGAGGGTTTTGAGTGTGAAATATTTTGTAAAACTCCATTTGGAGAGGAGGGTCACTCTTAATTGAGAAGACCTTCCAAAATTGTAACTTTGTTACACAATAAATGAAATGTTTCACCTTCAATTTCCTTTCTCTTCTTCTAATCCAAGGACCAAAAGGAGGATTAGATTAAGATCGAGAGTTGTTGGTTTCTATTTTATTTCTTTTTCATTTTATTTCTTGTTCATTTAATTGCTTTGTAGCTTAGATTTACTTTCATGCAATTTAAATTCATGCAATTTACTTTCATGCAATTTACTTTCATGCAATGTATTTAATTCTTGTATTTACTTTCTAGAATAGATTTTTCTTTTCTTTAATTCACCTTGAGGCTAGAACCCTCTAGGGAATTACCCTTTTCTAAGTGTGAAGCTAATATTTGTGGGATCCCTAGAGATTATTTGAAACTAGCTAACAAATCCAACTCATTTTCATGAGATTGAGATAAGCTAAGTGGATCTACTCTAGATTCCTCATATCTTTAATTAATCCTCCATACTTTACCTTCTTTATTTTCCTCTTATCCTTGTTTTTCATTTGTTTGTTATTTTCCTTTATTCTTGATTCTTGATTTCATTGATTTTTACTTCTCTCTCAATCTCATATTCCCTCCATGTGCATATAATCTCAAACCTAGTTTTGTTATTATGTGTATATAACCACAACCACATTCTCAACTTCATTTTCTCCTCTTTTGCACATAATCCACATCCACTCTCTCTTATCTCTCCATATCCACTTTCACCATTTTCTTACTTTCATTTTATTTGAATAACTCCTAATTGTCAGCATAATTTGAGAACCAAAACTTGAGCAAAACTCTCCCTACTTCCGTTCCTCGTGGGATCGATATATTGTTCAGAATATATATACATATACACATAAATATATTATACTAACTTAACAAAAGAAGAAAAATTTCTCTTAAAATCATTGGTGGTTCTTTTTACTAAGCAAGTTGGTGAGTAATTAAGCAGAGTATTTCTATACTTAATGACCTAAGCCCAATTGGGTTGGGATTCATTGGCCAAAACTCGCTAAATGGTCACTTAGAGCCCGATTAAAAGAACAAAACCAAGGAATAAAGAGTTAAAAAATTGTCATACTAATCATGTTTTTATATATAGTTATATTTGTATATGTTCTTGAAAAATTAAATGGATTTAAAGACTTGAAGTTTGTTTAAAACAAAGAGTTAGCATGTTCTTTTCAAAACTTTCAAATTAAATTTTTGAGTTAAACTTGGTTTTGTATAACTATAATGAAAGGATTTTCTTAAGAAAATTACATTAGAGTTATGATAAAACGTTTGAGTATTAACCAACTTCAATTGGAATGTTTGAAGATATCAAATGAATTAATTATTTTATTAACTTCTTTAAATTGGCAAGTTGACTGAATTTTGTGGGTATATTCACTGCAAACCCTCACGAGACTACAACTCGTCCACTAGGGTAACCTAGGGTTTAAAGGCTTGTTGTATGTGCTAAATACAACCGCGATTCTCTGAAAGTGAGTTAGGTTTTATTTTCTTTGCTAGAGGACTAGCAAAAGTTTAGGTGTGGGGGTATTTGATTATCACATTTTAATTACATTTTATACTCTTATTACCTATGTTATATGAATAACGATATTACTAATAATTATTTTTATCTTATTTTGCGGGCTAATAAAGAAATAATGAATAAAAGCCCAAATGACTCAAATTCTCGAATTTCTACCAATATTTGAAGCCCAAATCGAAGACAAACAAAGGCCCAAGATACCAAATTGATCCAAGAGAAATTCGTGAAGAAAAATCAAGAAAGACAAATTCGGTTGGGAACCATCGGTTGACCAACCGGTTGGCCAAGGTTACTAACCGATCGGCCAACCGATCGGTTTGCAAATTCGAATTAATGGTGGATTTCTCTTCCTTTTGGCTAGGTTTGATCCAATGGTTCACATCAACTCCGTTGGGCTATAAATAGGGGTGAATCTTGAGGGTTTTGAGTGTGAAATATTTTGTAAAACTCCATTTGGAGAGGAGGGTCACTCTTAATTGAGAAGACCTTCCAAAATTGTAACTTTGTTACACAATAAATGAAATGTTTCACCTTCAATTTCCTTTCTCTTCTTCTAATCCAAGGACCAAAAGGAGGATTAGATTAAGATCAGGAGTTGTTGGTTTCTATTTTATTTCTTTTTCATTTTATTTCTTGTTCATTTAATTGCTTTGTAGCTTAGATTTACTTTCATGCAATTTAAATTCATGCAATTTACTTTCATGCAATTTACTTTCATGCAATGTATTTAATTCTTGTATTTACTTTCTAGAATAGATTTTTCTTTTCTTTAATTCACCTTGAGGCTAGAACCCTCTAGGGAATTACCCTTTTCTAAGTGTGAAGCTAATATTTGTGGGATCCCTAGAGATTATTTGAAACTAGCTAACAAATCCAACTCATTTTCATGAGATTGAGATAAGCTAAGTGGATCTACTCTAGATTCCTCATATCTTTAATTAATCCTCCATACTTTACCTTCTTTATTTTCCTCTTATCCTTGTTTTTCATTTGTTTGTTATTTTCCTTTATTCTTGATTCTTGATTTCATTGATTTTTACTTCTCTCTCAATCTCATATTCCCTCCATGTGCATATAATCTCAAACCTAGTTTTGTTATTATGTGTATATAACCACAACCACATTCTCAACTTCATTTTCTCCTCTTTTGCACATAATCCACATCCACTCTCTCTTATCTCTCCATATCCACTTTCACCATTTTCTTACTTTCATTTTATTTGAATAACTCCTAATTGTCACGCGCATAATTTGAGAACCAAAACTTGAGCAAAACTCTCCCTACTTCCCGTTCCTCGTGGGATCGATAATCTTATATACTATAACTTGATAAATGTTGTATACTTGCAACTTAGGAGGTAATCATTTATTTCTCATCAGACACTCAAAAATGAGGATAGAAATGAGCATTTTATTCTCACATTTATTCTATTTTACTTATTGTTTCATTTCTCTGTCTCAACTTGATTATGTGTCAAACAAGTGGGGTTTTCTTATTTTATTAGGAATTAAAAGAAGATGTAAGTTAATTGCTTTGATTATAGACTTTGTGGGTCCAGTCAAAATATTCATAAATGACTTGGGGTCCATGCTAAAATGGGAGAAAGAGAAAAAAAACCATGGGGTCAGATTGCAAGTTTCTAGGAAAACATCTGTCTCTCGTCAGCAATGAACTAATAACCTTTGTAAAACTAGGCTTCAACATTATTCAATATTCAATTGAACAATTTCCACGATCCTCTTTGTATGTTTGCAACTTGCACCAACATCAATAAATTCGGGATCAAAGCCTAGTGTATATTTGGCAATTTCCATAATTAGAATTGAACAAAGTTAGAGGTGGTCTAAAGCACATAGATGAAAACTTTAATTTTTTGAACTAAAAAAATATTAGTTCAATTTGTACAAGTTTCTTTTTTTCTTTGAATATGAGGAAAACCTTGGTAAGACACGACGATCCCCGAGCCAAAGCCCCTCACGTTCTACCAAGTAAATAGCAGATATGTGGGTCCCACCTTCCATTCTCACCCTCCAAATTAGTACGTTTATCCAAGTCAATGGGTGAGTTGCCAAACAAACTCAATGTCTCTCTCATTTAAAGTGGAACTCTGAATTATTCTTTGCCACTGTTGGTCACAAATTCAAGGGTTTTGCAAATTGCACAAAAGCTGGGCGGGTGATCCTAGCCCGATTTTGTGCTAAGCTATTTCATTGAATGGAAGCGGTCCAAATGAAAACTAGTTTAGTATCACTATTTGGGCATAAAAAATGGGGCCAGGTCTAGCCCAAAAAATTTGACAAACAAGAAACAACACAAAATTGGACCAAGTTCAGTCCTGGCCCAATTTTACAAAATAGCCAAACACACCCCAAGAGTACTTTATTGCTCAAATACTCTTTCAAGCTAATTAGCACTTACATATCTTATAGATTTTCCCACTTTGCACATACATACTTTTTTTCACTTGTTTTTTTATAGCACCTATATACCCTATCCTTAAAATTGGCATTCTAAGATCTATTATGCAAAAGCAAGGATATTCACGTCAACATTATCATATACTCGCATATTTTAAAACTGTTTTTTACTCTTTGGGGTGTTATTCGTTCCGGATTGTTGATTTGGACTCGGACAATTGTCTACGAATCCTACATTATTGGATTGGGACCTGGACTCGGATTTTATGGTTAGAGCCCCAGACTCTTAGATTGGATTTTGATATTTGTGAGTAGAATTATTGAACTTTTAGTTTGGATTCTTGAACTTTTGCTTTCAATTCATAGACTAAGGGTCGGATTCTCGGATTAAATTTTAGACTTGTAGATTATTTGCATTAGGAGTTTCAAATTAAATTATTATGTTGAATAATAATCAGTAATAAAAAATTAACATTAATTTGAAAAACCACCATCATTGCGATTAACAGATGACAATAACAAAACTAAATACATCTTGTAATTCATTAAACAGTTCAAACGAAATGTATGTAATGTAGTATTAAATATTTGAAATATTGATATATTTAAGAAATGTTAAATAATGAAAATATCTACGTTAACACTAGTAGAAAATCAGGCAAGCATTCTAGATTTGACGGAATTTTTCCGTCTAGAATGCAGACTGCATTCTAGACGGAAAAATTCCGTCTAGGATGTTCCGTCTAGAATGTTTCATCCTAGACGGAATATCCGTCTAGGATAGCATTCTAGAGGGATTCTTATAATTATTGTTTTAAATTACTTGCGGGCCCTACTGTTCTAGACGGATTTCCGTCTGGAATAGGATCCTAGACGGAATATAAATAATTTTGAAAACACAAAACTCTAGTTTTCCCGTGGGCGGGCTCCCAAATTTTCCCAACCCTGCTGCATTCCAAATATTTCCCCAAATTTGTTATCTCTTAAAATTTCTAAACCCTCTGCCCCTTAGCTCTCCCTCGCCGCGCCTCCTCCCGCCTTCCACCCTCCGCCGCCTCTGCCACCTCCACCCCTCCAGCCTCCTCCTCTCCCAGACCCCCTCATCCCAGCCCGACTCGGCCCAATCCAAACCCCAGCGCCTCAAGACCTTCTCGATCTACCGCTGGAACCCTAGCTCCCCCTCGAAGCCCGAGCTCTAGAACTACACCGTGGACCTCAACGACTGCGGCCCGATAGTCCTGGACGCCCTCATCAAGATCAAAAATGAGGTCGACCCCGGCCTCTCGTTTCACCCTCCGCGCCCTAGTTTTCCCACCTCCTACTCTCGCCTCCTTCTCCGCCTTCTGCTTCGGAGTTTCTCTCTTGTCTGCAATCTGACACACTCTCCACAAAATAGGTAATTCTAGGTCCTCCTCTTCCTCCTAATTTGTTTATAATTTTAAGCGAATTAAGCTCCTCTGAGTTCAAAATCCATGGCTAAAGATGTGAAAATGATGAAAAGGGAAGTGATCGATGCAGAGAGGAGGTGTACAAGGTCTGAGTACATTGGCATCAAGAACTGATTTCTGGTATGGATTCCTTTTAAAATGATTTTTACTTTGTTTATTTTTGTTCGATTTTGTTATTGAGTGGAGTTCTTTTTTATGTTTTCGTTTTGGGTGATTTTAGATAAGAAGGATGATATTATGAGCGTGGACTCTGACAAGTTTGATTCCATAATTTCTGAAGTGGAGACCCTTCATCAGTTTGGATTCTTGAACTTTTGCTTTCAATTCATAGACTAAGGGTCTGATTCTGGATTAAATTTTAGACTTGTAGATTATTTGCATTAGGAGTTTCAAATTAAATTATTATGTTGAATAATAATCGTAATAAAAATTAACATTAATTTGAAAACCACCATCATTGCGATTAACGGATGACAATAACAAAACTAAATACATCTTGTAATTCATTAAACAGTTCAAACGAAATGTATGTAATGTAGTATTAAATATTTGAAATATTGATATATTTAAGAAATGTTAAATAATGAAAATATCTACGTTAACACTAGTAGAAAACTGCGCATTCTAGACGGAAAAATTCCGTCTAGGATGTTCCGTCTAGAATGTTTCATCCTAGACGGAATATCCGTCTAGGATAGCATTCTAGACGGAAAAATTCCGTCTAGGATGTTCCGTCTAGAATGTTTCATCCTAGACGGAATATCCGTCTAGGATAGCATTCTAGAGGGATTCTTATAATTATTGTTTTAAATTACTTGCGGGCCCTACTGTTCTAGACGGATTTCCGTCTGGAATAGGATCCTAGACGGAATATAAATAATTTTGAAAACACAAAACTCTAGTTTTCCCGTGGGCGGGCTCCCAAATTTTCCCAACCCTGCTGCATTCCAAATATTTCCCCAAATTTGTTATCTCTTAAAATTTCTAAACCCTCTGCCCCTTAGCTCTCCCTCGCCGCGCCTCCTCCCGCCTTCCACCCTCCGCCGCCTCTGCCACCTCCACCCCCTCCAGCCTCCTCCTCTCCCAGACCCCCTCATCCCAGCCCGACTCGGCCCAATCCAAACCCCAGCGCCTCAAGACCTTCTCGATCTACCGCTGGAACCCTAGCTCCCCCTCGAAGCCCGAGCTCTAGAACTACACCGTGGACCTCAACGACTGCGGCCCGATAGTCCTGGACGCCCTCATCAAGATCAAAAATGAGGTCGACCCCGGCCTCTCGTTTCACCCTCCGCGCCCTAGTTTTCCCACCTCCTACTCGCCTCCTTCTCCGCCTTCTGCTTCGGAGTTTCTCTCTTGTCTGCAATCTGACACACTCTCCACAAAATAGGTAATTCTAGGTCCTCCTCTTCCTCCTAATTTGTTTATAATTTTAAGCGAATTAAGCTCCTCTGAGTTCAAAATCCATGGCTAAAGATGTGAAAATGATGAAAAGGGAAGTGATCGATGCAGAGAGGAGGTGTACAAGGTCTGAGTACATTGGCATCAAGAACTGATTTCTGGTATGGATTCCTTTTAAAATGATTTTTACTTTGTTTATTTTTGTTCGATTTTGTTATTGAGTGGAGTTCTTTTTTTATGTTTTTCGTTTTGGGTGATTTTAGATAAGAAGGATGATATTATGAGCGTGGACTCTGACAAGTTTGATTCCATAATTTCTGAAGTGGAGACCCTTCATCAGTTTGGTAAGATGTAAATGATTATTTTTTTCCCCGTGAATCTTGGTTTTCATTTTTAGGTTACTAACTAATTGCTTTGTTTCATATCCGATTGAATAGTTGCAAATATTTAAGCATTTTTAATGATAAGCAACTTAAATATAAACAACTTAAATGTAAAGTTATTTTATCTGAACGTTGAAACTGGCTTGCTTAATTGAATTAGATTCGGTTACTTGTAATGAATTGTCTATAATTAGTTGAAATTACTCCTAAAATCTCTAAACATTTTGCTTCATTTGAGTTGAATATCTTAATTGAATAATAGCATTATTGGTTTAATTTAAGTGTCTTTGCTTCATTTGAGTTGAATATCTTCATCAAATCAGTTAAAACCTACCATACACTGTGATTTGATCCATGTTCTGTAGTTCGGTGGCCTTGTCGCAGTGATCTGTTCGTTACTTTTCTATTTTTTGTTGGGAATTGCACTCTATCTAGTTTGGTTCTCTTACTTTTTTATTTTTTGTTTTTGTTTTCATCTCATGCGTAATTTACTAGTATGTTTGCTGACTAGGTTGAAGTGGGATCATGTCAACTAATGAATGTTCTTAGCTTTGCAGAAATTGGAAGATAGTATAGTTTCATGAGGTTGTAGCTAGTAATTGCATTCAATTTATTTTGGACTTATATTGTTTTACTTTGATATATCCATCCGGAGTCATTTTGGTCCATCAACTATGTTAGTGCACGCTTGAGCAGATCATTAGTACTGCTCTGCTCATTAATATTAGTAATGCGGATAATATGAAATCTGAAGTTAGTAAAGTCCTTTGGGTTTTGCTTTACCATCATGAGGTTGCATATGCTGATTAGTTGCCAAGTTGATCGTCATTTTCTAATTTTTGTTTGCATATCAGTTATTTCATTCTAGCCTATCTTATGAAGAACTTGATTAAAGTGTGATATCGTGTAATTTCCTGTATATATTTTTGCATTATCATACTAATTGAAATTAGTCTCGTTGTGTTTTCTATATACTTTTGAAGGATGGAATTAGTTTCTGCTAGGTAACTGCACTCTTGAATTCTAATTTGTTGTCTATTTTTTCTTCCAGTACTATCCAAGCTTGAACCGGTCAAGATGTTGCATAAAAGGAATATGTACAGGTACATGTGTTCCTCCATTTAAATGAAAAGCCAAAGTTAGTGTGGACGGTTTTGCTTTGTCTAAGTTCATTCATCACCTACAAGTTTGATTTCTACCTATCTGCAGGAAGAGTAGAAAGTTATCGAAGCACAAATAAGGATGAGGCAACAAGAACTTCAGGATGTCGAAGAAAGAATGCAAAGAAGACAAGATTTTCCACCCTGTGAAAGAGCAGCAACTTCTTTTGTGTTGTACTTTTGTTTTATATGTATACTGAATTAGTATTGGAACTTCAATGTTGTAATTGTTTGTTTTAATAATATATTTTCTATTTTTTATACAATTATTTTTATCTTGGAATGAATATTTTTGTGTTCATGTTATATTTTCTTAAATAATTTATGTGATATATATGAATGTGATTGAATATGAAAGCAAAACCTAGATGGTATATGAAATAGATTTTAATTTTAAAAAATTATAAAAATAAAACATCCTAGACGAATTTCGTCTAGGATGCTAAAACAATCTAGACGGAAATTCCGTATAGGAAATTTCGTCTAGGATGTTTTGGGCACTCTAGACGGAATTTCCGTCTAGGATACTTCCTAGACGGAAGTTCCGTCTAGAAATATCCTAGGCGGTTATTTTATCCGTCTGGATTGTATTTCCGTCTAGGATGGCTTTTCTAGACGGAATTCTGTCTAGAATGCCTCATCCTAGACGGAAACTTACTAGACCAACATCCTAGACGGAATTCCGTCTAGGATGGTCATTTTAGACGGAAATCAGTTTATTCTAGACGGAATTTTTCGTCTAGGATGCTTCGTTTTTACCGTGAATATTAAATATCAAATATATTAAGTGATTAAGTAGTATTAAATATATTTTTAAATGAATTAAATAAATTAAATAAATTTATAGAAGTTGATTAAAAATATTTTAGCATTAAATACATTCAATGTTAATATATAATAACTTAGAAATATGTAATATTGTAAAATTAAATATATTTAATTTGAAATATATTAAATATCTACATAAGCAAAGAAAGAGGAGAGAGAAATCCACATAGTAACATCACAATCCATCAATTTTAACTTGGACTTTGTATTAAAAATTTTCATTAAAAACTATAGAGTTGGAATGGAGTGTGGATTTTGAAATCCTAGTCCTAATAACAATCCTAGACAATCAATAACACCTTAAATTCAAATCCAAGTCTTAGTCCTAAATCAATAACACATTAAATTCAAATCCAAGTCTTAGTCCTAAATCAATAACACATTAAATTTAAATCCGAATACTAGTCCTAAACCAATAACACATTAAATTTAAATCCAAATTCTAGTCTGAAATGAATACACCCTAAATTAAAATCTAATAAAAGTCCAAGTCCAAATCAACAATCCTCAACCGATAATCCCCTTAATGTTTTTAGAACTTTTAGCTTTACTTGAGATAGGTTAGAATTAGGTTAGGTTTAATAATAGATTCAATATGTATTAAGAGCATGTTTGGTAGCCTACTTATTTTGGCTTATAAGTAACTTATTTTTACTTATAAGGTACCAATAACATGTTTGGTGAAGCTTTACTTTTTACTTATTTGTAACTTATAAGTAGAGGAAAAATAAGGGGGTTATTGGTTGAGGATTATTGATTTGGACTCGGACTTTTTTATTGGATTTCAATTTAGGGTGTTATTCACTTCGGACTAAATTTCGGATTTAAATTTACGGTGTTATTGGTTTAGGACTAGGATTCGGATTTGAATTTAATGTGTTATTGGTTTAGGACTAGGATTTGGATTTGAATTTAACGTGTTATTGGTTGTCTAGGATTCTTATTAGGACTGGGATTTCAAAATCCACACTCCATTCCAACTCTATAGTTTTTAATGAAATTTTTTAATAGAAAGTCCAAGTTAAAATTGATGGATTGTGATGTTACTATGTGGATTTCCTCTCTCCTTTTCTCTTTACTTATTTAATATTTATTATATTATATTTCAAATTAAATATATTTAGTTTTACAATATTCCATATTTCTAAGTTATTATATACTAACATTGAATGTATTTAATTTTAAAATATTTTAATCAACTTTTATAAATTTATTTAATTCATTTAAAATGAAATAAATTTAATTCTACTTAATCACTTAATATATTTAATATTTAATATTAACTTAGATATGTTCATTAGTTAACATTTCTTAAATATACAAATATTTTAAATATTTAATACTATATTACACACATTTCGTTTGAACTGTTTAAATGAATTACAAGATGTATTTAGTTTTGTTGTTGTCATCCGTTAATCTAAATGAGGATGGTTTTAAATTAATATTTTTTATTAATGATTATTATTCAACATAATAATTTAATTTCAAACTCCTAATGCAAACAATCCACAAATCTAAAATTTAGTCCGAGAATTCGACCTTCAATCTATGAATCCAAAGCAAAAGTTCAAGAATCCAAACCAAAAGGTCAGGAATTCTACTCACAAAAATCAAAATCCAATCCAAGAGTTCGGGGCTCTAACCATAAAATCCGAGTCCAGATCTCAATCCAAGAATGTCGGATTTATGAACAATTGTCTGAGTCCAAGTCAACAATCCGGAACAAATAACACCCCCTAAGTTGGGATTCCCCAACTTATTTTTCGCCTACTTATAAGGAGTTTTACTTCTTCAAGCCAAAAGGCCAAATTACCCCTCAAAGCCCCTTTATCATCCTACAACGAATCTCCTAATGTGAAATTAATTAAATAGTGTCAATATTAGTAATTAATAGGAATAAATAATATCATATATAAAATATATATATAATATATAATATATAATATATATTTTAATTAAATATTTTATTATTATAGAGTAATTGATATATAAAATATATATAATATATATAAACTATACTTTAGTTAAATATTTTATTATTATAGAGTAGTTATTATTAATTAATTAGTAATTATTATTTTATTAATATGAAATTAATTAATTGATATCCATATTAGTAATTAATAACCACAAAGAATGGAATATAAAGAAATATTTTAATCAAAAATATTCTTATTATGAGATAATTAATTAATTTTTATTTATTAATAATATTTTATTAATATGAAATTAATTAATTAATCTCAATATTATTAATTAATAATCAAAATTAATGTTAAATAATAATAGGAACATTAGTGATTAATATAAATAATGTGACATAAATATATATATGATATATAAAAATATATTTTAATTAAATATTTTATTATTATAGAATAATAAGTATTAATTAATTAATTATTTATTATTGGTTATTTTTATTAATATGACCTTTAATTAATTAATTTAAATATTATGTATTAATTACCATAAATAATGAAATATATAGAAATATAATTGATTTTACCATAAATAATGTAATATATAGAAATATTTTAATCAAATATATTTCTTATTATGAGATAAATAATTTTAATTAATTAATTATTTATTTTATTAATAACAAATTTTGATTTATATGAAATTAATTAATTAATCTCAATATTATTAATTAATAATCATAATTAATGTGAAATAATTAAATTTTTCTAAATCATCTAGTTAATTAACTAATGAATTTACTAATTGTAATTATCTACTAATATAATAATGAATTAATTTGGCACAATATGAGATACAACAATACGTTCTTTTTAGTCATTTAATAACTAAAACAACCTTAAAAGCTATTAGTTTACCAAACACATAACTACTCAAATATCCTCATAAGTTAAGGGATTTACCAAACACCATACTTATTTTTGACATCTTTATAAGGAGTTTTAAGAATAAATATTAAGTAACTTATAAGGAGCCAAAAATAAGTAGTTGCCAAACATGTTCTAAGAGTTAAAAGTTATAAAATTAGCAAGTGTTACATGGTCCAAATATTCCCACTTTGCATAACAGAGGTACAAGTGCCAGACTTAAATGTATTTAAGTGCTAATTAGCCAATTCTTAAGATGGTAGAAACATCAACTAAGCTACAGAATTGAGGATGGTCAGTAACAAGAACATCTATCAAAAATAAAATATATTAATAAAACTTAAAATTACAAACCTGAAATAATGTTATAAGGGAAAACTGACTGTCTCACTATTTGAATTTTTAACTCTGTTACTCCACTATTGACCTATTCATGTCTCCTACACCTGATAATAGTACACTATAAAAAATTATAAAGTGTATCTGATTCTAACACCAGAGAAAAATTGAGATATCTCTGTAAATCATCGCGCATAAAACTTCATTGCTTGCTCTTGGATATTGTAGAATTGCTGGACATGGATCCCCACTGAGACCCGTAGATACAAAGGTCACAGGGATTTAACTTCATGACAAAAGTACGGGAACAAGAATTTGATGTTATACCTGCGAAAAAATTTATGTAAATTTTTACCAGGAAATGAAAAAGGGAAAAGTTGCAAAATAAAATAACTCTCATCACCAGACATGTAGGGTTGTCACTAGTAACCCAGACGTAAGGAGAAACATCAAATGGACGTTTTTGATTCATTTGTTTCTAGAGATTGGATTAACAAAGTCTCTTCTATATGCAACATTTAACGGTGTCACCGACAAGTAGTCACACAACTAAGCTGAAAATATAATAAAAATCACATAAATTTTAGGATCAATTACATTCAGGTGCCTGAGGTATGGTATTATTACATGGATGACCCTGGAGGTTACGTATCTACATGGGTAACCCTAATACTACTATTTGAAAATACAGTGGCGACCTTGGATCCCAGACGAAAACAACTCTCAGGGTTACCCATGTGATTACAATCAATAACCTCAGGGTTACCCATGTAGATACAGACTCTAGGGTCACTCGTGTGATTATATCATACCTCAGGGTAATTAGGTGTAATTAATCCTAATTTTTATAAGGGAAAAAAATACGTGTAAGTTCTAAAAAAAAGGAAAAAAAAGTCACGCGATTGATTTATAGAAAAAAATGAAGAAAATAAGAAGACAAAAAAATCATAATAAGCCGTTCTTGCATACATCATATATGCATACATATCAGGAAGTTTACTTCTAATTATGGCATAGTCAAATATAGACACAAACTGATCATTATGGCCAAAATATTTAAAAAGTGGTTTGATGACTTCTTTTGTCACACATAAGAGCCCACGCATTTGCCAGCCTCCCAAAATAGGTCAAGCACCCTACATTCTTTTATATCATATTACTTAACGCTGCTCTAGATCATTTTATTTTTATCTATTATAATCTGATGACAACATGCTTTTTTTATGTTTGAAATTGAACATGTGACAGCTGAAGATGTTGATGACAAACTTTATCACCCATTATCTTCAATATCACCTCAAGTTTACAAGGCAAGGCATTAATATTAATTCATAGTCATCAAGGTTACTACCAGGGAGACACCTTTTAAGCAGCCGAAGAAGGGGGGGAAAAAAGATTTTGCACATAGTTATGTATCAACCATGAAACCTGATGCTTGATCTTGAGAAGTGTGTGCTAGTCAACAAAGAATTTCACAACTAGAAATTCTGATGTCTAAATGATTTAATTGCAGCAATAAATAATAACACCAAGCTGTGTATGGTAAAATCTTACCAGTATTTTGCATTATCGATTTCCTTTCATCATCTTGAACCTGGAAACAGGCTTTGTGGGCTGCAAAATAGGATAGTGTCCATCAACTTAAGCCATAAAAGGGAGCTGGTTTGACTATTAAGCAGCAACACCTGAAGATTTTTACCAGTCTGGTAACCCTATCAATTGCAATTCAAATCCTTAGTTATTAATTACCTGGTCCATACTCATGTTAGCTGGCTGTTTAGATGGGAGACCATGAGTATGCTCAATGACGGAGCCTGTAAATGCCTGGACATGACAATAGGCTTATATGAGATGAGATTCAACGGATTCAGGGTAGAAAGAGGCACGGAGATCGATAAGATACACACCTTACGATCACTGAATCCCGTTCTTGCGGTTTCTTTTTCAATAATGTTAGAAGAACCCTACATGAAAATTCATAATAGTCGAGAAGCGGAGAGGAACTGTTATATTGAACTAACAATATGAAACAAGATTAAAAAACAAGCTCTTAGTTTCTTGCTGTTCAAGTAAATTTTCTAATGCTGCATCTTTTCTATCAATCACTATTCTTACTCAGTTACGCGTCTTTGTTATATTGACAACTGAATAATTGCAAAATTGGAAGTTACTGTTTGCAGTTTGACTGCAGCAATTTTGGAACAGAAATGAAAATGCCGTGTATTTTAATGAGGTATTCTGAAAATTGAGAAATTTCAACTCCAACTACACAGTTTTAGTATCAAGGTTTAAGTTAAGAGTTTACATGCCACAACCATCCTAACACTTAAATGTGAAGTTATACTTTTTAATTTTCAGAAGACAAAATAAATTGCACATATTATGATTTAGCTGAATCAAAAAGATCCATTTAAGAATTACAAAAAAATAACATTACATAGTAAATAACAAGGCAAAGCACTTAAATATTGTAAGATATACCATTGAGAAAGGCCAACAGTAAATAAAAGTTTCTCCTGTCTACCAAAAAAAAAAAAGAAAGAAAGAATGAAAGAAAAAACACAGAGTCGCTTACAGAAGGGCGGTCAGGAAGATGTTGATGAGAGCTGCTGCCAATGGATTTTGCAGTAGATGGGAGCACCTCCGGACCTCTTGACTTTTGTACTGCTTCTGTTGGCTTAAGATTCTGCAACATTGGACAAACAATGTCTACTTAGTCTGCAACATTGGACAAACAATGTCTACTTAGTCATGATGAAGGAAGAACCTCATAAACTAACCACCTCAGGACTCATCCATTTCTAATTTATATGAGTCCTACCTCCGAAGTTTTGCTCGTGGCATCACTAACGCTAGCTTCAGAATCTTCATCTTCATCATTGCTGGAAACACTTTCAGCTTCAAGTCCAGATTCAGAATCCTCATCGCTGCCAGCTTCAAGTTCTTCCTTTTCAAGCCCATCCAGCATTGCCATTATCCGATCATGTTCATCCTCTTCATCAGGCAATGTAGAGGTGGTCATAGAATTTGAGCCTGATGGACCTGAATTTTCAGAGAGCAAAACTCAAAATCCTGTAAGTTCTCTCCATTACCACCCCCACCCCCCACCCCCCAACCACCACCACCACCAAAAAAAAAAAGAAAGAAGTTGATAGTAGCTTTGTGAAATTTACCCCAATTATATTCATATGTCACAGGCAATAACATCATGATTTTCGTATTCATGCTTGGATCATAAGGCATCATCAATATTAGATCGGACATCAGACCAGGAAATAATTTCACCTCTTTATTTGGATATGAATGTGAAGGGTGTATCTTAAAATCAAATTGGGATATTTGAATGCTAAACAAAGTGGAAAACGCCAACAGGGCTCACTTTGTTAAAGGATTTTTTAAAGATACATAGCCTCGAGCTTTCATATTTCAAAATGTCACCAAATCATCATATTTATAAATTGATCTCCCTTAAAGTCATAATTTTTTTACAGTTCTACTCTTTGCATTTTTGAAAGGAACTATGTTGGCTTACTATGTCTTTATTATTTGAATAATTTATTCTTTAAATTGTATTAGTTATCAAAAGTTTCATGCACGCTCATCAAAATTACTATCACTCAAACTTATCATTTTGAAGAAAAAAAATCAAAAGCCTTCACTTAACATATAGAAAAACAGATCATGAAAATCAAGATTATAGGAATATATTTTAAATTTGGAGAGTTCATCAAATTTGAATGAAAAGGTCTGGCTACAAACCCCTTTCTCTCTCTAAACCGCATTATCCTTTTTTGCCTTTCAAGCAAAAGATCTCTATGCTAAAGGCCTTTCCAAATGGCCTGGCGACCAACATGAGAACGATGTGAAGTGTAGAATTGTGTTTTCTGTTCACAACTTTGTTGCTTTACTAGCTCCAACATTTAGTTTTGAGAGATTATTGCTTTAACAATTCCTGCCCATACTTAGGAAACATTATAAGGGAGAAAGATCTATTATTAGGAGGTACTGAGAGCAGAATTTAATAGAAGTGCAGCCTACTCGATTTCATGAATTCATCGACTAAAATCTACGGGCTGGATATCTCAGACTCGGATGCATGCCTACGCTGTTCAAAAGCACGGTTTTATTATGCGTGCAGTCCAAGAGCGCTTAATGATTAATCGGATTATTCATTGATTAATCGGATGATGAGTTTTTGAATTTCAATATATATTTATTATTAATCATACGTTAAATAATACAAAATTCATGTAAAATAAAATATACTTAACAGCTTCGACTAATCTGTTTGCCGGAGGGCCTCAAGGAGATTGTCGAAGAGCTTCGAGGGGATCGTTGGAGAGCTTCGAGGGGATCGTCTGAGCTTTTAGGGAGAGCGTCAGAGGTCGTACGATCTCTAGTGAGTTTCCACAAACGGTGCAAGTTGAGCAAGCATCGACGAAGACGGGGGATTTTTGTCGCAGCCACTAGGTTTGAACGAGAGAGAGAGAGAGAGAGAGAGAGAGAGAGAGAGAGAGAGAGAGAGAGGAACATCGGGAAAACTTTAGAGGTTAGCTTTTTTTTTCACTTTAGTAGTCAGGTCGAGTTTGGGATAAATGGGTTTAACCTGCAGAGAATTTAAAAGAAAAGCGCCCCCATAAAAAATTATGTGGGCGCTTACTAAAAATGCGCCCAATTATGCAAATGACCGCATTATGGAGCGCTTTTTCCCTAATCGGAGCGGTTCCAACCCACTTACGCATAAGCGGTCAGAGGCCATAAGCCTGGATGGTTCATTGTGCAGCTTACACAGTACTTATTGACTGAATAGCCATTCAAAACTCCAGTGGCATCAGAGATGATATAAAAAAACATATGGAAAGCTTCTTTGAGAATCATCCTTTCACACTAAAGCCCTTGACTCTTTGTTTATGCAGTTTAGTGTCCAACATTACAGGAAGAGCATTCATGGAGGCAAGAACCCAAGGAACACAAGGTTTTGTTAAGAGTTGACATCCTTTTGTAATATGTCTAGCCGTTTCATAGCGGATTAAAAGTATAGTCTATAGACTATAGAGAATATTTGCAATGTCAATAAACAAAATGAAAACAGAAGACTCTTCCTTCTTTTACTAGACAAAGGTGATGTAACTTTTTTTTTTTTTTTGGGTGGAGGGGTGGGAATGCTAAAGTTAACAGACATCCATATACATGATAATATGCATTGAGTGATATGATGGGTTGCTAAACATTGTTTGCAGGAAAACGGTACAAGTTTAAACATAAAAACAAGTGCATAAACAAGTGCATGAACTCCATTGCTATATGCATGCAGAACTAAACATGCCCAAAGTAAACAAAAGCTTCTATCATGTTTAGAATGCAAATTATCGGTAAGATAGAGATAAAAATAAAATAGGGAACCTACCTGATTCAGACACATTTTGTGCTTCTTCAGTATATTCTTCCCTTATCTCCACGATATCTTCCTGTTTATCCAGATAGGATTCAGTTTTAAGCTATCAAATAACACACTGAGTACATGCATCCACACATACAAACACAAGCATGAGCATGTACACAAGCCCACGCATTCATGCATCGCACCCTCTCAAATTCGCATACAAAAAATTAGAAATTAGAAAATTCAAACCTGTGGATCTTGAGGTTCTTCAGTGTATTCCTCCCTTATTTCCACAATACCTTCCTGTTCAAGAAGAATTAAATGAATTCATAGACTGCCAAATCAGGACATATTCTTTAACAAATATAGCAAATATGTGGATGTCTATTCCAAATTTTATGTCCATTCCAAATTCTCTAATTTTTCAAGAAAATGTCGTCAATTTTTTTCTTGAACTCTTTCTTTTTCATTTTACACTGTGATCAACAAATGCACATGATCAATAAAACTTATTGTTTAAGATGAAAAATGAAGCACATATCGCATGATACAAAATTAAAACATAATAATAATATAAAACAACACACATTAAGTATTATCACACCAAAAATTAAAATCGATTTCAAATTTTGGACACCCAATTGCAAAGCATTATAAGTAGAAGAAACCACAATCAGTTGATGGTGATTTAGGAAAATTTTAAGTGGGAGGCCATAAATCAAGATGAGATACATCTCGAAGCTTAACAAATTCCATAGTGATGGAAGCAAAAAATTTTACTCCACTACAACCTAGAAAATCCTATAAGAGCAAGTTAAAAACAAACAGATACAAGGTAAATCTGTGAAAATACTATTGGACTTTGAGGTAAGAATAGTTCCAGGTTCCAAGCTAGCTCCAACTATGCAGCTAAAATGGTAGCTTTCCTCTATTAGAAAGTTAAAACAAATCAATACAATGTAAATTCGTTAAAACACTCATGGTCAATGAGATAAGAATATTTCCAGGGATATCTATTATGGTCAATCCTGTGGTCCAACGGAAAAGGGAAAATAAGAGGTGAAGTTTTCCTATTTCTCCTATAGTAAATTTAAGCAATATCAGGCGGTGAACCTACAATGTGAGCGGGATTAAGAAGACGTTACCATGACCTAGATAAATAGTTATAAAAACCTCTGCTAATTATTTTCCAAGTAATTTAAGCAGAGGGAGGTTGACACGCTGCTACTGAGAAAAATGCCTTTTTTTCTCATGCTAACAAATATATTGTTTCTACTAAAAAGAGCTCTACTATCCTTCATATCATGATATCTGAGAAAAAAACATGAGGCATTTTAACAATCATAGTAAGTACACTCTTTCCCAACAGCAGTAGGATCAAATAGAATAGCAAAAGTGGGAATACTAAATGCACATTATCACCTAAAGTCATAATTCTAACCCTTCATTTTTCATGTCACGCCTGGAACTGACAAGTACAGCATGAACACTCTTACTGGTCAATGATATAATACCAGAAAGAACTACTAGCCTACTATTCAACAATTTCATAATTTAATTATGTATGAACTTAGCTCACAAACACAGAACATATGTAACTGAATAGACCCACTAAGTTTTAAATCAAGAAATACTGCAAAGTTGACTTTACTCATAGCGTTATACATGAAAAGAACTCATTGAAGAATGCCTTACTTCAGCCTCGGCAGCAGTGGAATTGAAAAACTTAGCCTCTGTTTCTAAATCCAATAGACTGGCTTTTAAAGCCCCCATTTGAGATTCCAAAGTCTTTTCTCTCCTCTTCAAAATCTCCACTGTTTGCTTCGATGTTCTCTCTGCATAGTATGCATCTCCTAATAATACCTATAGCCATAAAAATCCTTAACCGAATTAGTATAAGAGTAAACAACGCCCTAAAAGACAAAATGAAAAGAGGTAAAAGATGTTACCAAGAACTCGTTGGTATGGATTAGTCGGCCTGGGAAAAATGCTGCACTCCCAAATGGAACCTGCACAACGAACATCTTTAAAAGGCAAAAATCCCAATTTTCAATAGTGTTTTTTTTTTTTGGGGGCACTATAAATGTAACAACTATTCACCCAAATAGAAACTGCACGAGAAATTCTACATGTCTAAAGATCAAATACTGAAAAAAAAAAGCAATCCAATTAGCATAGGTGATGACTGATGACGAAAAATATAAAAATTTCTTATGGAAATATTAGAGCAGTGGTCTTCGTTCGTGTCAGTACTAAAACATTTTGCTAAAAGTTGAAATTTTGGAAAGTTGAAGGGGATATTTGGCAAAAGAATGGAATTTTGGTACCATGATTTCGTGGGAGATTTCGTCGGGGAGTTGGCGGACGAGCTTCGTTAGGGCAGAGTTGTCGGCGACGAAGGTTTGGAGGCGGTCGAGTTCTCCGCGGCGGTCGGCGATGGCGGCGTTGACGCGCTCCGATGCCCTTTGAGCTTCCTCCGACGGGAACAGAGAGCCAAGGGGGGTGACCGTAGCCTTATTCGGACCGGAACCCGCCATGATTCTCTCTCGCTCTCTAGGGTTTTGGGGAGGTGCCTGCTTTTCCGAAGAAACAAATTTTTTTTTTTGAAAGGCTTCAGTGCTAATTGCACTGTAATTTTGTGGGTTTTTCGGATTTTAGATACATGGACTCTTATTTTTAAATGAGCTCCTCAAAATATTCAAATTGTTATTTCCCTTAATTCATACAACTTACTTCGTGTGAATTGGGTAAAATATTCCGTTAAACTTAACTTTCTGACTTACACTATCTTGGGTTCGATTCCCGGTCGCCTCATTGTCAACAAAAAAAAAAAAAAAAAAAGCTTTCTGACTTGAATATGACTTGCGTGGTAAAAATTCAAGTCAACCTAATTTGATTTGGATTGACTTCGACTTTGACTAAAAAATTATAACAATTGAATTCTAACTAAAAGAGGATTAGGATTTGAATGTTACAATTACTAGCTAGAAAATAATAGTTAAATTTTCCCTTCAACTTTTTAAAATTCAGCTTCACTAGAAATCTAGCTGTCAACATTTTTTCTTGAGAAACTAGAAGTATGTTTATATGTTTATGCCCCTGAAAGCTTTACTGGAAATTAAACCAAGAGATGTTGAAAAGGGTTCAAAATCTTGTAAACAGCCATCACAACTGCTTGAGGTTTACTCATCCATGGGCATTCCGTTTTATTACCATCATTCTGTATAAAGTTGAGACTTAATCAATACTTCAAATGTACACAAGTGTACAAGTTGCATAGGCTTTAAAAAATTGATTTTCCTTCTTTCACACATCCTGCTTTCTTTTGTTTTACCCACCGCAATGTCATAACCAGAGGCTCAATACGAAAATTCCATGAACTCTACAATTGTATCTATCATAAGTTACCACTCTGATCACATTTCCATTGAATGCTACCAGTAATCAGCACAGGAACATTGCCCATCCCTGAAATGATGAAACCGATGTGAATCCCTAACGACGACCTCTCGTCCCTCAAGCTTCGCAATCAGCTTGATCGCCGAATGGCAATCGCTGCACACACGAAGATTCTTGATGATCAAGATCGATGATCCTGGAACTGTATTCAAAATTGCGAAAGCCACAGCCAACTTCTCGCTATGAACTCTCAATACCGTCTCCTTCTCCTCTTCATTGACATCATGAAGCACAGACCCAGTGTCAGGAACATACCCAGCTTCTTGCATTCTAACCCTAAGCTTCTCCAAATAATCATATACCTCTTTATGTCTCGGATGCCTTCTATCGCCAATCATAAACAAATGACTCTTCCCCTTGAGCTCAACCAGACTATACCCAGGTTGCTTCACGATTCCTTTGTTCTTGATAATGACTCTCATTCTTTCAACATCTCTCCATCTTCCAGCATCAGCATAGATATTCGACAGCAAAACATAATACCCACTATTCTTCGGGTCTAATTCGAATAACTTATTTGCAGCAATCTCTCCAAGCTCGACATTTTTGTGTGTACGACATGCACTGAGGAGAGCACCCCAGACGACAAAATCAGGCTTAATTCTCATTTCTTCAATCAGACTATAGGCTTCATCAAGACATCCCGCACGACCAAGGAGGTCCACAATACAACCATAATGTTCGACCCCAGGGTCTATTTCATAATCCTGTTTCATTGATTTGAACCAGAATCGACCCTCGTTGACAAGTCCAGAGTGGCTACAGGCAGCAAGGACAGAGACGAAAGTAATGTGGTTCGGTTTAACTCCTGATTTCAACATTTCGTTGAATACATCGAGGGCTTCTTTTCCTCGGCCATGCATGCCATAGCCTGCAACCATGGCAGACCATGATTTAATGTTCTTGACGTTCATGCGATTGAAAGCCTTTCTTGCCATCTCGACTCTTCCACATTTGCAGTACATGTCAACCACTGATGTGCCAACATACACGTTTTCTTCGAGCCCCATTCTAATCACCTGTTGAAAACATCAAATGATGTTCATGTGAAAAAGAGACACGTTCATTAGGAAGGATTTAATGAAGTACAGATACAAGAAAAGGATGCCCTCCTAGTTTGACACAAGTCAGAATATAAACTACAAAATGAAAACAATTGTGGCTACATTATGTGTACAAAATATCCATATGTAAAAACCAAAAGATAGTACACAGACTCAGTCTGAAAGACAAAAGCAAATATCCAAGCGGACCAGCAATAAAACCGGACATTTTTAGAGACTGGATTAGTAAGTATTTTGTTTTTCCAATGTATATGTTGTTTTGGAAACTAGATTAACGTATTTCCCGGTTGAGCTCTCCTTTAGATTGGGGGAAAGTTAAAGGATTACAATTCACGGTTTCTATCAAGAACAGCTAAATTTTTAGTGCACCAGGAAGTATCTACCTTTGCATATTATATTACAATTAAGTAGCCCCACATGTACCTACTATGATACAATCCTAAAAATACTTTTCAGTTATAAATTTATATCTTAACAACAATAATAATACTGGAGAAAAGATTATAATTGTGAACAAAACTAGGCTAATAATCACCTGATCATGTACGCACTTCCCAACCTGCAGCGCACCCGCGTGCGCGCAAGCAAACAGCACAGCCGACAACGTCACTGCATTATGCTTAGTCCCTCCCCCTCCCCTCATCATCTCCGTATACACCTCCAGCGCCTCCGCCGCCAGCCCATTCTGTGCGTAAACCGCAACCATCGAGTTCCAGCTCACCACGTCCCTCTCCCCCATTCCATCAAACACCTTCCTACTCACCCCCACATCCCCTCCCTTCGCGTACGCATCCATTAAGGTATTCCCCACGGACACCTCCCCCTCGAGCCCCGCCTTCACCGCCAACCCGTGGGCCCCACCAACCAGTTTTTTCCCCTGGACCCTCGAGCTCGCCGTTAAAAGCGAGACCATCGCGCCCGTGTCCAGTTCTCCGCACCCGAGATCCACCAGCAATTTTTTAAACATGGAAACGGCTTTGTAAGGCAGTGAGTTGACAATGTAGCCGGTGATGAGAGAGGTGTAGACGACGGCGTTTCGGTTGGGAGATTCGTCGAACACCTGGCGGGCGTCGGTGAGGCGGGAGCACTTGGAGTACATGTCGACGAGGGAGGAGGCGACGAAGAGGTCGGGGGTGAGTCCGAGGCGGAGGGCGAGGAGGTGCAGCTGGCGGCCGGAGGGGAGGGAGGGGAGGGCGGCGGCGGACTTGAGGGCGGGAGGGAGGGTGGAGCGGTCGGGGGCGAGGGAATTGCGGCGGAGGGAGGAGAAGGCGAGGAGGGCCTCCTGAGGGTTGCCGGAGCGGGCGAGGTCGGCGATGGCGGAGTTCCATGAGGAGATTGAGGCTCTGTCGACGACGCGGGAGAAGTGGGCGGCGAGAGCCGTCGGTGGAGGCTTCATTCCATTATTATTAGTTGGATTTCTGTGTCTAGATCATAATGTTAGCTAATTTTTGTATATAATCTGCGTTTGAAATATACAATTTTGAATCCTGTACACTATCACCACTGTTTTAAATCAAAGTGAATAGTGCCTGATAACTTAAGCTTCATAATATGTATACATCATCTTAACCACTCATCTGCTTTAAGATCCGTAAAGATATAAAGCACTTTGAGATTTGTGCATCACAAATCTCAAGATAAGATGAAATGGAAAAAGTTTTGCAGACCACTATTCATTATTAACTTGTTCATGTGGTTCTCTCTTTCTTTCTTACCTTTTTTAATTATCTAATTAATGTTAGTAGACGACCGTGATTCATTCAAATTATGACACTAGTCATACTTCTCATAATTTCATTTGGTTATACTTTGTACTCTTCTAAAATAACAATCTATCTGATTAGCAATGATTTTTCCGCTACTTTTTATAAATGGAAAGAATCCAAAGCCATATGAACATACACACCGTGGACCTACAAATTTTGCCAAACACCAATATACAAAGTAGAGGTAGTTCTAGTATATTACTACAGTTAATATACTGCGACAATGTTGAACGGTAAACAGCTACTCATTTTACAAATAGGGGTTTTTCTCTTTTAACCCAAAATTTTACCCCTACTTATTTAAAAACCCATTAACTTTTATAAACACTAATAAACCCAAAATATCCCAAACCACTTATTTTTAAACCCAATCAGACAAGACTCAGCCTTTTGTATCAGATTTCCCCAAAAAATATAAAATTCAAATTACCCTTCTTCCCCAAATAAACCCAAATTTCTCCTTCTTTCCTTCCTTCCTTCGCTTCACAAGACCAAAACCCTAGCCGATCCCCAAAACCCTCAAGTAGATCCCTAAATCCTCAAAACCCACAAATGTCTCCCCTCTTCCTCCTCTCCCTCTCCCTAAAAGCGATATCGAACCTCCGCCTATACGTCGTCATCGGCACCTTCATCATCCTCCTCGATTGGGAGCTGAGGCCTGGAGGGATGCTGGTTCAGAAGAGAGAAGATGGGGGTGAGGGTTTTGGACCCTTGATCAAGATCAAGGTTGCCCATGGAAATTCTCATCACGAGGTCTTTGTGCCTGCTCAATCCACCTTTGGTAATTTTTTTTCTTTGTTTTTGTTGGTAAATTCTGTTTGGATTCCTCTAATTTTTAATGGGTATTGGTGTTTAATGTTGTTTGATGTTCAATTATCTTTATTTTTGTCTCCCCCCTTTTGGGTATTAGTAATTGTATATATTTGGCTATCGGATTATAGCCATCTATGATGTTTGTCTATTTTGGGTGATTACACATAATTTATCCTTTTGTAGGTTCCTATCTTGTTAATGAAAATTGGCAAGTGAGTATGGATTTGGTTAATTTCTTCTAATTTGATGCTTTTGCAATATGTGATGATTGCTTGCTTTTTTTTGGAGAACCCGGTAGTATTGCATAAAACCAAAGATTGGTTGTACAATGTATAGCCACCATCCCCAACTCAATATGAACAAGTATATGGATAATAGTATTAAACATCCATAATTTAGATATATTTGTATTTATAAATTGATCGATATGAATATATTGGTATCTTCCGTCGATATCCGCTTTGCTCACAATTAGACTGTCAAGATATGTTATTTATTTATGCTACTATTCAAATGTATGATATAATATTAAGTAAAATTTAAGTCTTTGCTTATTTGTAGAATTTGGTATGGTGAGTATCTATTTTGATGAGTTTATATTGTGAAATTCGAGTAATATTCAAAGTTCTTTTATTTTTATTTGTAATGTCATCCGATATTGATATTATCTGAATTCATTTAATATTATTCGGATAGCAAATAGTATTTTAGTATTTTGGTATCAGGGTATATACTCTTTATTCCTTTTGTTTACACCCTGAATGACAAAAATCAATCATAAGAATGGAGCCTTATCCCAGAACTTTTGCTGTGAGCTACATGGTTCATTTCTTCCATTCTTCTCTTTTAAGGGCAATTTCTTCAATTCTTCTATTTTTCCAGTAAGAATGGAGCCTTGTCCCCAAACTTTTTGTGTGATCGACATGGCTCATTTCTGCGATGTCCTCTAGTTGCTCATGTCCTTTTTTTGGGCATGTTTCTCATCCTATTTGCTTCAACAGTTATCCTATCACTTCCCATAGATGCCACTTTTTAACCTCCAGGGCTCATGAGCAAACCACCTCTGCAGGTTATTTGCTCATGTCCTTTTCTAGGATGGGACGGCCTCATTCTTATGGTGATATGTTCAAACCTGCACTTTAAAGCTTTTACAAATCACATAATAATTAGTTTAGAGTTTTTTCCCCATCAAATTAAGCAACTTAATGTTATCAAGTACATGGATGTCACAAAGAGCATGTTTTGTGTGCTCTATGTGTTGTGGAAATATGTTGATTTTACAGGCTGTATAATTGCCTTCTGGATTCAACTTTTGAGATGCATGGAAAGCTATTTTGGGTATTAAGAAATAGCTAGTAAACATTGCTAGAAAGTTAATAGTATAATCATTATATGCAATTACATATAAGCTGGAAATATTTGCCTCCTGTTAGGTACATTTGAGATTCATCTTTTTCCCTTTGGTGATGATATTTCTTGATTGTATGTCTTTGTAGGCATTAGACACCATAGCAACTTAAATTACTCGAACTCTATTAATGATTTTATGTTGATTCCTTCTAATTCTAAGCTTTCAGGTTCATTGGGAGCATATGTGATGTATATAAGAGGGATAATCTTTGAGTGCTATGTTCTTGTAGGTTTCTTCTTTTGCTGCTTCTAATCCTGTTAGGCCTTTACCTCGAGGAATGCCTCGCCTGCTCATTCAGCTTGATGATCCACAGTGGTGGCTATTGCGAGCATGGACGGCCGTGTGCATATAGCGGTGTGAGACGTGAACCACCTCTTCTGGCGATCGTAAACGGCGGATCATTCTGACCGCAATATGATGAACCAAGTAGTATCCAATGTATCGTGTTGTATGAAATTTTCTATATTATGTATGTACAGATGATTCGTGTGTGTATTGTATCAAATGCACCAAGTAGTATTCAATGTATCGTGTTGTATCAAATTCAGATTGTAATTGTTGTACACCAGTTTAATGCTATGTGCTTGATTGCTTAGTAGTAGATGTGTGATTATGTGCACAATGAGCCTTTTGGTCTATTGTTTATGTTGAGGAGAGGTTGGCTCACAATTTTCCAGATTTCTAAAAAGTATAGCATTTTATGGAAAAGAATAGCATCTTAGGACCAAAGTACAGCACTTTACTCTAAAGTATAGCACGTTATGGCCAAAGTATAGCTACTTATCACAAAAGTATAGCACTTTATGGCCTCTGGACTTTCTGAAGCTACGTCGAATATATCAATTTAGTTTTTTCTGAGCGATATATCTTAGTGATTATGTGCACAATGTGAGCTTTTTAGTCTATTGTTTATGTTGACGAGAGGTTCACTCATAATTTTCTCATTTTTGAAACGTATAGCAATTTATGCGATAGCATAGCACCTGATGACCAAAGTATAGCACGTTATGGCCAAAGTATAGCTACTTATCACAAAAGTATAACACTTTATGGTCTCTGCACTTTCTGAAGCTACGTCGAATATATCAATTCAGCTTTTTCTGAGCAATATATCTTAGTGATTATGTGCACAATGTGCTTTTTGGTCTATTGTTTATGTTGAGGAGCGGTTGGCTCACAATTTTCCAGATTTTTAAAAAGTATAGCACTTTATAGAAAAGGATAGCACCTTATGATCAAGGTATAGCACTTTACGCTAAAGTATAGCACGTTATGGCCAAAGTATAACTACTTATCGCAAATGTATAGCACTTTATGGCCTCTGGATTTTCTGAAGCTACGTCGAATATATCAATTCAGTTTTTTAGGGCATTGCAGATGTGTGATTATGTGTACAATGTGTGCTTTTGGTCTATTATTTATGTTGACTAGAGGTTCGCTCACAATTTTTCATTTTGAAAAGTATAGCACTTTATGCAATAGTATAGTACCTTATGACCAAAGTATAGCACGCTACGCTAAAGTATAGCATGTTATGGTTAAAGTATAGCCATTTATTAGAAAAGTATAGCACTTTATGGTCTCCGGATTTTCCGGCTACAATTCAGTTTTTTCGGGCATTGTAGATGTGTGATTATGTGCACAATGTGTTTCTTGGTCTATTATTTATGTTGACTAGAGGTTCGCTCATAATTTTTCAATTTTTGAAAAGTATAGCACTTTATACAATAGTATAGCACTTTATGACCAAAGTATAGCATGTTACGCTTAAAGTATAGCATGTTATGGTCAAAGTATAGCCATTTATTAGAAAAGTATAGCACTTTATAGTCTCTGGATTTTCAAGCTACAATTCAGCTTTTTTCTCGGGCAAAAAGTATAGCACTTTATACAATAGTATAGCACTTTATGACCAAAGTATAGCACGTTAAGCTAAAGTATAGCATGTTATGGCCAAAGTATAGCCGCTTATCGCAAAAGTATAGCACTTTATGGCCTCGGATTTTCCGAAGCTACGTCGAATATATCAATTCAGTTTTAGGGCATTGCGATGTGTGATTATGTGTACAATGTGTGCTTTTTGTCTATTATTTATGTTGTGAGAGGTTCGCTCACAATTTTTCATTTTGAAAAGTATAGCACTTTATGCAATAGTATAGTACCTTATGACCAAAGTATAGCACGTTACGCTAAAGTATAGCATGTTATGGTTAAAGTATAGCCATTTATTAGAAAAGTATAGCACTTTATGGTCTCTGGATTTTCTGAAGCTACAATTCAGTTTTTTTCTGGGCATTGTAGATGTGTGATTATGTGCACAATGTGTTTCTTGGTCTATTATTTATGTTGACGAGAGGTTCGCTCATAATTTTTCAATTTTTGAAAAGTATAGCACTTTATACAATAGTATAGCACTTTATGACCAAAGTATAGCATGTTACGCTAAAGTATAGCATGTTATGGTCAAAGTATAGCCATTTATTAGAAAAGTATAGCACTTTATAGTCTCTGGATTTTCTGAAGCTACAATTCAGTTTTTTTCTGGGCAAAAAAGTATAGCACTTTATACAATAGTATAGCACTTTATGACCAAAGTATAGCACGTTACGCTAAAGTATAGCATGTTATGGCCAAAGTATAGCCGCTTATCGCAAAAGTATAGCACTTTATGGCCTCTGGATTTTCTGAAGCTACGTCGAATATATCATTTCAGTTTTTTTCTGGGCATTGTAGATGTGTGATTATGTGTACAATGTGTGCTTTTTGGTCTATTATTTATGTTGACGAGAGGTTCGCTCACAATTTTTTCATTTTTGAAAAGTATAACACTTTATGCAATAGTATAGTACCTTATGACCAAAGTATAGCACGTTACGCTAAAGTATAGCATGTTATGGTCAAAGTATAGCCATTTATTAGAAAAGTATAGTACTTTATGGTCTCTGGATTTTCTGAAGCTACAATTCAGTTTTTTTCTGGGCATTGTAGATGTGTGATTATGTGCACAATGTGCTTTTTGGTCTATTGTTTATGTTGACGAGAGGTTCGCTCATAATTTTTCAATTTTTGAAAAGTATAACACTTTATACAATAGTATAGCACTTTATGACCAAAGTATAGCACGTTACGCTAAAGTATAGCATTTTATGGTCAAAGTATAGCCATTTATTAGAAAAGTATAGCACTTTATGGTCTCTGGATTTTCTGAAGCTACAATTCAGTTTTTTTCTGGGCATTGTAGATGTGTGATTATGTGCACAATGTGCTTTTTGGTCTATTGTTTATGTTGACGAGAGGTTCGCTCATAATTTTTTAATTTTTGAAAAGTATAGCACTTTATACAATAGTATAGCACTTTATGACCAAAGTATAGCACGTTACGCTAAAGTATAGCATGTTATGGCCAAAGTATAGCCGCTTATCGCAAAAGTATAGCACTTTATGGCCTCTGGATTTTCTGAAGCTACGTCGAATATATCATTTCAGTTTTTTTCTGGGCATTGTAGATGTGTGATTATGTGTACAATGTGTGCTTTTTGGTCTATTATTTATGTTGACGAGAGGTTCGTTCACAATTTTCCAATTTTGAAAAGTATAGCACTTTATGCAATAGCATAGCACCTTACGATCAAATTATAGCATGTTACTTAAGTATAGCATGTTATTGCTAAAGTATAGCCACTTATCGTAAAAGTATAGCACTTTATGGCCTCTGGATTTTCTGAAGCTACATCGAATATCCCAAAGTATAGCAAGATCAAAACTTTCCACCTCCAAGCAACTTCTCTGTCCAGAATTTACCACATGCAATAGTAAAAAAAAGAGCTAAACAAGATCAAAAGAGCAAACAAGATCAAAAGAGCAAGATAAAATTAGAAATCACCATCAATTTCAATCGCTTTTAGAAATACAAGTCCCATCTCCCATAATGTACATACAAATTACAACAAACCACAAAGATCCCAAAACTCAGAGGAACTCAAAAGCACACAAAAATTAAAAACTAAAATTTTAAATTAGCATTGGGATCAAACTTAAAAACTCCTCTAAACCTCCAACAACCCTAAAGTTGTCCTCTTTAAGCAAAATCCATGCTAGCAAAGGGGTTTTAAACCCGGCCTCCCTTCCCCTCTTAACTCCGGTGGCCAGTGGCCCATTGTCGTGGCGACATCACCACCCCCATCAGCCCTATCCTTCTTCAGCTTGGGGTTTTTGAGGTTTGAGAATCGCCTCCTAGGGTTATGGGGATGGACTATATTTGAAAAAGTGAAATGAAAGAGAGAGAGAGAGAGAACGCTGGGTTGTATTTGGGGATGAAGGGTAATTTTGGAATTTATATTTTATTGGGAATATACAGTACAAAGAATGAGTGGGTGGGTTTTTAAATAAGTGGCATGAGATACTTGGGTTTATGAATGTTTATGTAAGTGGGTGGGTTCTTAAATAAGTGGGGGTAAAAGTTTGGGTTAAAAAAGAAAAACCCCTTACAAATATCAATCACCCTCTTATATCTGAAATGTACGACTCCATAAACGAACTCAATATTACGCATCACCCATTTAATTCAGCCAAGCCGCAGCAGACTCGGACACATGACTTGCAACCAAAACCAACTCCTCCTCCCTCCTCAACGTCGGCCTAATCGCCTCCCTCATATCCAACTCCTCCCCATCCACAACTTCCCAATCAAAACAGTGAACCAAGTGAGCCAACGCAATCTCCGCCGTCGCCAACCCGAACCCGATCGCAGGACACATCCTTCTCCCCGCGCCAAACGGCAAGAACTCAAAACTCCCCCCTCCAAAATCAACTGAACTCTCCTCAAACCTTTCCGGTCGAAAACTCTCCGCGTCGTCCCCCCAGATTCCTTTGTCCCTCCCCATCGCCCACACGTTGATAGCGACCCTGGTTCCCTCGGGAATGTGGAAGCCGTTGATGTCGCAGGGCTCGCGGCAGAGTCGGGGGAGGAGGAGGGGGACTGGAGGGTGGAGCCTCAGGGTCTCCTTGATTACTAGTTTTAGGTAGTGGAGGTTGAGGAGGTCTTTTTCTTGTATTTTGTGTTTGTTGTTTAGGACTCGATCGAGCTCTTGTTTGGATTTCTGCATGGTGTGCGGATTCTTGCATAGCTCTGACATTGCCCATTCCAGGAGGGACGACATTGTGTCTGTTCCTGCGAAGAACATGTCCTGCATATGAATTGGCCGAAGGTAGGTGAGTTTTGTGACTTGGGTATATATTGTTTTGTTGTTTAATTTACATTATTGAAATATAGAAACATATTTTCACTGATAAAAAATATTTTCCTGCATAATTTTAGTAGCCACTCATGTGAAATTTGTAATTAACACTCCAGGAGTTTCCTAATATAATATAATAAAATCTTAAAGTTGAAGGGAATTTTCTAATAATTTCAAAACTTTAGGGAATTTCTTATAATTTGAAATGTTATGAGGGGTTACCTGATAATCATCAAAAGATAAGGGGGTGTTCTAATATTTAGCCTTATATATGGGTTCTAAGGTGGTGATGGGATTTTTAGATGGTATTAATCAAGCATACCGTTTAAACACCTTTCAAAGAAAAAGGACTGTGATTGCACAAAAATTCAGATTTTTAGTTAAAACTTCGATGCATAATTATATGTCTTTAAATATAATAATAACATAAAAATATATGCTCAACCTGCATTTTTAACTTATAACATGGGATATATTTACAAGGATACAATATAAATATGACTTTTAAAGCAAGCAATAATATATTCCTAGTATTGTCAACGTCTTTTATTAGTGCCATTTATCATCTAAGTTGTTTTTTCCATCCAAATGAAGTCGACCGCTAAGTAGGCTCCATGAAAACATGACAAAGTTTTGCAGTACTATACAATTAAATGTCAAATTATAGACAAGGAAGGAGAGATTGTTACCATAGACCAATTGGATTGGATCTACCAAACCCTCTTTGGCTGTCTAACATTAGAAGGAAAATATATGTATATGCCATATTTAATTTCTATAGAAAATTATATTTAAACTTGAATAATACAAAGAATTGAGAGGTAAATTCTTTAATTAATAATTAATTAACGCTAACTATATATATAGATAAGTTATAATGGATGGGATCTAGGTCCTCTCCAAGCAGGTGGTAATTAGAGAGAGTCTAATTACCATAATCCTTATCGTCCACTTCAATTTCAATGGATAATATTTAGCCACCTAAGATGACCAAAATCACAATAGTGATTTTCAGAGTAACTATCAGGCCAATAGTTAATTTCAAGATAATAATAAAAATCTTATATGACTAAATATTACATCTTAAATGAATGGTAAAGATAGGGATGATTGGATCCTCTTTGCATTAAAATGAATTTTGATTCTTTGTTCAATATATTATGATTTTAAATTCTTTGTTCAATCTTAATACTATGATATGATGGCATAATTCCAAGCAATTTGTATTAGGTTCTTAATTTCCTTTACGTGGCTATATCACGTAAATACAGTAAACTGAGTGCTAAATTAGATATCTGTATTTTATCTTTTGCTTCTCTCTCTCTTTCACATCATATATATTTGTAAGCTTTAGCAAAGTTGAAAAGCCAATTAACTAATATTGTCTAAAGCATTAATATATCATTTTTAACCTAATTAAATATTCTACTTGCCACGCTAGCTAGAAAAGCGAGAGATTAAAATCTGCAAAGATTTCATACTTAATATCAAGAAATAGTTAATTCTTTTTTTAAGAAATAGGATAAGATAATTTACTCACAATAATTGTAGCTTTGATGTTATCCATGGTGATAGGCACTTCAAGCTCCCCACTCTCACTAACCCTAAGCAAAACATCAACCAAATCCTCATCCTTACTCTCTTCTCCTCCTCCTCCCTTTAACTCCATCATCTTCTTCTTCTCTTGATGCTCTCTTATCACTCTATTCAACATCCCATCCATTTGCGCACGAACCCTCTCTATCAATCTAACAGTCGGAACACTAATCAAATCCACAACCTTAGAAGTAGGAAATATGTCGACCATCCTAAAACTCGAAGCGAACACAATCAACTCCTCCGCAGTCTTCAGGAACATCTCCGCGTCTTCGCGAGCCATACTAAACACAGCTCTACATATAACCCTATTCGCCATCGCCGCAACCATCTTAGTCACGTTCACCGGCGAACTTTTCCTCGTCGAGATATCTTTGACTAAATTTGTGCTCTCTTGTTCCATGAGCGAGAAGAAAGATCGAACGCGGTTGCTTGATAAAAGATGGAGGACGCAGATCTTCCGAAGCTGGCGCCAGTAGGCGCCGTAAGGGGCGAAAGTGAGGTTCGTGGTTTTATAGCCCGCGATTTTTGTGGTTAGTAGTTCGGGGCGAGAGGCGAAGTTGATGTCGTTGGTTTTGGTGACGGATTTGGCGAGGTCGGGGGAGGAGACGACGACGAAGTCGACCTGGCCGAGCTTGAGGTGCATGATGGGGCCGTGTTTTGAGGCGAGATCGCGGAGAGTGCGGTGAGGGGGTTTGTAGGCGAGGAGGTGGGCGTTTCCTATGATGGGGAGGTTCCATGGGCCTGGGGGGAGTTTTTTCTTCTTCTTGTTGTGGTTGTTGAGGATGTATAGGATGAGGATTGAGAGGAAGGTGATGATCAGAAGAGGGAAGGATGGGAAGTGGAATTCCATGGTTTTTGTGAAATGGTGGTTGTTGTCTCTGTGTTTATATAGGAGTTGGGGAGGGGAAGGCTGCCGTATTTTTCTAGTTGTACGTAAGTGGGAGGAGGTGAAAATCCATGACAAGGAAGTCAAATTTACATGCTTGGGGTGAAGTTCCTAACATGAAGTTGATATCACAACTTGAGTTAGTTCCCATTGAGTGGGTGTCTTGACAACCAATCTTGATCCAGTTTTATCCTAAACAAATTCGGGTTTGGGCCAAGTGAGAGAAATGATCCTAATTAGAACTGGTTTAGCGATTAAAATTTTACCTACAAAAACCAGGTCAATGCTAGTAGAGTTTTTTGGCAAAAAAAACACACAAAAATGGATCAGATTTAATCTTAACCAAATTAAAAGGATTGTCAAACACACTCTTAATTTTTGAACCACGCATCAATCGTAATGAGCACCTGAATAAATCGTCAATGTAGGTGGGATGTTCTCTGCATAGGAAGGGAATCCACCTCCCCCCCCCCCCCCAAAAAAAAGTGTTCGAGAGAGAAATTGGTAATTAAATTGACTAGTTTAGCTATTAATTTAACTTTATCTTCTGCCCTATCCATGATGCATGTTTTAACTTCATAGAGATTGTGGTCAAAGTTTGATGTTATGGTATCACTCTCTTTTGGAGTTTAAAATTAGACACTAGCTTTGCTCATTAGTCCCTAACAATTAACAAATCGAGTTAGCTTATTTGGATTTATTTTATAAAGGAAAATGTTTCCATCGCCAAACAAAGGAAATTAACAATTTCATGAGTGAAAATCACTTTTCATATGCTTCTTTTATAACTCGCAATCCCTTCAAATTGTTAGATTAATAGATTCTCATTTGGCATATTTAATGAGAGATGAATGAGAGTTGGGGAATATTGGTCTTGTTAAAAGCGACTGCTTTCGGTTTCTTTGGTACCAACGGTGGAATCTTAAGACGGCAGTGTGTATGACTTCTAAGAATTTGCACCATAGATTGCCAAGCTGCCGTGTTTCTATGCTATAGAAAACAAACTTTCACTGTCTCCTAGTTCCTAGAATTGAGTTCCTTTGAAATTTTGCAAAATAATTAATCCAAGACGAGAAGATCGGACACAATAATTTATGAGAGAGATAATTGAGATTTTCATTTGATCCCCAACAGAATAAAAGCCGGCTATGGATTTATCACACCTCATCGTTCAAATGCCTATAATCCTTCAACAAAGCGAAAGAAGTTACGGCGTCAATTGTCATGCGCGAGAAGTTGACATTTTTTTATTTATATTAGGTGGAAAATATTTCATTAAAGTTATTATTACTAACGCTGGCATGTTTGGCAAGTGTAATGTAAAATAAATAGAAAGTAAAAAAAAAATAGAATGTACTTTCTTATTAATTTTTATTTTGCAAAATTTTATTTGGGTGATAGAAAGTAAAAAGAGAGGAAGTTGAGGTGGTAAATGATGTGACACTTAGTTTCTTCTTATTCTGTTTCGCTATCATGGAAAGTAATTATAGAAAGCGGATAATTAAAACTAAAATGATATGTGAAAAATCTAAAAATATATTTTCTCTCTCCTTTCTCTTCACTTTCTATAGTTTGGCATCCGGAAAGTAAATGGAAGGTATGCTAAATATTAGAAGGTAGTTTCACTTTCTATAGTTTTCCCGTTTGGCACATGGAAAGTGAATAGAAAGTAAATGAAAAGCGAATAGCGCCACATCAGCTTTTTAGCCCTTTTAACTTTCTTAAGAAAATAGAGAAAATGGCTGGAAAGTGAAGGGAGAGGAAAGAGATAATTTTAGTTATTTTTCTACCCTAATTTCAAAATTAGTTTTTTTTCATTTTTTTTTTTTTAATCTGGTCAACACGTTGATAATTAATCTCGACCCAACTCACAGTTATGCCAATTTAGATACAACATTTGACATGACTTAAAATCTATCTTGATAAAATATTTAAAAATCATTGAAGTCCGTTATTGAAAAAGTTGAGTTTGAGACCGAGCAACACAAGTTGATAAATGATTAAAAGTTATGTTCTACTTAAAGATCATTAAAGTTAACGTTGTTAAGGATGAAAGGTTAAAGTTTTTGGTATGAAATTTTTTGCCAGAAAGTATTGCTAAGTTGTTGATTATTTTCATTATTATAGAATATACTAGCAATCATATACACTAATTATTACATAATAGGAGGCCAATTAATCCATCTGAAAAATTAATAATTTTCATGTAAATGGATGCCATGTTAGTTGCCACACAGCTCCACATCACCTATCACTTCAACTTTTCACACCTTTACTTTCTATCATCCAAACAAAATTTGCACGTAGAAAGTATAGAGAAAGTACTTACTTTCGAAAATATTTTCTCTTCACTTTCTACTTCCTATTTACTTTCCAATTACCAAACATGTCTAAATTTGGAGAAAGTGAAAGAGGCTAAAATGCTTATGTGACACTCTTTACTTTCCAATCACTTTCCAAATGCCAAACGGAAAAAAATTGGAAAGTAAAGCCACTTTCTAATTTTGAGTCCACTTTTCATTTACTTCTTGGTTGTCAAACACGCCGAGGAATTTTGTTTTGCGCAATGGGGATAAACTTGGTAGGGGACTCCTAAGAAAGAAATTTTCCATTAAAGGAGGACTCGACCATTTCAAGAAAACTCCCGAATATTAGTACCTACCTCATATACATCCAAATTTCAAAAAGGCAAGCAAGAGTAATCAACCTAATACCATTAAGTAGGGAGTAAGCCTAACAACCATCCTAACAGATCCCGATAGATAGGTCTTAGAGGAAATTCAAAAACACTCCGAGAGACTCTTTATATAGTATCAGATCAAATGGCTTCTTGTGCTCCAAAATTTTGGGTCTAAAAAACATTTGTCCTATAAATAAAGACATGTCATTCGTAACTAAAATGAAAGTCGATAACTAACAAATGATACATCGTGTTTTCTTTTCCAATTTTTATTTTCAAATCAAAATTATATTAAAAAAATTTGTATTAGCTATATTTTATTTTTACATTTACACTGTGGAAGACAATGTGACTAAACTTTATGGAAAAGCTTTCATGTACGAAGTCTTATTTGAATTCGGCTGAATTCTTTCAATTTTCTCATTGAGAAAACTATATATCTTTTTTTGGTGTGAGGAATCTTGGCTTAGTACCACACATGTCATAGACACGAATCGAATCTTGGCATATATAAATCAAGCAACAACTTTATGACTACAGAAGAAGAAGCTCGAGGCCAGGCAAAACTTAGCTTGTTCTAGGCCCCTGAGATTTGGTGCGACATTCGTGTCCGCAGGTCGCGCGCCTGCACACAAGTTCAGGCTAATCGGGCTAGTTCAGATCCTGAGATTTGCACCCCCCCTGCGCGGGCGCGCGAGGCACAATGTCCCCATTAAGAACTTACCTCCTATTGTTGGGCTTTCACTTATAAACCCATCATCATTCTTTGCTCTACCCAATATGGGACTAAACTTCCCACTTGTTCTTGGCCCCTTTGGGAACTATTTTTTCCCATTCACCGAATGCTATTTTTTCAACAATTTCAACTAACGTATGATAGTTTCTATTATATTACACATTATCGACTTTTAAGATTCTAATTCAAGCATAACGAAATTTCAACTAACAATTTATTCTCAGTCTCTATCTTTGAGTTGCTAGGCTAGTACATTAACTTTCTTGTCAATTTCAGTTTATTTGTCTTTGAACAAGTTTAAGGAACACTTTTTGACCTAAGTAAAATGAGTCAATACTTTTTCCTTAAAAATCTTTTTTCCCCATAGAGTTGCCAAACAGGCCTTTGGGTTGTATATTCGCGCTTTTATTTTTATTATTATTATTTTACTTGTGCAAGAGGTCTCCAGATTTTGTATTCCCCGGTCACAGATGGACCATTTGTACCCTATTTGGGCCTGCTAGTCACATTGGTCTGGGCCGTACTAAACTAAACTAAATTTTCATAGATAGCTCGACAGATTAAAGTTGATTCTCCCGCCGGCAGTTCTTTTGCCAGTTAATAATACCTATATCCAAACACTAAAACCATCTCGCTTTGTGCCAAATATAGGGGCACCCATTCCTAAACCCTCACCCAACGAAATTACCAACACAACAGTGCCACGTCATCGTTTCGTCGTTGGTCCAAAATCGTGGTCCTTAATAACGAACCACGAGCAGAGCAGCACGACCCCCGACTGCCCCCACCCCCCTAAAAACTCTACTCGATTGCTCCCACTTTGACTCCGCTCCGTTCCCAACGCCGGCCCCGTGGGCCCCCCACACCCCTTCACTCTTCCTAAACAAGCTTCTCTTTTTTTTTTCATCATCAAACCTGTGATTTTTATTTTTACTTTTTGGGGAAAGTTTGTCTCCGGCGATGCACCGCCGCTCGGCGTCGGTGGGCGGCGAGGGCTCCGCCATCAAGAGGGCGCAGAATGCGGCTGCCAGGGCGGCCGCCGCTCGCCTCGCGCAGGTAATGGCGTCGTCTCCGGGCGCTGGGGACGACGAGGAGAGTGGCGGTAACCTCACCGCTAGTGGAGGTTCGCGTTATGGTGCTCCGCCGTTGCCTTCTAGGAGCAATGGCCACGGTGAGTTCTTCTTTCTTTCTTTCTTTTGCTTCTTCTTTTTTTATAATTCCATTTGAAGTAATTCAGTTGCGGAAAGTGTTTGTTAGAATATAAAAATATAACTTTTAACTCTCACCACAACATTAGAGTTTAATAGACACCGCTACGTGATTTTAAATTTCGGCCCATAAAAAGGACTTAGAATATAAAAATATAACCCTCAACTCTCACCACAAATGTAAAGTTTAATTGACACCACTAAGTGATTCCATATTTCAGCCCATAAAAAGACTTAGAATAGAAAAATATAACCATCAACTCTCACCACAGCTTAGTATGTTAAGAGTGTTGAACTTTACAATTTTGTTTCATTTAAACAAGTGTTAAGCCCGTGCTCGCACAGGTGGATTTTTTTTTTTGGACTAAAGTTAAGTGAGGAATAAATTTGAGGAATTAAAATAATTTAGAGAAAAATTTACAATTATCATGACTTGCAGTTAAATTTGAAAATGCATACAATTTGGGGTTATGTATAGAAAAATTCAAAACTAAAATATGAAAAATTTCAAGAATCCCAAATCGCTTTGATGTTTAGAACTAAATCTCCAATATCTTTGAAACTCAATAAGCCCTAATATCTTTTAGCAAAATCCTCAAAATTAACATCATTAGTTTATGCACGCTTAAATGACCAAAATACCCCCAAATAAATTTTAGAGGAAATTCCAATAAGTTTTATGCTCTTTCACTAAATCCCTAATAACTTCGGCAAAAACTCCTAAATAATGGATGTTTATAGTTTTTAAAATTTTTGAGAGGTTTGTTTGTAATATTTAGATTTTTAAGTGGTTGTTTATAAAATTATAAGTTTTAAAGAGGTGTGTTTGTAAATTTAGATTTTGACTACTTGTAACTTTGAAAATTTTAGGTTTTGGGTTCTTTGTATTTTTAATTTAAAGGGTCTATTTGCAAATTATTTATTTTTAGGCTGCTATTTATAATTTCAGATTTTTCATTATGTTATTTGTCATTTGTTATTCTCATATTTTTCAGGCTTGTTTAAGCTTTTCGATTTTTGAGTCGTTTGTAATTTTAGAGTTTTCCAGGGTGTTTGTAGTTTTTATTTTTTCTAGGAGTTCTTTGTAATTTATAAAATTTTTGGGGTCATGTATAATTTTAGAATTTTAGGGTCTTTTGCAATATTTACATATTTAGGGTTTTGTTTTTAATTTCTGATTTTCTAGGGCTATACATAATTTTTAAATTTGTAAGGGTTTGTTTGTGATATCCTAATTTGTTCGGAGTTTTCTATAATTTTCGTAATTCAAAGGAAAGTGCTTGTATCCTTCAAAATTTTCTACTTATTATTTTTGATTTTAGATTTTTAGGAAGCTATTTGTAATTTTTATATTTTTAATAATTATTTATTATTTTATGGGTTAACATGCAATACAAATGATTTGAGGGGTATATAATGGTCTTGAGGGTTAATTTTGTCAATAAAAAATATAAGATAATTCCATTTATGGAAGTTAAGTGCAAAAAAATTTAAACATTTTGGGGGTTTTCTATGAGTTTCAAATATTTTGGGGGTTTCTTGCTAAATCTGCAAAGATTATGAGCGGTTTATTGCATTCACTCTTTAAAAATTAAGAAGGGCTCTATGACAATTTTTTAAAATTTTTAATTATAAATTGTTATGACTTGATTAGAATTACCAAATATTTGACTATTAGAGTTTTCTAATTTTTATGGGTAAAATTTTCTAATTATGAACATGAATAGTTTTAATTTGATAAGAATTCTTGGAAGATGGAATTAGTTGTACACATGTCATTTTCTAATAGGATAGAGGGATATATAATATTTTTTTTATTAGGGATTTAACACTTAGCACGTTTTTGTATACATGACATTTTATGGTGCATCTAGGGATAGTTTACCAATTTCTCTTTACTATATAAAGGAGGATTACGCGTTAGATTATTGGGATTCATTTAATATGGCTTCCTAAAGGAATATGCTATCTCTAGAGTCTTGTAGTTGCATACCAAAACTACTTGAACTTGTTCAATCCCTTCAAGTTGTTAGATTGCTCGGCATTCGATCATACCTAACCACAGATAAGAACCGCCCTTAAGTTAGGCCCTATTTCACGTTGCCACCCTTAATTACTTAATTTTCAGAAAAATTATAGTTTAACGGTTATCCCTATATAGGTTTAATTTTGTTGAACTTTGGGTATTAAAGTTAAATACCCCAAATTATTTTCCATTTTAATTTGATACGACAAAATTTTTCTTTGCCCAAAAATACCCCAGTCTACTTCATTTTCCACTTTGATATCATGAATTTCTTTTTTTGCCCAAAAAATGCCTCAAAGCTCAACGATTTATCCCAAAGTTCAACAAAATTTAATCTTGATACCTAAATTTCAACAAAATTTAATTTTGATATACAAAGTTTGGAAAAAAATTTAACATTGATATTCAAAGTTCAACAAAATTTAACTTTGATTCCCAAAGTTCAACAAATTATTAAACTTATATAGGGGTAAAACTGTCAAAGTATACTTTTTTGGATGGAAAAGGGCATGAGTGGTTCTATGTTAAATTGTTAATTGAATGGTAGATAGTGATGGTTTTCTGAAACTTAAGTAATTAAGGGTAGTAATGTAAGTGGGGCCTAATTTAAGGGTGGTTCCCTGAAAAAAAAAAAGAACTTGCATAATTTAAGGTGCTTGCTATCTTTTGGATTGTTGAACCGTGATTTCTATGATTCCAGATTTTTCTTTTATATCAATAACTTTCATGACTTAATCTTATAATAATTTCATTTGTTAGGTGGAAGATTTGAAGAGCATACTTCATCAGCTCATGCTGTGCCAATTGGAAGGCCAACAATATCAGCTCATTCGACGCCTATGGTTTCCCCAAGTACAGCATCAAGGACCTTTACTGTTCCTGGAAAAGACGCTCCAAATAATAGGCATAGGGAGAAGAGGTAAATGATAGTTTTGGCCCATAGACAAATTAGTTAAGTTAAATGTAGCAACTAACCAAAATTTCAACTAGTTCTCTATTCATTAAGTAGAAATAACGAAGCTAATGACAGACCACTTCAACCTGTAAGGGAAAAGCACCAGCTACCTCCTCAACAGTTTTTCATTTTCACTTCTAATAGTGCTGGGTTATTATCTGCACACTGTAATCTTTACACGAAACATGTCTCACCATGGAGATCATACAAAATATGTGTAGTCTCACCATGGAGTTCTTACGAAGCATGTCTCACCATGGAGATACAAAACATGTGTAGATTAAGAAGGCGCGCGTGCGTGCGTGTGGGTGTGTGTGCATGCGCGGTTGTGTCCATGCGTGCGTGCGCGTGCGGATGGGCGTGCATGCATATTAGCTAGATAGATGGATACCTGTAATATAGGGTCAGTTAACCAATATTCAGAATAACAGACTGATCTTTTTAGCTAGAGTTGTGCAGTTGTTGCTATCTATTTCTGTTAACTATTCACTTTTTTAAACAGATTTTCAGCAGATTTTGGGCATCTCAACTTAAGAGATACAGGAAACCATCGTGAGACTTCTGAACTTCAAGATGAGGTGTGTTCCCTCATTTATGTTTTCAATTGATGACAGTAATTGGCATTCTCTTGGGAAAGAAAGAAAAGACTGCCCTGGCAAGCCTACTTTAAAAATTTATAGGTGGCCTATTTAGTTTCTGTTTTCACCTTCATTAACCTGCATGTCTGGGGTGTATGTTTGGTTATATGCATTATTGTGCCGAAACCTAACAGGGTTAATTTGGTTAGGTAAAACTGTAAAAGTATTATTAGCTATGATCAGTAAGATAAGTTTGTAATAGAAGATAAAGAGATTATGAGTTGTGCACACAAATTGTAAATGAAGTCTCCGGAGATTTGTGAGGGCTAATGGCGATTCTCCTGCAGATTGATATGCTACAAGAAGAGAACGATAATATTCTTGAAAAGGTGTGTTACACTTCCGAAGATCACTTCATAAGCATTTTCATAAGGATAATAATTCTGTTCAAATTATTTTATCCAGTTAAAGCTTGCTGAGGATAGATGTGAAGAAGCAGAAGCCAGGGCTAGGGAGCTTGAGAATCAGGTTGCTTTTTGTTCCAATATTTAGCTACATATGGTATTTCCAACAATCTGATCAATTTCTATATATAGCGACTTCTCTACTAAGCAAGCAGTTCCTTTTATTATGTTTTTAATCAGTTGAAAGTTTTTGAAAGATGTTGGGATCTTACAGTTCATTCCTGAATTCGGTAATCTGGCTGGATATGGATTTGAGGTCCAATTGGATTATACAATTCGAATAGCGGTTTTTCCAATTTTATGATCTTTAAAATCAATAATGGGCTGTTTACTCCGAATGTAAGGATATTACACGCAAGTAATCCATTTAACTCTCAATGTCAATGTTTCAAGAAGAATTACATATAATAGTTTCGAAATCATACTCTAATCTCATTCCAGTTAGGACGCTTAAAAGTAAAGTGGAGATTATCATTTAAAACCAATATGAATATCATAAAATTATACTTCCTATTTAGAAGTTGACAAGCATTTTTTTCTCTCTCTATAATATCTGTTTGATAACACTTAAAGTTTCATTGCATTTGAAACGATTTATTACTGAATCTCAGATTCGTCTAGAAACTAAATAATCTTTATGAATTTTACATTATAATCTTTTTGTCTAAGTGGATAGCTACATGGATTGATAAATAGAGTTGTTCGTGTTGACCTTTGCGTGAGTGCGTCATGAGCAAATTGATGCACCAAGTAAACTTTATGCAGTAACTTGACTTCTGATGCATTATTTACTGGTTTCAATTTATTATCCCCTACTATATCTTTCTGTTCTTAGAATATTTTTCATTTTAACAGGTGTATTATTATGATGTATGAGTTGATCTAGAATGTGATCTGATCTGGCTCCATGATGGTTAATGATTGATTCTGTCTTGTCAGCGGATATTCTTTCCCATTATTCAGCATGTCTTTTAGAGTAAACTGATTCCATGCATATCTCTAATGCACTGCATGTTAAGTGGTGTTACTGAATCTGCAACATCAATTTCATGCATGCACAACGTATAATAGCAGCTGATATCATATCACTATAATTAGTATGTTGTATTGTTGGTATGTGGCTTGAAAATGTACACGAACTCAAAATAAGCATACTTCGTGTTAAAGTGAGCCCCCATTTGGCAGTTAAGAAATTTGGTTCTCATGTGGTGCATGGTCTCGGTCAAATAATTTGTATAGGATGTTAGGATGTTGAATGCTAGCAATATCATTTCTGGCTTTCTCAACTTCAGGTCTCGTGGGCGATTACTTCTTTATGTCTCATTTGTCATTGAAAAACACCCTTGTGCATTATTGCTTTTAAAAAAAACGTAATTGCATGCAAAATTAACCAATGGGGTTACTTTTTACTGAATAAAGAATATGTTTAATCACTTAAGGATAAGAGATAGAGTGCATTCGTTGGAAGCTAGAGGTTGCTCCTATAGAGAATAAAATGAGAGAGAGATAAGAGAGAATTGTTAGAGATGGTTTGGTCATATGCTAAAAAGACCATTAAATGTATCAATTAGGAGAAAAGATAGGAGAAAGATTATCAGGAATGGAGAAAAGACCGGAGGTAGGCCTAAAAGAAGTTAGTTAGAAATTGTTAAGAAGGATATGATAATAATCGGCGTAGCAGTGGAGAAAGTAATCAGCTTAGCAGTGGAGAAAGCGTTAAAAGAACTGAGTGGAAGAATAAGATTCATGCAGCTGACACCAAAAGTTTGGGATAAAGGCTTTGTTGTGGTTCTTGTTGTAATTGAGGCAATATCACAAGGGTTAAGAGCAAGAACTAACATATATTTAGAAATAATATAAAGCACGAAGAGAGACATTCTTACTGTACAGAAAATTATAATCCTGAAAACTTTTTAAATATCAAGGCTAACTATTTAGAATACTTCTGATAATTGTGTTCGTTGAATGAAAAATCACCCAGTAAACATATCGCAGGTTGCTGCTCTTGGAGAAGGTGTATCTTTGGAAGCCCGGCTTTTGAGCAGGTCATTGTTGTAACGTTTACTTGTCAATCCTAATTAGTACATACTTCCATCGTGATATTTCAGATGACCTTTGCAGGAAGGAGGCAACACTTCGTCAAAGAGAGGTAATTGTGCAGTATGAGTTTGTCTGGACTATGAGGATTAGTAAATGGAGCTAAGTCTATGTTCAATACAGCTAAGTCCTTAATATTTTTAGCTCTGCTATTACGTTGAATTCAAAAATACAAGATAAATACATCTCTACTGGTACTCATGGAATACTTATTACATACATGTGAATTTATTCAAGTAACTGATATTGCAACTTTATTTTGTTTTCTCAGCCTCATTTGTTACTATATAGATACAATTCTCTTTACTTTTTCCCTTCCACTAAAAAAGACTATATGAGTGATGAGAGCCTCAAAATTATCTGGGTGAATACTTTTGGAATGGCTTCCATTCCCTTGATGTAGGCTTGCTTAAGTTTTGCCTATTTCTTTAAGGTGAAAATCAACTTTCTGGACTGCGTGAAATTGGCCATTCATGTTTTTTTTTCTCACATTGGCTATGTATCTTAAATTGAATTAAAGGCTGAAGCCTATTTTAATGTAAGGTTGCACACAAAATCATCCCAAAGCAAGAACAGATGTTTCTATGTGCAATTTATTATGATAATGATCCACCTCGAGTTGGGAAAATGTGGTGCACTTTTTTTTACCACTGACATTAAAGGCCACCTGTTAGCTTTTGTTTTAGATTCAGCTTCACTGCTTCAGTATATGCTTCAGTTGTTCATTGAATCAGTCTAAGCAATTTCTCGTGCAACATTGTTTCATGTACTTATTTGGTTATTAGTGATTACACAAACCTATTTGACCGTGTAGAACATCATTCTTTTCACAAAGTACTCCTCCAATATTTGATGGACTTGCTTCTATGATTTCTAGGACAGCAACATTTCATTGGACCTAAATGAACATGTTACAACGTGGCTTTGACTTCACTATGTTCATGGAGATAGGTTCTAAAGCTAAACGTTTTAGCACATAAGTCTTGCCTTGCTTGTGTGCATGTCTTGGAAGAAATTGGAGGTTTAGCTTGGGCTGTGCATAACTCGGAACAGCAAAAGGAGCTGCCAGCAGCTAAATCTGGCAGTCTTTGCACCCCTTTATGCTCTCTGCACTAGTTAAGTATTTCGTGAGGATCAGACCTGAAACTTTTCGAACTCTGGAGCTCCATTTGAATTGTGGTGCATTTGTAGATTCTCCCTGACCATTGTAGATGCTGATAAGGATCACTTGAGGCCTGTTACGTGATTAAAACCATAGTCTTGAGAATGTAGGCCAGTATGAGGTGTATGTATTGGGACTAGAACAAAAGTTGGCAACAGATTCATCCCTGAGCAAGAAGTCTATGTAGTCACTAGCCCACCACTTCTGTTTTGTGTCTTGGTGTTGGTTTGCTACGTGTAGAAAGGACTTTCCCCTTCGTGTTTTTTGAGGCTGCAGGTCTTGGCAAGGTTGACTTGCCATACGTGGCTTGCCCAATTTGTGCATGGGAAAAGTTGTCTTTGACCAGAAGTAGTATGCATTACTTCTGAACCTTGTCATCTTAAGGAACAAATCATGATCTAGGTAAACTATCTGAAGGCTTTAGTAGTAGATTATTTCTTCCAATTCTTTCTGTGTATTTAAGATCTATATTGAAGTAAGTAAAATATGTTTTCTTTTGCGTATTGAGTCTTTGTCCCACGATAGCAGTTGTGATTTCTGTGGCAGTTAGGTTCATCATTTGGTCATTGTCATCACCCATGCTTTTTCTTTCATGGACCACAGTTTTCAAGTTTGAAAAAAACTGCAGATAGGTAGTTTACTAAGATTCCACGACTTGTTGCGATTTGCGAACTTGATGTCAGCATTCTAGAAGCTTGTAATATATTCCTAATGCAAGGTACTAATGAGCATAGATAGCTCGCCCTAAAAATTGCACGGGCTTGGAAGGAGTTGAGACATTGTTTAGATATCAGAATTGTTTGCAGAATCTTTATTCACCTCTATGGCACACTATAAACTAAGAAGTAAGGGAAATCACATTCCCTAAATAAGTCTCTGAGAACTTGGTTGAGCAAAAGTGTTTGAATGAGTTAAATGTGCATTTACTAGAACCAAGCAGTAGCATTTTAGTACCTGCTATCACTTTATGCCGGTTCCATAGACGTATATAACTACTTAGGAGACATATTTATGTTTAAATACTCTTGACAATCAATGTTTATACAGACTAATAGAAATGAGATATGTAATGATCTAGGCTGCTGTTAAGGCTGCTGAACAAACTAGAGGTGGAATGGATGAGGAAATCGAGGGTCTTCGACTACAAGTGGAAGTACTAATCAATTTACTTGATCATTTATGTTAATTTCTATGTTACAGAATTGCATTCTAGTCACTCTTGCTTGTTAATGTAATGAATATCCGTTGGGTTTTGTATGTCAAATAGTCTGCCAAGGATGAGGTTGTGACTGCCATCGGACAACTTGGAGAAGCTGAATCTGAGGTGAAAGCTCTTCGCTCCTTGACGCAAAGATTAATCTTGACTTGAGAAGAGATGGTAGTAGTTTCATCACTAGTTAGTATTCTGGAGATAATTTATAAGTCTGATCCTCTACTTAGAAAAGATAAGATCCCATGTGCATGCCAATTTTGTAGGAGGAGGTTGTTATTAAGAGGTGCTGGCTAGCTCGCTACTGGGGTTTAGCTGTTCAGCATGGTAAGCATTTGTATTTTAAATTCATTTCCAGTGATATAATTATTAAAGTGCCTTTTGAGTGCATTGCCTATCTTAAATTCTTAGAACTGTTTTATCCATGATCCATGTTTATTGCTAAGTGGAGGATTGTAAAATTAAGATCTAAATCCCATAATCAGACTGAAGAAGAGACAATTATTATGATATATACTCGTCTTCTATCCAAAATAGTTTATTGGGTTTGTTAAGGAATGGTTTTTTTCATGCGTTATCCTTTTCATCCATTTATGAATTTACTTTTGAGTTATACCCCTATTTTTTCAGGTTTCTATACCTGTAGTCCATCAACTTGTTGGAATAAGTCTATCCATGCAAGTATATGCAAACTATAGCTAAGTTGTCGAGAGTTTCCTGAGCTTGGGACAGGTCAGCAAAAAAAAAAGCCACTAAACTATCACGTAAAAGGAACTCACCTGATGTGAAGGATTTCATTAAAAGAAAGTATTCAAATGATGAAAGATACTTGGAGTGATCTTGAATGTATATAAGTACAAAAGAATCTACAGTAAAGTTTTGCATTTCTGTAGAGACATTTCTGGAGTCTCAACTTATAAGATGCAGTCCTAGCAAGCTGGTGTACATTATTCAAAACGCATAAAACCAAAAAATTAGATAGTATTACCTTTTCTTACACATGCATCAAGTGGTCCTAAAATGAATAACAGAAGTAGCAAGTGACTCAGATTCATGGTTAGGGACATCTAATTGAGAATTTGAACCTTAAACCATGTCAAATACTTTAAAACCTCTACATGATAGTTTTTGTTTGGTTGAGACATATTTTAGACTGTTACTCTAAACAATTTTTCATTTTCGACTTTCCTTTTTGAGTATTGGATGCATGGACAAGTATGTTAGGGATCTAGCTTCTCAATCGATATTGCTATGAGCCTATGATACCGATTGTAAGGGTTTTACTTTAGATCCTAAACAATAACTTCAGGGTTTTGCGGATAACCTAAACGTTATGGCAAAATAAAAAAAGCAAACGAGCAATCAAACCCAAAACAAGAAGATTTATGTGGTTTGGCAATGTGCCTATGTCCATTGGAGAAAGGGAAAGTACTTTTATTAACTTGAAGAAGAAGATATAATTATTTTTCTCTTGTTGATCCCTTACAAGATTAATCCCTTTAGTTTCTTGTAAATCCTCACAAGAATAATATCTTTCTTTTCTAAATCCTCACAAGACTACTCACATTTTCTTTGTTTTCTTCAACTTCTTGATCTTAACGGCTTGACCTTTCGGTCTCTTTCTCTGGCCACTCTCAACTCTCTTCAAACCCTAGATCTGAAGAAATACACATTTATATAGGGTAGAATTCGCGAGCCCAATAAAGATCAAGGATCCCAGTCAAAAAAGGATTTTGACTATGCAGAAAAACAACCTGAATGACCGACTGACAGTCAAACCGTTTCACCTCCTTGGGCGGCGGACCGTCCGCCCGGTGGTTAGAGTGGCCGGTTCGACTACAGCCGATGTTAACGTTCACTGCTGTTGCTTGTTGTTCGTTGTTGCTGCTTGCTGTATACCGCTACTCAACTTGGGCCAAATGCAACAAAGTATACAATCATTTACGTTTTGATATTTAGGCACTGTAAATGATATTCCGAATGCAAGGGCAGATCTTTAATTGGTTTACCTATTTCTGAATAAGAATGTGTCTCTCTCTACTATGCATTATGTGCTTGCGGTCATTCTGAGCATATTGCAATTCTGAATAAGTTGGATGCTTAGGTTTTGTTCAAAAAGTTTGAAGTTGTTGGTGAATCTTTTTTCGAAACTCTATTTCATAGTGGGCGTGGTGGATATTGTTGTTGAAAGTTTGGCTTGTTAGATATTAAATATTGTATACATGTTGCTAATGTAAGAGAAAACTCCACATAAGCATTAGGTTTTATTACCTTCAAAGACAAGTATTGGAATCTAATTTTTGGGAATCCATACATTGTAATTTGTTATTTGTGATTTGAACATTATTTGATTTCTGAGATATAACTAAAACAATTGCTTTGAGTAGATTAGGATATTAAGATTGGGTGATTCAAAATGTGATAGACTAGTGTTTGCAAGTCTTTGATAAAGATACTATTTTGGAATTATTTCCTTGCTTTATTGTCATTCAAATCATTTCTTAAGATTCAAAAGGTATCCTACACCATATATTTGTTGAAACACTGGTCGTATAGGGTTCTCATGAAAATCCAATTGTTATTTTGTAATGATGACTGGATAGCATGCAAATTTTTATATTATCGGAAGTATTACTTTCTAATATGACTAATTGTCATTCAAACTAACAAAGTGGATAATAGTATTGATCCTTTTGGATGGTTCCTTTTTTTTGTAAGTAAGAAGTAGATCTTATTACTAATAGAAAAGTGTAAGCGCAAACTTCTCCTGTACAAAATGCTAACTTCACACATTCTCATGTTATCAACATGACTTAGAACTAGTAAGGATAAGCATGAATGACAAAATATACTCAAGCTTAGAGCATCTTTTGTTATTGAATTGCCAACACCTACCTATTTCTTCAAATTCACTGTAAAGTGTTACCGGTCTTCTCCACAACATCAAAGCCCCAAAATTATGGTGAGGGTTGAGCGCTATAATTTTATACTCTAATATGCCCCCACAGACTAAACCATAGAAGCCGGGAATGTGGGACACCATAGCGAATCGCCACCCGAGTTCAATCGTCCCAGATTCGTGGTGGAACACGACCTGGTTCACCAATTCTAGCGACCCGATTTAGAATTCAACCTAGTTAAAATTTGGAGAAAAATAACTCTTTTTCAAAAGAATAAACAACAAATAATGTGAGAACTTAAGGAAATAAAATATGCAATACCTTAATTGCAACATGATTCTCGAGGTTCTTTTACCATTACTGTAATCAACTAGCATATTTCTTAAACTTAACTCTTGCAAAACCTTTGATTCCTACATTTAAGAACATAACCTAAAACGTACCAAGTTCCATGGCGTACCGTATAAGCCTACCCCCTTGTACCCAATTCCTAGTGAGTGGCGTACCAGGCTTCCGTACCCATCCCGTGAATCGGAACGAACCGGGTTCCATGGAACTATGGGCTAAACGCCCTTTTCATTGGTCAAAAGCTTAAACACATGCAACATTTTTTTCCTTCAATTCTATATAAATGAGTGGTTGGTGGGATTTGAACCCGGGTTTTTGCTGATACCATGCTTAGGTCCTTTCACTGCGCCAAAACTCCAAAGTTGTGGTGAGAGTTGAAAGTTATAGTTTTATACTCTAACGTAAAGCTTAGAATAATCATAATGTTGATTTAGGAAAGTGTTAAGAATATGCAAATATATATTTGATATGGACCTATATGTAAAATGTACACACCCTGAACTCTATAAATAAGGACCTACAGAGAAGCCTCAGTTTTTGAGCTCTCTAGAAATTCAAATACCATTCTTTACATGGTATCAGAGCCTCCATCAAAACCCTAGACCTAACCCCTCCACCAAAACCCTAGTTCGAAAAAAAAACTTACTGTTTATCTTCCCCAACTCAGCCGCCGCCGCCTCAAACCCTAGATCCGTTCTCCGCCAGGCCTGCCAGACCGCCGCCTTCAACTTCAAACCCTAGCCTTCGATCTCGAGTCTACCTGATCTCGTCCTCAACCTCGACCTCCATTGCGGGATCTCGATCTCATCGTCGACTCGACCGCAACCTCCGTCGACCTCGCTGCCGAACATCTCCCTCGACCTCGACTCAGTCTTCAACCTCGCCGTCGACTCCGCCTTCGATCTCGACCTCTCGATCTCGCCTTCAACCTCGTCTTCGACTCCGCTGCAGGATCTCGATCTCATCGTCGACTCCGACCGCAACCTCCGTCGACCTCGCCGACCGCCGCCGCTGACTTTGCCCTCGTCTCCGTCTCCGCCTTGTGAACACGTGATCTTGTGACCCCCGATCTCGTGATCTCGTGACCCCTTTACAGACCCGACTCAGACCCGCTTAAAAAAAGGAAAAGTTACTGTTCATGATGAACAGTAGATTTAGTGTTCATCAAAAAAATACTGTTGTGTGAACAGTAACTCGTCAAAAAATTAAGAAAATTTTCTTGTTTCCCTCGACAAGTCAGTCCTAGAACTGATGAGAGGAAGAGTAAATATCTCACTTTGCTGAGATATTTGCTTCAGATTCTTGTTTCCTTGGTGAGACGAGAATTCTTATTGCGATCTAGCTCTCTTGTTGTGCCCTTTGTGCACTGGAGGTGCTGTCGAAATTTTTCTACACTCCCCTGATATGATAAATTAGATCCTGTTTCTATTTTGATCTGTTTGTGAGGTCTGGTATCTAGGTGGTATTTGGGGATTTGTTCGACGGTTATTGTTTGAGATTCGTTACTTGGGTGTGTATTTGGGATAGTTTATTTGTTGATATGGCTGATTTGGATGATACCAAACCCAACTCCAGTGTTCAGGAAGTTGTTTCTTCTAAACTTACAGACCGTAAGTTGGATGGAAACAACTACATGCAATGGAAGACTATTGTTGAGATGAGTTTGAAGAGTAGGAGGAAGAAGCACCACATATTTAAGGAGCCGTCCACACAACTCACAGAGGACTGGGAAGGAGATGATGCCATTATCTACACCCAGCTTCTCAACGCCATGGAGACCAGTATTCAAGATATGGTGCTTCACACCAAGACTGTAAAGGAGCTCTGGGACTATCTTGCAGTACTCTACTCTGGAAGGGTAATCTCTCCCGAGCTTATGACATCCACCAGGAGATGACCCGGGTCCAGAAAGGGGACCGCACTTGGAAAGATTTTTATTCCGAATTTCGGTGATTGCATGAGGAGTGGAATACCCTGTTCCCTATTACCAATGATGTTGGTCAGACTCTGAGAGAGCAGATGGCGGTCCTGAATTTCTTAGGTGGAGTCCCACAGGAATTCTCTTCAGCACATCCACAGATACTTGAAAGTTCTACTGCTAACTCTTTTGCTGAGACCTACAGTTTGCTGCAGCGGTCCTTTCCCGATGGCTCTCATCGTACCAGTGACTCCTTAGACCGCTCGCTTTAGCGGCTTACACTCGCCCTCGGGGAGGGCGGCGTGGAGGCTTTCCAGGTCGTGGAGCTGGGAGAGGACGCAATGGAGGCCGCGACCGAGGGTCTTACATCGGCGAGTGGTGGACCCATTTATTGCCGATACTGCAAGAAGGAGGGTCACACCAAGTACATTATCCGTTGCCATAGGGTAGCTTCAAGCCTTCAGCTCATGTTGCGGCCACTTCCGAGAGTACACCAGCTCAGCCTCCTTCGACTCCAGCTACTGCGAGTAGCTCTGGAGTTACTATATCCAACGATGAGTATGCACGGTACCAGATGTTCCTTCAATTGCAGAACTCATCCTTGATATTGACCACTCCGACTGTCACAATCGCCAATTCAGGTAATTCTTTTGCTTGTCTTTCTTCAACATCATCTCCTACTATTTAGATTATCGATTCAGGTGCTACTGACCACATGACTGGGAATTCAGGTATCTTGACATCTATGAAACTCATTAGCTCATTTCTAGATATCACTTTAGCTGATGGATCAAAATCCAAAGTTTGTGGTGTCGACACTGCACAAGCTTCATCACTCTTATCATTATCTTCTGTCTTACATGTTCTAAAATTTCCATGTAATCTGCTGTCTATTAGTAAAATTACTAAAGCTTTACACTGCTCAGTAACATTCTTTCCTGATCGATGTGTCTTTTAGGAACTTGAAACCCAGCGGACGATTGGCACAGGGAGTGAGGCAGGTGGTCTGTACTATTTGGATGGCCAGCATGGACCTACGGCATGTGTTAGCGGTAGAGGTACTGTTTTTAAAATGCATTGTAAGCTAGGTCATCTATCATTAGAGTCTTTACGAAAATTAGTTCCTAATTTGAGTCTTAGTAGTTTGGAGTGTGAGTCATATCAGATGGGAAAGCATCACAGAATGCCTTATCCGTCTAGAGTCAATAATCAGTCTAGTCATTTATTTGAACTTGTGCATTCTGACGTATGGGGACCTTGTTCCACGGATTCTCTGTTTGATTTTCGGTACTATGTTTTATTTATTGATGATTACTCACGTGCTACATGGATTTATTTAATGAAAGAACGATCAGAAGTTCTTCTACATTTCAAACATTTTTGTTCTGAAATTCATACCCAATTTGGTTTGTAAATAAAAACTTTTAGATCTGACAATGCAAAAGAGTACTTTAACCATGAGTTTGATCAATTTTTAACCACCCACGGTATTATTCATCAGTCATCCTGTCATTACACACCTCAACAAAATGGCGTAGCAGAACGTAAAAATCAACACTTACTAGAAATTGCTCGTACTCTACTAATTCACATGAATATGCCCAAAAAGTATTGGGGGGATGCGGTCCTAACTGCTTGTCATCTGATTAATCGCACACATTCTACTGTTTTGGATGGTAAAACCCCTATCTCCGTGCTTTATCCATCCAAACCAGCCTTTCCACTTCCTCTTCACATTTTTGGCTGTGTGTGTTTTGTGCATAATAACTATCCAAATAAATCTAAACTTGATCCTCGTGCCATAAAATGTGTATTTTTAAGATATTCTCGAACACAAAAAGAATATAAGTGTTATTGTCCTCTTACACGAAAAATATTTGTGTCAGCGGATGTAACATTTTTTGACAACACTTCATACTTCTTTACCCAAAATAAGAAATATATTTCGAACACCGAGACAAATGATGATGATGAAGATACATTTCTTGTACCCATAACCTCCTCATCTACTGGTAATGAACGCCCATCAAATAGTGTGCCTTCAGAACAACTACCTACTACTGACACTCAGCTGAAAGTCTACACTCGACGTCCCAAGCAGCTACTACCCCAGCCTACTCTCCCAAGGCTAACCATCAAGCATCGTTCTAACACTGCACGTCTTCTTCATCTGATGATCTCCCTATTGCTCTTCGCAAGGGTACTCGTAGCTATACACGACACCCTATTGTCAACTTTATTACACTCACATTTATCTTCATCTTATCGCACCTTTGTTACATCCATGGATTCTCACAACATTTCCAAGTCTTGGTCAGAAGCTCTGTCTCATCCAGGTTGGAAGGCAGCGATGCAAGAAGAAATGCAAGTCCTGAAAGACAATCAGACCTGGGAGCTTGTGGCTCTTCCTCCTGGGAAGAAGATAGTTGGATGCAAATGAGTATTTACTGTCAAACTGAATCCAGATGGCTCACTCTCTCGTCTCAAAGCCCGTCTGGTCGTCAAAGGGTACTCTCAAACATATGGCATCGACTATGTAGAGACTTTCTCGCCTGTTACAAAGATGATTTCAGTGCGCCTTCTCATCTCCCTTGCTGCTCACTATGCATGGCTTCTCTATCAGCTTGATGTGAAGAATGCATTCTTGCATGGGATGCTCGAGGAAAAGGTATATATCGAGCAACCTCTTGGGTTTGTTGCTCAGGGGGAGTCTGGCGAAGTCTGTCACCTGAAGAGAGCATTATATGGCCTTAAACAGTCTCCTCGCGCATGGTTTGGCAAGTTCGCGTAGTGCAGGACTTTGGCCTCAGTAGCGGCTCAGCGATTACTCTGTGTTCTTTCGCAATCAAGCAGGGAAAAGGATTCTGCTGGTGGTTTATGTTGATGACATTGTTATCACGGGTGATGATGCATCAGGGATCTGTGCTTTGAAGAAATTCATACAACAGCATTTTCAAACGAAAGACTTGGGGGATCTTCACTATTTCTTGGGCATTGAGATAGCCAGATGTACTAAGGGGATCTTCATGTCTCAGAGAAAATATATATTGGATGTGCTATCTGAAGTAGGGCTTCTTGGGTGCAAACCAGTAGATGCTCTCATGGACCCTAATCACAAACTAATGCCAGGACAGGGGGAGTTGCTGCAAGATCCGGGCAAATATAGGAGATTTGTGGGAAAATTGAATTACCTTACTGTAACCAGGCCAGACATTGCATGTTCGGTGAGTGTGGTGAGCCAGTTCATGGCAGAACCACGAACTACACATCTGGATGCAGTAATGAGAATTCTTAGATATCTGAAGGGTTCTCCCGGAAAAGGAATGTTATACTCCAACGGTGGACATTTAAGGGTGGTTGGATTCTCAGACGCTGATTGGGTCGGATCCCCTGCTGATAGAAGATCAACCACAGGATATTGTGTGTTTGTAGGAGGGAATCTGGTCTCATGGAAAAGTAAGAAACAAACAGTTGTGTCTAGATCAAGTGCAGAGTCAGAGTATCGTGCTATGGCTGACATTACTTGTGAGATGATTTGGATACAACGGCTATTAAAGGAGCTAGGATATAACCCGATTTCTCCCATGCGACTATATTGTGACAACCAGGCAGCACTCCATATTGCAAACAATCCAGTCTTTCATGAGAGGACTAAACACATTGAAGTGGATTGTCATATTATGCGTAACCAAGTTGTGGAACAGAAAAATATTGAGACCCGACATGTTGTTTCAGGAGATCAGCTAGCAGATATTCTCACCAAGTCATTAGGGAAATCACGTGTGCAATTTATATGTAACAAACTGGGCATGTATGACATATATGTTCCAGTTTGAGGGGGAGTGTTAAGAATATGCAAATATATATTTGATATGGACCTATATGTAAAATGTACACACCCTGAACTCTATAAATAAAGACCTACAGAGAAGCCTCAGTTTTTGAGCTCTCTAGAAATCCAAATACCATTCTTTACAGAAAGTAATATCCTGTTAAGAGCAAATAAATGTATATTTGCTTTAAATTATACACCCAATAAGTCAATATAAATATTCACTTGTGTTGCCTCTGTTAATATGCAAATCTGGAGTTCTGGATACTTAGGCAAGGGCAATTGTTCATGTATCCTCTTATCGTTGTAATTGTATACACGTTACTATTTGATGATGCATAAGATCGTCTTGGGTTTTGCTCAACAGTTCTACATCCTTAGATACTACCTAGTGACATCACAATCTATTGTATCTAAACATGTTTACTCATACCCATTAGTGCTACAAATGGTCTTATTAATCATGTAATCATCTAGTTTTTTGTAATAACTGAGAAATTTAGCATACTTAATTAATATGTTACAGGGCTAAAATTCTTTGTCATATATATTTTTGGCAAAGGCCCACAATCATTTTTTTCTTTGGTTTTGTTAAGGACCATTTGCTTCTAGTTTTCCTTTATCTTGGAAGGCCCATTAGTAGTCAAACTTTAATCTAACAAGCCCATTAGCCTAAAATCCCAACTCCAGATTTTTCCTCAACCACCTCACCACTTCCTCCTATACTGTAGATTTTTTTTAATGTAGAGGAATCACCGAATCAATCTCCAAGTAACCACCCCTATCCTAGAAAATCTCTAACTATATAGTATCTAATAATTGTGTCTCTTTAAAAAGCCTATCCATCTCCTCTTCCTTTCTTCACAGAGGGGAGACTCAAAAGTGTGAAAGTGACTTTTTTGTAAGTGGGAAAATGCATCCAAGTCAGCATACAAGTGACATACATTGTTTGTTTACAAAAATAAGTTATTGTTGAAAGTAGAAAATGGATGATGTGGCAACATTATTTTATTTATTTATATATTAAAAAAATCATGTTTTTATATAAATCAGTCCCCTTCTCTATCTACCATTTTGAACCATATCTAGGACCGACATCATGTAGTCATAAACACTAATTTAACAAAATAAATAAGTAATTAGTTCACATTAAAAGATTCATCAATTTGCATCCTAATACGTTATTAGAAATTGGTAGCAGACACTAGTTTTCTCAACTTTATCAAACTTGAAAATAAACCATAGAAAAAGGTATTGTTTCAGTGTATGTATTATTCATCGCATTATCCAGTAAAAATAAAGCATACCATCAGGTTTGATCTCACAAAAATGAGTAGAATGTTAGAGAAAAAGTTCTCAATATTGTTTTCCAAACCATCAGTTCATGACAAATCGATAGAATGAAATCTATTTGACTATTATAGCTATACATGGAATTATCTAGAAAAAATATGAATCCAACTAAACTACATCGTCCTTATCTCTAATTAATGGCTAACAATCATGTGACTATTATAGCTATACAAGAGGATGCAGATTTTATACTAGAAATCAACAAAGGCAGTTGGATAAATTCTATGGAGGGAAAAAATTGGGTAAAAAACGCGGGGAAAATCAGTGGGATTAGTTTTATGGAGGTAAAAAATAAAAGGGGGAAAATATAGCGGGAAGAGAGGCGTGAGAGAAAAATTAGGAGATAGGTTGTTGAAGATGAAACAAATCAGATCTACATAATTATTATAATATTTTTAATATAATGTGGGGCCCATTTTTCACTTTTATGGCTCACTTCTGCACTTTTTTAGGGGATGTTGAACTTGTAAAAAATCTGACGTGGAGTATTTTTTGGATCTCACTTTCACTATCACTTTCGATAAAGCAAACAAGTAAAGTCTCAAAAACATGTGACTTTCATACTTACAATTTTCACTTACAACTAAACAAACACCCCCAGAAACTCCCGAGAAGAAAAAAAAAACCGAGAGAAGAAAACAAAAGAATTTGACAGAGTTAGGGATTTCAAATTTCAGAGTTCAATTATTATTTTGGCAAGCATTTCTTATCTTTCAACTCTTTTACTTTCATGATCCCTTATCCAAATACTAGTGTTTCCTTCTAGAAATCATGGTGAATAGATGGTAGTTGGTTTTATCACATTTTGTTTTTAGTGCTGTAGGAACAATCGTTCCCCTGGTGCAAGTATTTTTTTCTCTTTTTTTTTTTTCAAACTTACACTGCACATGAACTATGTTTATGCATAGGGTTCATGCTTGGATTTGGTTCCTGTTGTTCTCCCAAAAGTCCTAAGATTCCATATATACATATGACAAGAACTTAAAACTAATCTCAAATAACTGTATGATAATTTCTCTTTCAAGTATTATATATTAGATTCGCATGTTTACATTTGTTGCTTACGATTCTTAGAGAAGCTTGACATGAATATGTTCCTACATGTAGATTCTTAGGTATTTCACTGTATCTTTGAAGTTGTTGTTACAAAGTTTAATGATTGGTGCATTGGTTACTCGGGGCAATATGGAACTATGTCGTTGCTTAATTTAAGCTCTTAGTCTAATGGTTATATTTTGTGAGTTATGTGTGTGATTTCTTTTTTTTTTTTTATAAAAATCTTTACTTAATGGTTTGAACAGTTCTCTTACTAAATTAGTTTGTACCTAACGTTTTCCTTTTGAAATAATACTATTGGTATCAATTGATATTTTCGGCCATATATTTTGCACAATAGATTTGATAGTTTTTCAGAATCTTTTAACAAACACTACTTATCTTAAGAATCTATGTTTTTTATTTAGTTATCTTAACAACGGATATTATGGTTTAAACATTTCGGTAGCAGTTTGACATGAGGAAGCTTTTGGGCTCATGGTTAGGTAGCTTGTGTTTAGTGTAGTGGCCTGTGGTTCGATTCCTTGAACCATTCATTTTTTTTCTTTTCTTTTTCTTTTCCCCTTATAGTCCCTGGGTTCACTAAATATCAAATTTGTTTACTCTATAAATCATTTCAATTGGTCATGTCCTTTTGTCATTCAAAATTTTCATTGTCAGTTTGCTTACCAGTTTAAATTTATCTTATTTTAGTGAACTTGCTAGCTCATATTATGGACCTTGTTATACATTGAAATAGGTTGTGTGGTTGTAATCCTTATTGATCATTAATGTCATCAAATAGGCTAGGATGTGCATGAAGATGGCTTCCATCAAAAATATGATTCATAAGCGTGCTATCATAGCATGGCTATACCCTCGATGCCGATATCCCGGTGTGAGGTTTCTTTGACTACTATTATTATTATAGCGTTGATTAGACGACGCACCCATCTTGACTAGACATGTTCTGGGTCACGGTTATTTCTCATACTTTTACGGAAGCCGTTCCACGGTAACAATGTGGTTAGTGCACAACATTTCATGCACAGTCACTTAAAATAAACTGGTAAACACGGGGTTTAATAAAGGGAAATTGGATGGAGAATACAAAGTGTATATAAGAGGATTTATGTGCATACTTGATATCCTGGATTACATATATATGTAAGGCCAAAGGGCCAGCACCTGACTTGAAGCCGTGTTCCCGGGATGGTTTACGGGAAACCCGACTTATATACATAAAAATATTCTTCTCTAGCTCAAATAACATCTAATAAAAATATAATGTGCTTGTGTGCCTTATGATAGAATTTATCTTAATATCTACAGGTAGTTTTTTAGTCACCTTTAATTGGATTTCATCTTTTCTTTATACCTGTCTCATACACTTACACGCACACAATTTCTTCATTTTACATGCTTGTTGGGAGTTTTCTAACTTCCCTGGGGTTTGCGCACCCCAGACTCGAGGACTGTTCTTTCCACGCAGGATCAAGAGTATTTTGAGGAGCAGGCCTAGTGGCAGTGATCACCTTTTATCCTAACGGTTCTTCAATTTTTGTTAGTTTAGATAGTTATTTGATTTAGACTTTCCCTTGAGCCACATGTGGCTTTCTAAACTATGATGTACTTTTTTTTTTAACTCTTTTCCATTGTGGATAGTTGTGGACTTGTTGTTGAACTTTGTCTTTTCGGAGATTTTCTTTATCTATATTTCTTTTGTTGTTTTAGTTACATGCTCTATGGTGTAGTTGTGGTTATATATTTGTATACAGGATGACCTAGAGGCGTGAATGTGGCCGAATGACTGTATTGCCGGCCGAGTCACGTCCCAAGTATTTACGCTTTGGAACCGGGGCGTGACATTTTTTTCTCCTGTAACAACATGACGTGAAATTGTATATATGAACTTTGTGAATCTAATCTAAGAACTTTATCAAAAAACTTCGAGGTGAATAGTAATTTTAAGGAACATTACCCAAGATTAATGAGACCATCTAACCTCTGAAAATGATGAAAAAGGCCGGTTTCACACATAGATGTCTAATAAAAAATACACTAGCTTCACACCTTTGAGGAATCACTCACAAACTTTTTAACTTTAATTTTATTCATCATAAATTCTCTGAATACAAATAAAACTACAATCTTTTTATATAGGGTTTAAAATCCTAACTCTACTAAAATTCAAAATACAAATAAACTTTTAATCCTATTATAACTTAAATTCCAACTAATCCTATCTTGCTAGAGTTTGAATGCGAATAGAACTCTACTTTAAATTTTAAACCTAATCAATGATATCCTAACAGCTTATCTATTCTAGCTACTCTTTCCATCGGATGAGGACTTTTCAACCAAACTCGGATTTGATCTTCAAATCGTCCTACATCAGTTCCCCCCTTGTTGGAGAAAACTTGACCTCGAGTTTTAAAGGAGGATGAGATGATAACCTCTGTGATTTTTGTGAACTCTGATTGCGCAATCTCTGAGGTCTTCAACAATATGTGCAAAACTTGAAAGCGGGTTGATGGAGGAGGATATGATATAATAAACTCCATCTTTACATTGTATTGAACTCGAAGTGACTCGAGCTATATCAGGATTTGATTTTGCAGTGATGATTTTTCAGGCTCAGACTCAGGCTCGCGTTTGGTTTCCTTCAGGCTCTGATACCAATTGATGCGGAATGGATGTGATCAACTTTGATTATAAGTTTGAATCTGAAAACTAAAGGAAAAAAAGAACAAAAAAAAGATAAAGACAACGAGGGTTAGACTGGTTTCACATGCGACACCTAACTGAATTTGGCTTCACACCGGACACATTAAATTCCTTCTAGATATAGCGGCTTCACGCCTAGAAGGATTCACTCCTATTTTTCTAATTTCAACTTTTATTCATCTCAAATTTGCATCTACAAAAATGAAAAAGTATAAACTTTTTTTATAGGAATAAAACAAAATCATAATTCTAACTTATAGATAACATCAAATAACATATCTAACAAAATAATAAAATCAACACAATAACAAATCTAACTAAATAGCCGGCCCCATCCTCACCAAACATATCAACTATAGAAAAGTCATACCCTAAAAAATTTTCATCAAATCTTATGTAGCTTTTTGACCTAGATGTGCGAATTCGTTCTACATGAAATCTCCCCCTATTGGAGAAAACTCGACCTTAAATTCAAAATTGCATATCATTGTTGAACTTTGAATTTTTGCAGTGTTTATGTTGAAGCTTCAATGGTTAATCTCTTCGGCTCTTATACCAAATGATGCGAGATGAAATGGATGAATTTTGATGTGAATCTAATTTGAGAACTTTGTCGAAAAATGTTCGAGGTGAATACTAATTTTGATGAACAATATCCAAGATAGATGGTTAGACCGGTTTCACACAACATCTAACGATAGAAAAGACCGGTTTCACATTCGAACGCGTAACAAAAAACATAATGGCTTCACGCTTTTGAGGAATCACTCCACAAACTTTTCAACTCTAATTTTATTCATGATAAAACTCTGAATACAAAAAAAAACCCTACAAACCTTTATGTAAGGTTTAAAATCCTATCTCTACTAAAATTCAAAATACAAATGAACTTCTAATCCTACTACAACTTGATTTCCAACTAATCATATTTTGCTAGAATTTAAATGCAAATAGAGCTCTACTTTAAAATTTAAACCTAATCAATAATATCCTAACAACTTATCTCATCCTAACTAGTCTTTCTATTGGATGAGGATCTTTCAACCAAATTTGGTTTGATCTTTAAATCGTTCTACATCACAACATGAATGCACTCTCCATGAATGTCTCCGTTGGAGCTAGTAATATCCTTGAATTTCTGAGTGAGCCAGTGATTGTTAAATTGTCTCATTGTTCACAGCATATATGTCTAACAAGCTGTTACCGTATTTTGTGCTATACCTGTAGGTATCTGCCCAGAGATTGCTCTGTCAAAATATGAATATTGGTCCACTTTTGCTCCAGATGCTCTTGAATTTATCATTTCTGCTGGTCAAGAAGCTAACCAAGAATCATCGAACAGAGGCAATTAATCATACTAGTCTAACTAATTTACCTTTTCCATAGTCATTATAATAATTCGATTTCTATTTGTGATGCCCTGAAGACATAATTGTTTACATCTTTGACCTTGATATAGGTTATAATGGTTCTAAGAGGCAAAATAGAAAGCTACTAAAAGATTGTGATACAAGTGGAGAGGGTGACATAGAAAGCATGCTATCAGTTGAGAAGGGGTTAAAAGAACTAGCATCTTTGAAGGTCAGTTCTTCTGTATTTAAACGATATGTTTTTGCTTATAACTCCCGCCAGAATGTGTTCTTGTTGTGCTCATTTGGCTATGGCATGCTGAATTCAATTGCATATAGCAAGTTTTATTGTTGAATCTTTTTTTCTGGAGTTATTAACCTTGGAGAACTTTTTATGTGGGGAGATGGTTTTTTTTTCTTTACCTTTTCTTTTATTTTATTTCTTTTCTTCTTGAGGATGGGGAATGATTGAATGCAGGTCAACAAGAAGAATAAACGCATAACTGAAGTTAGATTTTTTTCTACCTGCAACAGATATATTGGGTTTATAGCTGGGCTATGTCCAGTTCATAGTTTCCATATAAAATGGTTTTGACTAACTGCATAGAGTTCAGTTTAGTTGAAGATCATCATAATATTTGTCGGACCATTCTTGGAGTCTATTCAATATGGTTTTCATTCTTTATAACGCACCTCATTCTGGTATGAAATTTTAATGATGAAATTTTGGTTGCATAAAGCTGTTCTTTTAGAAAAGTGGATTGTAGATATGAGTACCTTTTCAGTGCTTATCCTCTTTTATGTTAGGTTGAGCTTGTTCCATGGCATACACCTTATTCTTGACCTTCATCTTGTCTATCATAATTTTAGGTGGAGGATGCAGTCATGTCTATGTTGTATCATCAGGGGCAGCAAAATTTTGTTCAAAAATCTACATCAGGTATGCTCACTTGTATAAATATCGCATAAGCTTACTATAAGTTATCTATAAGTCAGACTATGTTAATGCCAGCAGGATTGCCAATGCCTTACTGATCATTTAATTATTGAACAAACTCTGTATTTTTTTATTTTATTTTATTTTATTTTATTTTTTGCTGAGATTTTTGGCATAACTATTTTTATATTTCTCAGAAATTTGTCTTTTTCCTTCCCTTCTGTATTTACCTTCATAGTCTTCCAATATTTGGATTATTTTCTCGGAGATAATGTCTTTTGCCTTGCCTTCTGTATATTGACCTTCATAATCTTACAATCACATCCTACAACTTCCTGGTTTTTTGAGCAAATATATGGGGCCCTGTTTTACATCCACCCTGTGCGAAGCACCCTTGCGCAGGGTGCTTGCGAGGTGCCAAAAGGCGCAGGCGCATTAGATGTGGGGTGCTTTGCCACCGCCCGGCATCACAGGGCGCATGGGGCGCAATGAGGCATGCGCCTTTGATAACACCAAACAACCACTAACGAAAAAACTTTTTACGCTATGACCTAACAATGTATATCAAGCAAAATTAACACTTAAAAATAACTCTCTAATCTTCCTTATTGGATTTCTGTATGGTGTCAAATTAGTCATTTCGAAATAGAAACTCTGATTATTGGATTGAACTGCTGTTGCGCTGTGATTAAAGGCTCAACCTCTCCTTCTGGCTAGCTATCAGGCAGAGGCTTTCCTGCCTTCGTGAAATACATGATATTCCAGTAACCTGATTTTTGTGTTATGCTCCCAACTTAGATGACATGAAGTCTAAGAGCTTCTTTTCTCTTTTATACATCTTAATTTCGTCATTTTACAAATTTATTAAATCCTATCCTCTTTAGCAACGATGAACACAGTACATTTATTAATGTGTTTTCTCGTGTAAGCACATTATCCTAATTGATCCATTACTTCCAATTTTCCGTTTTCTTATCATTCCATATCAACAGCTGACACATAAGTTTTTTTTCCTCTGCCATCCATGTTTTCAGATTGTAGATTATCTGGTGATGCAAAGTACACAGAGGCCTATGGTAACAACTATATCCTAAACCTCATAAGCTTGCATTATGTCGTGAAATTATATTTGTAAATTTCCTGTTTTTATTTGTTGAAAAAATTCACTTTTGAGATTGATTTGTTGATAAACATTATGTGACTTATACTGCTACATGTTTATTGATAAGCATCCCGTGTGACTTATAACTGTTACTGCAGAACTCAACCAAGAGGAGTCGGAAGATGTTCTTTTTAAGCAGGTATGAGTAACAAATTAGTATGTTTCTGGTTAGGTGCATCCTTGTCTTGAAGTATAAACAATACATTTAGGCGTCTGGCTTTGTTCTATTGTGGTCGTGGTCACATGGTTATTCAGCTCTTTGGTTATTGATTTCTCATTAGAAAAGAAGATAATACATCTTTCCCCTAAGGATTTACAATTTGTGCATCGAAGAACACCATAAATTATGGGGCATCTGGCAATAAATACTACTCTAGAGTATCAAAAGCAGTTTGCTTCAATGAATACATTTAAGTAGTTGTAACTGCTTGCTTCTTGCGACTTTGTTTAAATTTTATGGTTTATGAGGTAAGTTAATTTCCTTTGACATCTCTCTTATTTTCACAGGCATGGCTCACATATTTCTGGAGAAGAGCCAAAATCCATGGCGTAGAGGAGGATTTGGCTGAAGAGAGGCTGCAGTCCTGGGCCCAGTGCAGTGGCGAGCCACTGACTTCTCATGATGCAGTAGATGGTATACCTTTCTGAGCTTTAACCTAAAAACTGTTGGTCTATGTTTTATTTTCGTAGAAGTCTTAATAATGGTATCTTGGATGTCACTCATTAGTGTAGTTTTTGAAATGTTGTTTCCGAAGTGATCCTGTGCAAAGTAGCACTAGGGGCCTTCTTTTCAAGAGAGGGGAAGACAATGGAACCTAGTTCCTGTTTTCAGTTATAGAAACTACTTTAGCTGCACTTTTACTAACGGTTATACGTAGAATGAGGTGTGATGACGTTATAGTTATCTGATTCTGAAAGTTCATATTACATTTCCATGGCAATATGCCATAAAATTCGATCAATTTTGTTAGTAACAGTATGCAACTCTACTGATGACAAACATTATTTCTTTCAACCATCATCTTTTTTTTCTGGATTTTTCAGTGGATAGAGGTCTCAAGGAGCTGAAGAAACTTGGGATCGAACAGAAACTGTGGGATGTCTCTAGAAGAGAACAAGAGCAAGCGTCTTCCAACAGCAACTAAAACCTACTGCACATTAAAAAACCTCTTAGAGAATCTAACCACTACCGGTCACCAGGGGTTAAAAATGAACTTCACTAAAACATCTATTTTGTTGATGGAAGTACGTACCCTTTTCTTCTTGATTTTGTATATATAATCATAGGCGACTGCTTTTCCTGTGTGCATGTTGTTGCAGACATATAATTTGGTTTTTGTCTATTTACTTTTCGGTCATTTGGAAGATGACTGCTTGGTGAGTACCTGGTTCAGTGTCGCTAGTTACATTGCATTAATCAATTTATGCACGTTTTATCTTGAAATCCGACGTACTCGATACCCTAAAAGTGAACATTTCCGCATGAATTGAATTCGGGATAAACATGATGCAAGAGATGAGCTGGTTTTGAGGGATAATACTTTTGTATCCCATATTGAGGTAATATCCTGTTTGTGTCTGAATGTAACACTGTAGGAAGCACCGTCACGTCCAGCGAGAAATCTAAGTTCTCTAAATTTGTGTATAATTGTAGGCAACTGTGCTTATACTCTTTCTACCATTTGTTTGGTGCTAGATAAATCCAAGATCATCACGGGGAACACCGGGATGAGGCTAAGTAATCTGCACAGAATCAGCTAATAACTAGGGATCATAGTTTTTGTATTGTGATAACGCTCGAGACAAGGCTAGGTGTTGATAGTACTACAGTTAAGTTCACCAAATATCTTTTCAAGAGGAAGTCGAAACTGTTCCGCTCAATCCTTTTGCTTTGCGTGGGTGATCATCTCGACACCACGCATCAAAAATGGGTTTGGCTTTAAATTGAACCGTGTCTTGCACGATCTAATCATAAGAATCCCGAAACAGACTGCTTTTCTTCCAAGCAAGCAGAATGTATTAATATTCAACAACAAAGCGTGCCATACAAATATATGACAGAACAACATAGTCATCAAGACAATCCAGGTCTTTTGGAATGAGTAAGAATTTCACGCTTTCACTGAAGTATCTTGAACATCCAATGCTGCAGGCCATTACAACATTTAACTTTTGCGCATTATCAACGAATTATTAAGCATGTCTACAGAGCCTAAACTAAGTAAAACTAGGGCAATTGATCATTGAGCCGTGTGGAATTATTATATACAATCACACAGGAATAGCTGGGGGCACTGAGTCTGGAACCCCACTCCCACCATTAAGGACTGTAACATTCCCTTCAGAATCAACATCAACAATCGCCGAATCCCCTTCTTTAATTTCTCCGGCCAACATCTTCTCTGCCAAACTATCCTCCAAAAGCCTCATTATTGCCCTCCTCAAGGGCCTTGCTCCATAACTCGGGCTGTACCCTTCATCCACTACCCGATCCCTAAATCTCTCTGTAACCTGAAGATCAATCTCCTTCGCCTTCAACCTATCAAACACCTCCTTCAACATAATATCAGCAATCTCCTTCACCTCCAGTTTTGTCAGCTGTCTGAACACTATCATCTCATCCAACCTATTCAAGAACTCCGGCCTAAAGTACTGCTTCAGCTCCTCGGTCACCAAGCTCTTAATCCTATTATAACTTCCATCCTTCTCATCATAATCCAAATCAAACCCAATCCTCCTCCCTCCTTTCTCAATGACACTGCTCCCAACATTTGAAGTCATGATCAAAAGCGTGTTCTTGAAATCCACAGTTCTCCCCTTGCTATCTGTCAATCTCCCATCTTCAAGAATCTGAAGCATCATGTTGAAGACATCAGGGTGGGCCTTCTCGATTTCATCAAAGAGAACAACTGTGTATGGCCGACGACGAACAGCCTCCGTCAGCTGCCCGCCCTCGGTGTACCCAACATATCCCGGTGGAGAACCAATCAGCTTGGAGACAGTGTGACGCTCCATAAACTCACTCATGTCGAGCCTGATCATAGCATCTTCGGAACCAAAGTAGTAAGCAGCAAGGGCTTTGGCGAGCTCAGACTTACCAACACCAGTGGGGCCAGAGAAGATGAAGCTGGCAATCGGGCGGTTAGGGTTCTTGAGACCTACACGGGCACGGCGGATTGCACGGCTGATGGCCTTGACGGCCTCATCCTGTCCAATGATGCGCTTGTGAAGGGTCTCCTCCATCTTGAGGAGACGGTCAGATTCATCACTCGAGACTTTCTCCACGGGGATACCAGTCCAGGATGAGACAATGTGTTGGATATCCACTTCTGTAACGAGAGGGCCAGAGTCACCTGACTCAGCCTCAGCTTTGCTCTGTTCTTTGCCCTTGTCGATCAGTGCAGATATCTGGGCCTTTAACTCCATTTCACGGTCTCGCAACTCCCCGGCCTGTCAAGAAAGCTGATATATTTACTAAAGAAAATAATAACAATAAGTAATAAAATCTAGAACGATATAGGTTGCTGTTTGGTAAATGATCGGATTTATACTGAAAGACAGGGATGTGAACTTAAGAAGAAAAGCAGGTAATTAAATGATGTTTTAACAAAATGAGTTTTAGACCTAACCTTGGAATTAAGATAACACTATTAGCAGTATTTTAAACTACTATGTATATAGAAAAATAAGCCACTGGCCCATCGATTACTCAAAAAATAGTGGTGCTAAACAAACATTTCAAAATTCTATATAAAACAGGAAATTAGAAAATCACAAGCTCTCTCAACACTTGCATCTCCACAATATGTACTTTTTCCCTGGAGCAATGAGGAAAAAAAGCCTGTAAAATTTTTTTTAAAATGTATTTTCACTGAATTTCTCATTTTATTTTCAGCAGGATTGATTAAAGCAAGTAAAGGTGTTGAAAGTAAAGCCCTTCCATGACGCCCACTACTTCTCGTGACTGAATTACAAAATTTTATAAGCTATTCTTTGGCATCTTTAACCTTTTACTTATTCATTTCTTTAATGAATAAATTTATGAGAGACGGACCTTCTCAAAATCCTGGCCACGCACCGCCTCATTTTTCTCCTTGGTGATCTGCCTCAGCTCTTTATCAAGTTCTTTAGCCTCCTCGGGAAGCTGCAAACAAAATGACATCGTGCTTAAATAGCCAGCATGTTGACTAAAACTTCACTGTTAGATAGAGGTGTGAATATATCATACCTGTGCATGGCGAAGCCTAACACGAGAACCAGCTTCATCGATTAAGTCAATAGCTTTATCAGGGAGGAAACGGTCACTGAAACAACATAAAGTATGCACAAGAATTAATACTTAGGAATGAAATCATTTCTCACAATTCTCAAACATTGTCAAAATATGATCATGACACCAGTTGATTAGAGAAAAGAAATGCTGATAAGAGTTCTGTGGATATGCTGATGACCATGTCATATGTATGAGTTTCATTAGAAAAATAAAATGTTGATTAAGAGTTTTGTGGATATGCTGATCAAACTTGTCATAAGCATGTAAACTGCTTCAATTGTATTCAATAGAGTGAAATTTTTTCACGTGACACATAGAAAATGCATCTTGACATCACACACCTAATGTATTGATATGATAACTGTGCAGCAGCAACTAGAGCATCATCTGTATAACGAAGTTTGTGGTGAATTTCATATCGTTCACGAAGACCCTTGAGAATTTGTATAGTTTCATCAACAGATGGTTCTGGCACCTTGACTGGTTGGAATCGTCTTTCCAGTGCCGGGTCTTTCTCAATGTGCTTTCTGTACTCATCCAACGTTGTGGCTCCAATACACTGACAAAATAAGGCAGTTCAGTACAAATGCTAAAAGAAATGATACTCGTTTGCTTGTAAACAATAAAATAATTTCAGAATTTGAACATAAACATATTCCACAAATCATATCATATGGATAAAAGAAAAGCTTAAATAGAGAAATCAAATACCTGTAATTCACCTCTTGCAAGAGCTGGCTTTAAGATGTTAGCAGCATCTATAGCGCCTTCTGCAGCGCCTGCTCCAATTAGTGTATGCACTTCATCAATGAAAAGGATAATTTCTTCACTTTGTTTAATTTCTTCCATAAGCTTTTTCAATCTTTCTTCAAATTCTCCACGATATTTGGTGCCAGCAACAAGAAGCCCCATATCAAGGGTAATCACCTAGACCATACATTTATAGAAAAAAGGATGAGCAATATTCTTTAATAAAAGAACAGCCATAATAGCAGAAAAGGAAAGTACGGAAATTTAGAAAAGATAAATGGATAGGTAACCAGGAAAACAGCTGTGCAGATTAAAGTAATAGTGATACGGAAAAATCAAGTATGAGAATATTGACAAAACTGGAAATCCTAGAAAACAAAGGACACCAACCTTCTTTCCTTCTATTGTTTCTGGGACATCCCCATTTGCTATACGTTGGGCGAGCCCTTCAGCTATGGCTGTCTTCCCAACACCTGGCTCTCCAATTAGGCAGGGATTGTTCTTTGTTCGTCTGCCCAAAATCTGGGTAACACGCTCAATTTGTTGTTGTCGGCCAACTACAGGATCAAGCTTACCCTGTAAAAAGTAGTTTTCTTAATATTTCTATCTACATTCCAATTATCATTATCAGCACATGACATAGTAAGTGTAAAATAATGTTACCTCCTCGGCCAACTTTGTCAGATTAGTTCCATATTCCTCTAACGTAGGCATCTTATTTCCACTGCTGCCTCCTCCAACCCCAGCACCAACTGCCTCTGTGCTTTCACCAACCATTCTAATAACCTGTTTAAATGAAGAAATTACATACTAAGATTCACAGCAGAATGGGTATAGATACAGCAATCTAGCCCATGCATCACAGAAATGATAATTGCATTGATGATGATTATGAGATAAGAATTAAGAAAAGGGAGAGAGCGGAAAAAATTACCTGTGTGCGAATATTGCTCGGATCAGCTCCAAGACTCTCCAGCACACGAGCTGCTACACCTTCGCCCTCACGAAGGAGTCCAAGAAGCAAATGCTCAGACCCAATATAGTTGTGACCTGAAAATTGACCAAATTTTTGTTAAGAACTCACTGATGTATTCTTCATTATGATGCATATATTATGCTTTTGTGCTGCTAATAATTGTAAGGAGGTGCTTCTTCAAGTATCAAGTCCGCTCAGAAGAGTAGGTAACATAAGCCAAAGCTGGCAGTCAAATCTTAAAACACGGTGTTATGATTAGGAATGCAAACTGCATGCCATTCTTTAACTGATTTTTTATTAAGAACTTCTCACAAAGTAATCCTTAAAAGTTTTAAAAAAAGTTTTTATTATCCTTTTCTAGTAAAAATTAATAATATCCATCCAATTAAGTTCATATTACATGAAAAGTAACAACTGAAGAAAGGGCATTCAAACATTTTAACACAATCTTCCAGATAAGAAGATTTATGAAAAGAACAAGGGAAAACTTGTACAAAAAACAGGCATATGAATGAAATTTCAACCTCTCTTATAATGGAAATTGATGCTGCACAAAGTTCTCTGACAGCTCATAATTCACACTCAAACCAAATTAATTTAAAGATGCAAAACTTCTCTGTTGGTGTATAGCAATAGAAGATACCTAGTTGTCGAGCTTCTTCAAGTGACAATTCCAGAACACGCTTTGCACGTGGTGTGAATGGTATCTCAACAGCAACAAATCCGCTTCCCCTTCCAATAATTTTTTCAACCTCCACACGGGCATCTTTGAGATTAATGCCCATAGATTTTAAAACTTTTGCAGCAATTCCAGTCCCTTCGCCAATAAGACCCAATAATATCTGCTCTGTTCCAACAAAATTGTGGCCTAGCCGTCGTGCTTCTTCCTGTGCAAGCATGATAACTTTAATAGCCTTCTCAGTGAAACGCTCAAACATAGCCACAGCAACTCCTCTGACAGCCTTTCCCTTTGGAGCAGAGATAGTAGCTGCTACCATTGAATGAATATCATGTCCAGATTTAGAGGGAAAATCCAACGCATTTAACCCTCTCAAGCCAGTGAATCCTTGCAATCTAAAAGGACGTGATTGTGCACTCCCCATCATTTTGCTAGCCCTTCTAGTCTTCCCACGTATCTGACTGCGACTTCCAACTACAACAGCTGGAAGAGTAGCTGACTGAACCAAAGCCCCAGCCATATCTACTATCTGTGGATAATTGCTCTATAGATATTATACTTTTTACAACCTGCAGAAATGCAGTAACAAAGCTAAGATGACAGTAGATTTATTAGGTGATAATATGAGCTAAAGTACAAGTATTCTTTTGAACCATGACTGACATAAAGATGTGATCATTGTGTATTATAAAAAAATAGCAACATTTGATTCATTACCATAGTGGAAGAAATTCGAGTTTAGACCCCAGAACAAACAAAGAATATAGGTTCATTAACATTCAGTAATACTCAACGGAATGTAGTTAACAAGATGTGCAAAGATATGCAGTAAAATATAGTTCCCACAGAAAGATAGGGCACTAGAAGCTGAATGCTAATATCCATGTTGACGGATCCATTAATGGGCATCATAATATATCTTAACAGAAAGATTGAAAGTTATAGCTGCCTGACATCATTAGACAAACAAGAACTGTAGTAATATTGACTATTCAGTAAGTAAGAAAAATGTTTGTGGAACTATTGAATAGGTCCAGGCAATAAATAGGAAAAAGACAATAAAATCAGACAACAAACTTGACATAGATTACGATCAGTAGATCAAAAAATTAAATCAGTACCACAGACCTGACACAATATTCTCCTTTTAACATCTGATGAACTTACGGAAATGGTACTGCCCAAACATCCAAAGCTAAACTAAAGGAACTTTTAACAGACTGATGCATGCAACATGCTGGATGTGCAGACAGAATGAATGCACAGATGATGAGAAAATCAAAATTGTAGTTTAATGAAATGAATCTAATTCCAAAAAACTTTCAAATTTCCAGAACAGTTTGTTACTCCTTTGATTCCCATTATTTACATTGATCAACTTAATGACAAATGGTTGTTTGCTATATTACTCAAACTTAGACCTTCCTGTTATCTCCTTGAGTTGAATGAGTTTTGAATCCAAATATCAGACACTTGAATAAATTATCTGGGCTCCCATCCACCATCAGTGCAAATATGTATTGTGGCATAATTAGCAGGAGTTTATGCTAGACAAAGAAACTTTACCCATATACAATTAATTAATGTGGAGCCCTTTCAGATCAAAAGTAGCATTCAGTCAGTACTATTAAGAATCTTTCGACCATCTATTTTTATATTTTACTAATGAACTAATGCACAAATTTAGGGTATTGAAAAGACATAATAAAAAAAGAAGTCCACGAAAACAGATTCTTACTTAGGCTTAACTGCAGCTTCAATTCGATCGAAGAAATAGTTTGTTCCTGAGTCATTCACCATTGATAATGCAAATTAGCAAAATTCGAAAGTACACCTCCAGAAAAAAAACTCGAAATATAAATAAAAAATACAACTACAATGCAAAACTTCGCAATAATAATCAGCCAATATAGCAAATAATAATCTACAGACCATTTCAATGATCCAAAATTTTACTCGAACAAGAAAGATGATAAAAACATTCAAAATTACCACATATATGAAAGCCAGCGAATGTTTTCAGTATATTTCATGTTTCTCAATCAAACAGAAAGAATTCGCCCGCTCTAAATGAACACACAAATAAACCGTACTTATAACGAATGATATCAAGCTAACAAATCCAAGCCCAAATTAAGCATAAAACTACAATCTTTCAACTACGTATTACAAATTCCCATAAATTCAGATAAAAAGGATGAGAAATTTCGACATCAATTAGCTCGACAATCACCAACCCTAGCTACGGTGTCAATTGCATTCGGAGAGAAGGTGATTGGAGTGAGAATCGCGTACCTTGAAGCTGGAGCTAGGGTTTCGAGGAGAGACAGGTGTGGAGAATTTCTATGGATTGGGGATTTTGGGGGAAAATGGAGAAGGAGACGTGGAACAAGATAAGCCGCTGTATTAGTTTTTGTCCCCTTCTCCCAGAATTTTCCCTAATTTTGCCATCGGACCGCCTCATGATTGTTGCTACCAAGGATTAATTCCACTTAAAATAGCGTATAGTTTCCCCTACTTTACACTTATTTACGCTAAAAGTTTTTCAAATTTGAATTTTAATACCCTCAGTTTATGCAAACATGCTAATTTCCCCGAGAATTTTCATGTGACACTCACATGCTGTATATAAATTTATTAAATTAACATATCAAAATCTAATTTTAACATAGAACCGGGGTTGGATTTAAAATAGTTTACCATAGTTTTAACAGTAAATTTAACAAAAATTAAGGATCAAAAGTTATAAATTAGCATGTGAGTGTCACATGAGATTTTTTGAGAGAGAATTCTCGCATTTGCATAAATGAGAGCTTTTTTGGGGTTATTGGTTTAGGATTTTTAATTAGGACCTAGGACTTTTTCTAGTATTTAACTTTAGAGTGTTATCGGTTTAGGCCTAGGATTTGGATTTTAACTTTAAGGTGTTATTGGTTTAGAACTAGGAATTTGGATTTAACTTCATGGTGTTATTGGTTGTTTAGGATTATGATTAGGACCAGGATTTCAAAATCCAAATCTCATTTCTACTCTATACACTCTAGTGAGAAAGTTTCGGGAAAAAAAAGTCCAAGTATTAGTGGATTGTGATCCCCCTCCTTGGATTTTATTTTCCCCTCCCTTTGATGTGTCCATATATACAAAACAACACACTATTAACCAATATTTATAAACCATTTTTAGTTATATATTAATGTAGGCAATAAAAATTGCCTTGATCCCTGCACAAGCAACTCGGAATAAGCAAAAGAGCTTAAGGGTCCATCTGAGTGAAGTCAGGCCTACCTGAGAAAAGTCAGACCCGCCTAAAGGTTAAGTTCACCCGAATGCTTGACTTTACAAAATAGACAAAAGTGCTGATATCTCTCAAACCGGAAGGAATTGGGCAAAATGACCGGAGCAAACCAAACCCTTCGGGTGGGTTTGGTTGGCTCCGTCTCGTCGAGATAGTCGATTTTCATATATAATTCGTCCAATTCCGACGTACGGTTTGAAAGTTACGACCTGTTCTTCGTAGCATGTTCGGAGCTTCGCGTAGAGCAAGCTCGCTGCTGCGGGGAGCTTAGCTTCGCCTCAAGAGCAAGCTCGCATGAAGACTGGAGCTTCGCTGCGTGCTTGAAGCTTCGTCTGCCTGAGGCAAGCTTCGCCCAAGCTTCGCTGAAGGGTTGAAGCTCAAGCTTCGCTGAAGGCATGAGTTCGCTGAAGGCCAAGCTTCGCTGAAGGGTTGAAGCTCAAGCTTCGCTGAAGGCATGAGTTCGCTGAAGGCCAAGCTTCGCTGTATGATCTAGTCTTTCACGAAGACCAAGAGCTGTGGCTATTTGAGCTTCGCCGGAACTGATGCTTGAGCTTGCCTACTGTAGCTCGAGATCGCCACCAATGCTCGAGCTCGCCATCCATACAGCTCGCTGCTTGGAAGCCGCTGAAGGCTGGCTTCGCCTGAGACCCTTGGTTCGCCTACATGCGAGCCACCAAAGACCAAGCTCGCCCGCATGCTTGAAGCTTCGCTGCATAAGGCAAGCTTCGCCCATGAGCTTCCCAAGACCGCCCACTTGAAGCACGGAGATGTCACATCCCATAGTGGTCACATTTCACGAGGGCATGGTGCTCCTCACCCATTAGTGGTCACATCCCACAAGTCAAAGGGATGGCACCATAGAGAGTATGGCTCTCCTCAACTGGGCATGGCCATATCCCACAAATCAAGGAAGTAGTCATGCCTCTCCTTGCCTATTTATAAGCCACCATCTCCACATGAGGAGGGGGCATTATTGAGAGGCTTGCTATGTTTCTAAGACTCTCAAGCTGAACGCCTGGTCTTGGCCTTCTTTAGGACTTGCCCTTTCAAGAGGCTTGGCAAATTTAAAGTCTCAATCTGAATTCTCAGATCTGGAGACTCTTGGCTCTTCGCAAACTCTTGCATGCTAGCCTCTGGAGCACAAATTTGGCCTTGGCAATTCAGCAAGCTCGGGTAGAACCGAACTCAATCACCTCAGAGCTTCTCTGCGTCTTGAAGCCACGTATAACCCGATCGGATCGTCCAAGGGAAGCAAACTTCGGCTCGAGCATCGAGGAGGCGAATTTTCATGTGACACTCACATGCTGTATATAAATTTATTAAATTAACATATCAAAATCTAATTTTAACATAGAGCAGGGGTTGGATTTAAAATAGTTTACCATAGTTTTAACAGTAAATTTAACAAAAATTAAGGATCAAAAGTTATAAATTAGCATGTGAGTGTCACATGAGATTTTTTGAGAGAGAATTCTCGCATTTGCATAAATGAGAGCTTTTTTTGGGGTTATTGGTTTAGGATTTTTAATTAGGACCTAGGACTTTTTCTAGTATTTAACTTTAGAGTGTTATCGGTTTAGGCCTAGGATTTGGATTTTAACTTTAAGGTGTTATTGGTTTAGAACTAGGAATTTGGATTTAACTTCATGGTGTTATTGGTTGTTTAGGATTATGATTAGGACCAGGATTTCAAAATCCAAATCTCATTTCTACTCTATACACTCTAGTGAGAAAGTTTCGGGAAAAAAAAGTCCAAGTATTAGTGGATTGTGATCCCCCTCCTTGGATTTTATTTTCCCCTCCCTTTGATGTGTCCATATATACAAAACAACACACTATTAACCAATATTTATAAACCATTTTTAGTTATATATTAATGTAGGCAATAAAAATTGCCTTGATCCCTGCACAAGCAACTCGGAATAAGCAAAAGAGCTTAAGGGTCCATCTGAGTGAAGTCAGGCCTACCTGAGAAAAGTCGACCACTTAAAGGTTAAGTTCACGAATCTTGACTTTACAAAATAGACAAAGTCTTGATATCTCTCAAGCCGGAAGGAATTGGGCAAAATGGCCAGAACAAACCAAACCCTTCGGGTGGGTTTGGTTGGCTCCGTCTCGTCGAGATAGTCGATTTTCATATATAATTCGTCCAATTAGGCGTACGGTTTGAAAGTTACGACTGTTCTTCGTAGCATGTTCGAGCTCGCCAGAGCAAGCTCGCCGCTATGGGAGCTTAGCTTCGCCTCAAGAGCAAGCTTCGCATGAAGACTGGAGCTTCGCTGCGTGCTTGAAGCTTCGCTGCATAAGGCAAGCTTCGCCCTAAGCTCGCTGAAGGGTTGAAGCTCAAGCTTCGCTGAAGGCATGAGTTCGCTGAAGGCCAAGCTCGCTGAACCAAGCTTCGCTGGCTTGACCCAAGCTTCGCTGTATGATCTAGTCTTTCACGAAGACCAAGAGCTCGGCAGAAGCCGAGCTCGCCGAACTTGTGCTTGAGCTTGCCTACACTGTAGCTCGAGATCGCCACCAATGCTCGAGCTCGCCATCCATACCTGGCTCGCCTGCTTGGAAGCCCGCCTGAAGGCCTGAAGCTCGCCTGCAGACCCTTGGTTCGCCTACATGCCAGAGCCCACCAAAGACCAAGCTCGCCCGCATGCTTGAAGCTCGCCTGCATAAGGCAAGCTCGCCCGCAGGCTTCCCAAGACCGCCCACTTGAAGCACGGGAGATGTCACATCCCATAGTGGTCACATTTCACAGAGGGCATGGTGCTCCTCACCCATTAGTGGTCACATCCCACAAGTCAAAGGGATGGCACCATAGAGAGTATGGCTCTCCTCAACTGGGCATGGCCATATCCCACAAATCAAGGAAGTAGTCATGCCTCTCCTTGCCTATTTATAAGCCACCATCTCCACATGAGGAGGGGGCATTATTGAGAGGCTTGCTATGTTTCTAAGACTCTCAAGCTGAACGCCTGGTCTTGGCCTTCTTTAGGACTTGCCCTTTCAAGAGGCTTGGCAAATTTAAAGTCTCAATCTGAATTCTCAGATCTGGAGACTCTTGGCTCTTCGCAAACTCTTGCATGCTAGCCTCACGGAGCACAAATTTGGCCTTGGCAATTCGACAAGCTTCGGGTAGAACCGAACTCAATCACCTCAGAGCTTCTCTGCGTCTTGGCTTGACGCAACCCGATCGGATCGTCCAAGGGAAGCAAACTTCGGCTCGAGCATCGAGGAGGCATCCTATCGCTACCGACGAACCCACGTTAAACAAGAAGGGCATTCCCTTCGCCACAAAAGCGATTCTTGATTTGTAACAAGCAACCACCAATACAAATCAGAGGAGATTTTTACACCAAATAATTAATATTTAACTTTACATAGTTATTTAATAAAAATATTAATATTAGTCATATTTAGTATTAAACATTAATATTAATATGAAATATTTAATAATATTTAATTTCACACACTATTAACCATTTTAGTATTAAATATTAAATATATTTAATAACTACTACTATTTAGCCATTTTTATATTAATTTTTAATATATTTGATATTATATTATATTTATCATATATAAAATAATTTTATTAAATATTAAATATTAAATATATTTAATAACTACTACTATTTAGCCATTTTTATATTAATTTTTAATATATTTGATATTATATTATATTTATCATATATAAAATAATTTTATTAAATATTAAATATATTTAATTAAATACTTCTTAATCTTTAAATCTATTTAATAACTTAAAAGTAAATATTCTTTATTAATTTATATTATTTTTATCATTTGTAGCTTTAATATTAATTTTATAAATTTAATAGTCTAATATATTTGATATAACAAATTCAGTTAACTACTAACTAAAATTATTGTTTAGCATATCTTAAATATATAAAATCATTTAATATTAATATTAAATATATATAATTTTTATTAAATATTAGATAGGAAATATTGTAAATATGTAACTATTTAATGTACGTAATATTTGAAATTAACTAATAAAAATATTAAATGGCTCAATTATTTTTAGTTATTTAACATATTTCATATTAAATATATTTAATTAAATACTTCTTAATCTTTAAATCTATTTAATAACTTAAAAGTAAATATTCTTTATTAATTTATATTATTTTTATCATTTGTAGCTTTAATATTAATTTTATAAATTTAATAGTCTAATATATTTGATATTATATTATATTTATCATATATAAAATAATTTTATTAAATATTAAATATTAAATATATAGTTAATATTCATCTCAATTTATATATTTAATATTTATTTAGAAATTAGATAGGAAATATAGCAAATTAATAGTTAATATTAAGTACAATTAATATTTCATATATTAAATAATAAAATATTAAATATTAAATATTAAATAATTTTATATTTTTATTGATTTTTGGATTTTTATTATATTTAAATATTTACATATTTTAATGTACAAATTAGTAGTAAAAGTTTGATCTTAAATTGTAATTATAGAAAATTACAATAAAATTTATTAATAACTATAGAAAACTATTAATTGAATAATATTTATGTTTTTATAAAAGAATAGTTATATTTGTTAATGGTTATTTAACACTTAATCTTCGATTCAAAAGTTTAAAAATCCTTCCAAAAGTCAGGACTCTAATCAAAATATCGTAGTCCTACTCAGAATCCTAGAATATAGGATTCGTGGACAACAATCTAGATCTTACCAAACAATCCAGAATGAATAACACCCCCTTAAGTGCAAATTTTTAAAAATTTTAGGATATACAAGTGCTGCCGAAAACAAGTGAGTCTACATAAGTGCAAAGTGCAATAAGATTCCTATCACAACCACTGTATAGAAATGGGATGGTTTACACCATAGATAGAAAAGTTTAAATTTCCAAACTAACTCCAAACCATCTGTAAATGATATAGATCTCCCTATTCTAAGGACGTTCTGATAGAATCTGCACTTTAAATTAATGGCTAACAAACACTTAAATACCCTATAGTTTATCCTTGTTTGCACTTATATATCCTCAATTGTATTTTGTAGTATTTATACACGTTGAAGTTTTCAAAATTTGCATTTTAATACCTTGTGTTATGAAAATAAGAATTTCCCATTGAATTTTCCCATGTCAGCCTCACAAGATAATTTTACAAGTTTTCAATCCAACATTTGCTGTATTTATTGATAAATCCATTATGATGCTATTTTAAAATATAACTAGAATATGTTTAAAATAAAGGCTAAAAGGTCGTCCCGGTACTGGAGCCTTGTTCTCAAATTGGTCCCCCGACTTTATATTTTTTCAACTTAGTTTTCGTACCTCTTATTAGATAAAAAGTTAGTTCTATTTTAACTCTCCGTTAAATAGAAATTGAAAGGACAAAACTACTCTAATTCAAAAATATTTTAAAAAAATAAAATATATCAAATGATTCCTGGGTGTTTTATCATTCTAAAATTTGGAAAATACGAACTAACTTGGAGCAATTTTAATCTTTTGCAATTCTGCAGTTTCATCTTCAATGTTTTGCCCATGTTTAGATTTGGTTTTCACTTCTGAGAACTTAATTTTCACTATAGTTTACCTAATCAGTACTTGGGATTTTCTTTCATAAAGCATACTACCATTTGTAACAAGGTTTGCTTTCTTAAACCAAGCTTGCGGTTTCTTTTCTTACGACAGACTACCATTTGTACAGGGGAAATTTCACCAAACCCCCTTAAGTTTGGGCATTTCTCTAACCCTTAACATTTAAAATGTCACGAGCCCCAATTAATTTTTTGGTTCTCAGAAAATCCCCTTCAACATTCAAATGTTTTTCAAAAACGCCCCTAAAAAGTGAACCAAAACTTTCACTAGCAAAAATACATCCGTCATACTTTTACCTACCTATGTGAAAATTAACGCTTTTTTGAGGAGAGAGGGGGGGGGGTGTAAAATGTTGAAAGTTAAAGGAGATTTTCTTAATACCCCAAAAATAAGGGGACTTTGTGGCATTTAAAAAGTTGAGAGGCTTACCTAAGAAACACCCAAATTTAAGGGGGGTTTTCTAAAATTTACCCTTTGTTAAAATATCTCCGAAATGTTAGTCAACTACTTCTCATTGAATTTGTTACTATGCTGAAAATTTTGTTTCTATAAACTATGTTGAATGAATGTTTATTAGAGATATAGAAATATATAGGGGCTAATTATCTTTATATACTTCCTGTAGTTGGTTTTCACTGTAATGAATCTTTTTTTAATTTTTACTTTTAGTTCTTCGCATGAAGGTGTTTTACTTGACTTTTATTTAAATCCAAGAGTAAAGGGGACTCTTGAGGGTAGTACAGTCATAACAAAAATTAACACCTATTTTTAACGGATGTTAGAAAAGGACTTAGTTTGTAATTGGGGTGTGGTACAAGTACTAAGTTGAGAAAAAAATAAAGTTGGAGAACCAATTTGAGTATGAAGCCCTAGTACGGACCAAATTGACATGTTAGCCTAAAATAAATTATGTGATGTTTGACATTAAATTCAACAAATATTAACTGTTAAAATATTCTAGAATTATCCTATGAGTGTCTTATCATATTCTCTTCGTTGTAGCTAGATGTTTGATGGATAGTTATTAAATGAGAAATGAGAACAATTAAGTTTGAATCACTAGAGGCTAGAGATATGATCAAAACTTGATCAAGAGAGGTTAGAAATTTGGTCCAACCTAAAATCACTTTGATGCTTAACTCAGAGCTGAGCCATGATAAGCTAGTTAGAAAGAAAGATGAAGAATTCTTTACTTGTACCAAAGTATTCCTGGAATGAGAATAACAATGCTCTTTTATATTTTTGGATCATCAGAGCATTTCTCTGTAAATAAATTGTCAGCAGGTTGCTCTCTTCTTTGGCTAATTTGCACTTAAATATCTTATAAGTTTCACTACTGTCCACGCGTATATTCTCACTTGTTTTTGACAGCACGCATACGCTTTGAAGTTTGCAAAATTGGTATCTTAATACCTTCTATTATGCAATCGTGAGAATATTCTCTTGACTATTTTATGTGGGATTCACATGCTACTTTTAGATCCTTAATGTTTATCGAGTTTATTGCTAAACCTACAAGAATTCTATATTATAAACCCACCAAATAGAATTGAGATAGACTTAATTGTAAATTTAATGAATATTAAAGGTATAAAAGTTCTAAAATTACCATTTGAGTGTCACACGAAAATATTAGGAAGAATATTTTCACTTAGGTAGTAACATGCTAATGTTAAAAACTTTACGGTACAAGTGTTACCAAAACAAATGAGGACATATAGGTGCAAAGTAGAGTAAAAACTATAATAAGTTAAGGGTTTTTAGGGAACCATGCACTCCTAACTGATGTCCTGTTTTACATTATCATCCTTAATTACTTAATTTTTAGAAAATCATCTCTATCTATCATTTCATAACATGGAACCACCCATGCATTTTTCTATCTAATTTTTCATCCAAAAAACTATGTTTTGATGATTTTAACCCTATATATGTTGAATTTTTTTGAACTTTGGATATTAAAATTAAATATTCTAAATTATTTTCCATTTTAACTTTGATACCACAATTTTTTTATCCAAAATAATCTACACTTTACTTCATTTTTCACTTAGATACCGCAAAAAAAATTAGCAAAAAATACCTTAAAGTTCAACAAAATTTAACTTTGTTATAAGTTCAACAAAATTTAATATTGATATCCTAAATCTCAATAAAATTTAACTTTGTTATCTAAAGTTCAAAAAATTTAACTTGATACCCAAAGTTCAACAAAGTTTAATTTTGATACCCAAAGCTCAATAAAGTAAACCTATATAGGGGTAAGACCAACAGAGTATAATTTTTTAGATGGAAAATTGCATTAAAAGGGCATGGGTGATTCTATGTTAGTGAAATGGTAGTTAGAAATATTTTTTTAAAACTCAAGTAATTAAGGTTGGTAATATGAAATTAGGCATAAATTAGGAGTGGTTCTCTGGGAAAAATAAAAGCCCATACGTTAAGTCAAGTGCCAATTAGCCCTCTTTTTTAGTACGGTGGAAAGCACATTCGGATCTGGCCTTTGTAAGACATAAAAAATGAAAAGAAAAAGGTGCAGGAACACAAGCGATATCGGCCCACGAAGCCTAACCTTAGCCCAGGCATGTCAACCGCATGCCTCTCTATCATGGATCGTCTGGTCCGTGCTTATTTGGCATACGCATATTAGTTTGGTTGATTCAGTTTGGTACATTAGGATTGCATTTAAACTAACTTAATTAAGGAAAAGGGTAAAAAGTCTATTTTGACCCATAATATATATATATATATATATATATATATATATATATATATATATATATATATATATGAAGAACTTTAATCAACTTAAGTGGATAAGGAAAGTTGTCCACCCAACTTTTCCTCCTCCATTTTCTCTAGAGATCTATGTAAGATATGAATTCATTTTTTATTTGTTCATGCTACACATCTCAAGAGAAGATGGAGGAGAAAAAGTTATAACAACTGCTCTATCCACTTAAGTGGATTGTAACAAGCCTTTTATATATATATATATATATATATATATATATATATATATATATATATATATATATATATATATATATATATATATATATATATATATATATATAGTAAGGCTCTATGAACTTAAGTTCATAGTGAATAGTGGTGCACCAACTTTTTATCCACTCATCTTGCCTTGAGATTTGTGATGCACAAATCTCAAAGTGCTTTTATATCTTTCACGGATTAAAAGCAGATGAGTGGTTAGAAAAGTTAGTGACCACTATTCATTATGAACTTAAGTTTATAAGGTTCTTTTCTATATATATATATATATATATATATATATATATATATATATATATATATATATATATATATATATATATATATATATATATATAAAGAAATTAGTGAAAGAAAAATATCAATTAAAGAATAGATAAAAGAATAATGCAAATTAAATTTTTGAAAAAAGAAAATTTTGTTCACTGAAAGAAAGAGTATCTTTGAGACAATTGAGATAGTGATTGATAAGATTTTCGGATTGAGATTTTGTCAAACAAAACCGACCAAAGATATTGACCGAATGGTCAAATTTTGGTTGCTATAATGGTTTAAAACCAATTAATGCTTAACCCTATACGCATGAAATTTACTGGGATGAAGACAATGATGTTTTGAATACTCTCTCTCTCTCTCTGTCTCTGTCTCTCTCTCTCTCTCTCTTTCTCTCTCTCTCTAAGAAAACGCTATACTTTTTTAATAAATAATTCAACATGTGTGACACTTTGATCATTCATGTAACGAACAAACAGATAGGAAAAATATTGTTCTTTAAGGTGTTGTTTGGCAATGTTTTAAGTGAGGGGTTAAGAATATTTAACCCCTTCTTAACCCGTCAAACATAAAAAATCTACAGAAAGGTTAAAGTGAGTAAACCCTTCATAATTTGCCAAATACAAAAAATGTTGATGTGATTAATATGTGAGTATAGTCCCACATCGGATAAGATAAAAAGAGTGATGAGTTTAAATATGAGTTTGGGTCAATACCTAATAGCTATAGCTTTTGGGTTAAAATTGATTTCTAACTTCTGTTTAAGGCTCATCAACTCTAGATTGGGTCCGATTTCTCCCCCAACAAATGGTTTCAGAGCCTAAGGTCATGGTCCAAGTAATTAAAAAAAATAGATGAAGTTCGATGTGAAACCCGAAGGTGTTGGGAGAACCCACGGATGTCCGTAGGAGTGATATAGTCTAGTTAGTCACCATGAGTGAAGTGGTGGAAGTTCCTACGGATGTTTGATAGCCATATGCTGAATGCATGGTCTGGTTAGCCCACGAGTGAAGTGGTGTGATTAATATGTGAGTATAGTCCCACATCGGATAAGATAAAAAAGAGTGATGAGTTTAAATAGGAGTTTAGGTCAATACCTAAAAGCTGTAGCTTTTTGGTTAAAATTGATTCCGAACTTATGTTTGAGGCCCATCAACTCTAGATTGGGCCCGATTTCTCCTCCCAACAAAAAATGCATAAGGGTTAAGCTAACCCATCTAGAGGGATTAAAATGAGTTAACTCCTCAAAATGGGGAGTTTACTAATACTACTATTTAGAAGGATTAATAGTTAACCTCTCTATTTATTAAAAAAAATAGTCAGAATCCTCGTTATTCCCAAACACTAAAACTAATCACAATGGCTAAAATAAAACTTATTTAACAAGTTAATAATTTATTCCTTTGCATTATCGAATGGGCTAATTACGTTAATCATTTTCCTTAATCCATCTTCCTTAACCTTTTGCCAAACGCAGGGGTTTTTTCATTTGGCCGCTAGAGTAGGAATCTTAACTGGACTTTTACTTTTTTTTTTATGGCATTTTAATAGAATTTGGATCATCTTCAACTCTTATTTGGTAATATAGAGATCATCACCTTAACTTACAGTCAACAGTTATATCTATGATGACTATGATTAACTCTAAATATAGCGATTAAATCAAAAGAAAACGGCACGCAAACTAATGATGGCGACAAGTAGTGTAAAAAGAAAAGAAAAAACTCATTGCGTGCATAATCTAAACCGTAGCCTGACTGACTAATCAATCAACTTGCGGTAGTTGTCCGGTCGCCCATCATGCATGGACCCATATTGTGTCGTCCGAGCGTAACTGATTACCAATAATCATCTTACATAAAAAAATTTATAAAAATGTGTAAATTAAGTCACTGTTTCAACTTTCAAGTCATCTTTTACTTATTAATTAATATATTAATTGAGTCCAAATTCTTTCTACTGTAGATAAAAGACTTAACTTGTTTCTTCGTCATAATCACTTTCCCAAGCAACAATCACAATCTAGCTATTTATGTTTATGCATGTTTAGGATTGTTATGATCTACCTCGTCATATCAATTGATCGATTTTTCACTTTTCCCTCGTGATATATCTTATTCAATTACAGTTACTAAAATTAAACACTGATTTTCTGTAATAAAAAAAATTAAACACTGATTTTAATTTAAAAACCCAGAAATAAATAGAAGAAGAAGAAGGGGAAAAAAAAGCGATGACACGATGACACACGGTACCGACTGTTAATGACATTGTTGAAAAATTCTATCTCAAGATAACTACTCAATCAAATCCCTACGGAAATTAGATTTTGAAGCCATCACTTGATAAAGATATTGTTCTTATTTTCTGTAATAAAGTCCTCTCCACAATAAAAATGTAGTGGAAAGACCACTACTTTTGATTATAACTCTTAATTATGCTAAATTTAACAATAATTATGGTTCCTTCTAAATTTAACATTTATCGTACCCCATGAATTGCACTCATTTCTATTTTACATTCAAGAAGAATAATCACAGCCATCTATTAAATAATTGACGATTGAGATCAATGTAGTGATGTCTCCACTAATTTTTTGTAATAGAGAGGATCCGAATCCTGTAACAAATAATTGTTATTATCATATAGTTCAGGTTTGTTAAACAGTTGCTATCAAGAGTAATGAGAGGGTTTTCACCAAAGATCCTCTGTTCTACGGTTTATCACCAACGACACGCGTCATTAACCAAATCCCATGCATAACATACTACACAGCAGACCCAAAGTGCAAATAATTTATCATAATTACTCCAAACGTCATACTTAAGCCAAACTAACAATCAAAACCACCATTAAGTAGTTAACAAATCACCGGTCCCCATCACCCACCAAACACATACTCCTTGGTCAAACGCCGGAAAACCTCGCCGGCCTCCGCCTCCACCGCCTCCACCACTTCCCTCATCAGATGCACGTACACCACCCAATCCCCGTCCCCTCTCGCGCTCGGCATCGGCATCACGTACCCGGCCCCGCCTCCCCAGGGGAAGTGATAGCTCCCGAAAACCGCCCTCCCCCGCCCCCCGAGCTCCACCTCCGCCACAGGAAACTCCCTCCCCGACGATACCACGAAGTTCACCCCGTCGTCCTCCTCGTCGAAGTATATCCTCGTCGCCGACGGCTCCGGCCTGTGGGCCTCCACCCAGTCTATCAACCCCAAAAAGTGCTCCTCCGTCGCGGCCTCCGCCACGAAATCGTGCACTGAGGCCGCCACGTCTCTCAGCTTCATGCTTGAAATCTCCTCCGGTGGCATCGCGCCGTAGGGTATCGTTAGCACGTTGCCGAAGTACCGGTCCATGGACGGCGCCAGCTGCTTCAGTCGAGCTCTGCCGTTGACAACGACGCCGATCCTGCACCATTTTTTCTTGTTTACAGCCGCTTTGGCGATCAGTTTCCATAGGTAAGCACTGAATGCCTCCATCTTGCTGCTCTCGGCTTCGGCCTGCATTTTTGAAATGTCAGCGGCGGAGATGTAGTATATTCTGTTGATGGTCTCGTTATCGGCCGGCTTCATCTTCACCGACGATATAGGCATGTAGAGCCGATCGATGGACGGGTCGGGACGACCTGGTCGTCGAGGGCTCAATAACGACCGCCTGAAACACGGTGCGATCGATAAGGATCGCCTATTCGATATCTCTGACCACAATACAAAGAACATGTTGGCAGAGTACGCATCCGCAATGCGGTGGTCGAAAGCGCAGCCGACCACCAGCCCGCCGCATCGTAGCTCGGTCGCCTGAACACATAGGATGGACTCGGGCTTGCCCGGGACTAGCTTTTTCTCCACGCTCTCGTCGGGATCGTGGAGGTTGAGCTCCACGAGGTCGGTATCGGCGTAGGCCGTGATGAATTCGACGCCGCGGTTGTTGCAGAGGAGTTCAGGCTCGCCGGAGGAGTTGGGGACCACCTCTCCGGCGAAGGGGTAGTAGGTGACTAGGGCTTTGGCGAGTGACGACTTGAGGGAGGTTAATGTTGAGCCGAAGTCAACAGGGGAGTTGACTTCTTGGCTATAGCAGAGGAAGACGCCGAAGTGTAGAGGAGGGAGGAGGAGGTCGAGGTTTGAGAGAGATAGCCAGTGCTCTTGGAGAGGAAGCACTGCGGCTACTCTCTCTTTGTTCTTGATTTCTACTCTGTACCCTTCTAATTCTGTGCTTTCTCCCATTACAATTGTGTGTGTGTGTGTGTTTGGGTGGGGGTGTAATTGCAGATAAAAATTAATGCTCTCTCCTTGCAGAGAGAGAGAGAGAGAGAGAGAGAGAGAGAGAGAGAGAGATAATTGCAGAGAAAAACTATTGCTCTCTCCTTGCCCTTTTATAGCTAGATTCTACTCTTATCCTTTTTCTATTCAACTTATTCGCTAGTAATGAGTTTGGTGGCCTCTCTAGTTGATTTTCTAGTGGAGGATCTCGCTTTCTCGTAATTGATTAACTTTTGTTTGTGTTTTTGGTTAGGTACGTAGTGCATTATTGACTGATGTTTTCCTCTCTACACAACCTAATTGGATGATTTTGATTGGATAGTGTATAGTTTATTCTCTGTACGACCTTAACATGTAAGTTACTTTTTGGCAATTTGAATGTGAATTTAAAATATGTAAGTTACTTTTTTTTGCAAATGACTTTTACATCTATGTTAGCACGCAAGTGAAATACAGTGTTTGTTTGAAAAATTAAATTATTGTTGAAAGTCTGATGTGAAGATGGCGTGTGAAATAAGATTAATTAGAAAATATAATAAAAATCATTTAATCAAAATTAGTTACCGCTTTTGTCACTTTCATGTGACTTCACCACTTTTTTAGGGGAAGTCAAATTTGCATTAAATCCTATGTGGCAACTTTCTTGCATCTCACTTTCATAACCACTTGCATGCAAACAAACACCTAAATTGTTAAACGAAAGTGACTTTATCACTTTCATCTTTCACTTGCATGCAAACAAACACCCCCTAATTGTTTCTCGGTTTGTGTAGTTTACAGTGGACTGAATGGAGCGCAATGTTTAGTCCATTTTTCCATATGGTCCACATAATAATTTGACCTTATTGTGATGGATTAACTACCCGGCTCCACATTTTTTTTAATTAAAAGAAAAGATAGGCCATGTATGTATGGTGATGCAAACTGATTCGGGCATAACAATTAACATATACGTATTTATTTCTTAATCATAACATACAGATCAAGATTGGATGCACTCAAGAGAGTCTAGCCGAGTTGATAAGCTATTCATGAGTACTACTTTAAGATTTCAAGTTCGACTCTCCTGAAAATACTCATCAGAATTTAATTTTCTGAAATAACCACCGTGCGTTGTACTTTTACCAAACTTTTGATCCTTTGCTAATATTAGAATTTCTATCATTGGTTCTCGTCGAAGAGAGGGTAGCCTAAGACTGCTAATTACTACCAACTACTTACTTTAAATAAGAATAGAAAAAGTCAATTGTTTATAAGGACATCACGTGGCATATGTGGGCCCAATTAGTTAAGTCAATGGCAATAGAAAATAGGGTGGGCAACGGGACGAGCCCGTGGCTAGTTCAAGACGGGTTCGGGCGGCGGTCGAGACGCCCACGCACTCGATGCTGCATGCCGCTTCGGTCAGATCGATTGTCGCGGCTAGACTACCACGTCAGCGGACAAGATTAAGCGAGACGGGCACGACATCGGTCTACCAGCCAACCCACCATTTTTTATTTTTTATTTTTTAAAATTTTGTAAATGATTTTTAGTTTTTTAAATAGTTTTTAAGCATTGTTTAACACTTAAAAATTATATGTAATTAACTAACAATGCAACCATTATAGAAATAAAAAATAATTTTATTAAGTAAAATTATATATTTGTGTAGAATGACAGAGAGAAACATTGCAAACACATAGATTTTACGTGGTTCGGAGCAAGTCCTACTCCACGGGCGGCAACTAATTGTTCCACTATTTTAAAAATATAGAAATAAATTACAACAAACTTTAAGCAAATAAAAATAGAGAAAATACGTCAACTTGTAACAGAGTTTAATCTTCTGTATTCTCAAATAAAAATAGGGAAAAAACCCCCAAAATAAAAGCTATTTTGAAAGTTATTACGGGTCTAATATAATTTACTTAAAATATGTTGTGGGTTTTCTACAAAAGTTATTGGGGGTTTAGTGTGAATTTGAAGTACATGGGGGTTTAAATGCAACTAAAAGTTCATGGAAGTGTAGTGTAATTTATCCTAATTGATAATATTTTTTAGGGTAAGCGAGTCAACGGGACGGGTCAAGCCCGCTCGCTGGGTTTGGCGGGCCGAGTTGGACCCATTCCGCTTATTACAAAGGCCAACCAGTAGCTCCGTGACTGCTTCTGATGGCGGGCGAGTTGGACCCATCCGCCGCCGGTCGAGCCGAGCCCAAAGCGAAGCCGAGCGAAGGGCTCATGGGCCGACTCTGCCCACCCTTAATAGAAAAGGTAATTGTTTATAAAGGCAATATGTTAATAATTTTGAGGGTGGAAATCCGATCCAACCAAAAAAGACACAGTAATTATTCAGATCTCTGAAGCCAAAGAGAAAAAGAATGGAAAATATACTTGTACTATAAGTTCCATAATATTCTTGTAAGTACAAATTCTATAATATTCTTGTACTATCACTAACGAATGTGTAGGGTTCTTTCTTGAAAATTGATCGAAAAAATTGTGAGACATTATGGACCCTACTTTTTTGTTTGTTGGAGTACGAAAGTAATAAGTTTTGTAGTACATTTATCACTACTCAAAAAGAATAGAGAGAAAAAGAGGTATCGCGGCTTGTTCGGTGCTCCGATTTTGACGATTTAATATGCATATTAATCAGGATAGTGAACCGGTTAAGTGTACGATGTGGGATTCTTGAAAAGTATTGTAGCTGATCTTAAGATTCGTATGGCCTAAAGGTAACTTTATACTTTTAGATTAATTTGTTTATTATTTAATGTTTCATTATCATTCAAATCCCTTAGATTTATACTTTTGTTATCAATAGATAATTTAGTTTTATTTTAGATAATAGCGAAGCTATGTGAAACTAAAAATTATTGAATATTTCTTCAAATAAGAAATAAGACGGAATCATCCCCACCCTCCCACGCCCCCAAATTTTTTTTTTCCGATTCCTCTCCTGGTCTCACTTTTGCAAAAATCAAACTAAAATGCCCTCACATGTTGTGTCATGCACGCATGCGTAGGGGTGGAAATGAACCAAATAATTAATAAACTATTTGGTTATTATTCATCCGATATTCGGTCATATTTGACTTCGATAGTTCATATAATTATAAACAAATAATTTTTAGTATTCGCTCATAAACGAATAGAATTTAACCAAAGGTATTTTTGATTCGTTGATTATTAAATATTCGTTTATGTTTTACATTTTATTCCTCAAAGTTTAATTTATTATAGAATATTTTTCTTTTAAAGTTGTACTTGAGATATTTACCATATCTATGTATATCATAACAAAATATCTATTAGAAATAAATTCTTATGCAAACTTTAACTTAGATTACATTCTTAAGTTGCTAAAAAGTTTGATAGAAAATGAAGTCATGTAGATCTAAACTCTATAATGAGATGTTTTCGCTTCTATATTATTACATTATACTAATTCTTATGTTAATATTACTATTGATAAATATATAAATTAATAATTTATAAATATATGAATTTTATAATATTAGTAGTAAGATATCATAATAATTTTATAATTTTATAATTTTTAGTAGTAAGTTATCATAATAATCATTAAGTATTTATGCAACATGTAAAAGAAAATAAAACAAATATTATACCAACAAGGGATTGAACACCTAACCTCTTATTCAAAATGTTAGTGCCTTAACCAAATGTGCTAACAAATATTCATGAATAATTATCGAATAGCTAGTTAATATACCGAATCAATTTGAACACCTTCTACCCATTCGACATGAAGTCAATTCGTCGTGATTCGTTGGAATAAACTGAATTCGAATTCAAATTCTGATATTCGATCAAATTCGACTTCGATAGTTCATATAATTATAAACAAATAATTTTTAGTATTCGCTCATAAACGAATAGAATTTAACCAAAGGTATTTTTGATTACATTGATTATTAAATATTCGTTTATGTTTTACATTTTATTCCTCAAAGTTTAATTTATTATAGAATATTTTTCTTTTAAAGTTGTACTTGAGATATTTACCATATCTATGTATATCATAACAAAATATCTATTAGAAATAAATTCTTATGCAAACTTTAACTTAGATTACATTCTTAAGTTGCTAAAAAGTTTGATAGAAAATGAAGTCATGTAGATCTAAACTCTATAATGAGATGTTTTCTGCTTCTATATTATTACATTATACTAATTCTTATGTTAATATTACTATTGATAAATATATAAATTAATAATTTATAAATATATGAATTTTATAATATTAGTAGTAAGATATCATAATAATTTTATAATTTTATAATTTTAGTAGTAAGTTATCATAATAATCATTAAGTATTTATGCAACATGTAAAAGAAAATAAAACAAATATTATACCAACAAGGGATTGAACACCTAACCTCTTATTCAAAATGTTAGTGCCTTAACCAAATGTGCTAACAAATATTCATGAATAATTATCGAATAGCTAGTTAATATACCGAATCGAATTTGAACACCTTCTACCCATTCGACATGAAGTCGAATTCGAATTCGTATTCGTTGGAATAAACTGAATTCGAATTCAAATTTACAGATATTCGATCAAATTCGATTCGTTTCCACCCCTACGCATGCGTGCACGGGAGTACTAGTACTATATTAAGAAAATCTCCCTTTTGACTTGCGTGTCAAATTTTTAGAAATTGCAGAAACGGTCTTGCACTTTAAAAAATAAAAAAAAATTCACCACACATGCAAAAAAATAATAGAAAAATTTGTCATAACACTTGAAGAGTCAACATTAATATTCACACTTTTACAAAAACTAACAGAAATCCCTACATTCTTTTTTGTGATGCACGCACCGCCAGAATACTAGTTATATATTAAACTAGCAATAACTGTTAGGACGTAGTCCATACAATAGCTCTTGTTTAAGTAATAACAAACTCTCATTTGATACTAATAATTGTTTGAGATGATATAGTACAGGTGAAAATAGGTATACAAAGTGTACAAGGTGAAAATCAGCATGACAGCTGATTTTAGCCTTGGACCCATTGATGGGCATCAAGAACCCACCGATGGGGTTGAGGTCATCGATGTTATATGGGAACAAATTACAGATTTTTAAAATAGAAATTCAACTCATCGATGATTTGCAGGCACCCATCAATGATGCCAAGGGACCCATCGATGGTCGTGAAGGCCCATCGATGGTTAAGACGGCAGATTCCAAAATTATTGATTTAATCATAGCCGTTCATTAATCTGTTTCATCTCCAACTTCCACTATGATTAAAATATCTCTTTTCAGATTAATCAGAGGCTATATAAGATTGAAAGAGATAAATTTGAAGAGGAGGATTCTAGGGTTTTGAAGAGAGCTTGATGATTATCACATTTTAATTACATTTTTATACCCTCATTACCTATGTTATATGAATAAAGATATTACTAATAATCGTTTTTATCTTAATTTGCAGGTTAATGAAGTATTAATGAATAAAAGCCCAAATGACTCAAACTCTCTGAATTTCTACCAATTTTTGAAGCCCAAATCTGAAGACAAACAAAGGCCCAAGATACCAAATTGATCCAAGAGAAATTCGTGAAGAAAAATCAAGAAAAGACAAATTCGGTTGGGAACCAATCGGTTGACCAACCGGTTGGCTAACGGTTGGCTAACCGATCGACCAACCGATCGGTTTGCAAATGATTCAATTAATGGTGGATTTCTCTTCCTTTTGGCTAGGTTTGATCCAATGGTTCACATCAACTCCGTTGGGCTATAAATAGGGGTGAATCTTGAGGGTTTTGAGTGTGAAATATTTTGTAAAACTCCATTTGGAGAGGAGGGTTACTCTTAATTGAGAAGACCTTCCAAAATTATAACTTTTGTTACACAATAAATGAAATTTTTCACCTTCAATTTCCTTTCTCTTCTTCTAATCCAAGGACCAAAGGAGGATTAGATCAAGATCGAGGAGTTGTTGGTTTCTATTTTATTTCTTTTTCATTTTCTTTCTTGTTCATTTAATTGCTTTGTAGCTTAGATTTACTTTCATGCAATTTAATTTCATGCAATTTACTTTTATGCAATTTACTTTCATGCAATGTATTTAATTCTTGTATTTACTTTCTAGAATAGATTTTTCTTTTCTTTAATTCACCTTGAGGCTAGAACCCTCTAGGGAATTACCCTTTTCTAAGTGTGGAGCTAATATTTGTGGGATCCCTAGAGATTGTTTGAAACTAGCTAACAAATCCAACTCATTCTTGTGAGATTGAGATAAGCTAAGTGGATCTACTCTAGATTCCTCATATCTTTAATTAATCCTCCATACTTTACATTCTTAATTTTCCTCTTATCCTTGTTTTTCATTTGTTTATTTTTCTTTAATTGTCTTTCTCCTCTCTTGATTTCTTTTTCTTTTTATTTACACAAATCACAATCACCCTCCTTCTCTCACACTCATTTTCTTTTATTTTCACTTTACCACTTCCATCTTTAAACCCCCTCACACCCATTTTCTTCCTCGTTTTTATCACACACATTTTCTAAATCTCTCCACTCTCATTTTCTTCCTCATTTTATCCACAATCCACTCTCTCTATCTCTCACGAACCACTTTCACCATTTTCTCACTTTCATTTTATTTGAATAACTCCTAATTGTCATGCGCATAATTTGAGAACCAAAACTTGAACAAAACTCTTCCTACTTCCCGTTCCTCGTGGGATCGATAATCTTAAATACTATAACTTGATAAAGGTTGTATACTTGCAACTAAGGCAATCACTCAAAATTTACCCATCAAGTTTTTGGCGCCGTTGCCGGGGAATGGTGCATAAGTAGGATTTTGATTAAGTTTGGTTCCTTATTTTGTGTGTTTTCTTTTGTGTAGGAACTTGGAGCTTGAAGATCAAGAGTTGAAGATTCAAGATTGAAGAATTGCCTCCAACGAGGCTTTGCATTGCTTTTGCGTGGGTAACTTCTCTATCTAGTATTTTCAATTCCACCCTTTAGATAGTTCATATACATTAGAGACAATTAGAAAAAAAAAAAAGATTTTTTACCCTTGTCGACCCTAATAAACTTCATTTTTTTTATTGTCGACCATAATAAAAAATAAAAAGATTTTTGTTTTTGCATCCTTTTTAGTTGCTTTTAATTCTTAGGGTTGCACTTCATATAATAGTAGGAATTCACCAAAGTGATTTGAGCATCTTGATTTGGCACTCACTTGAAAATATTTTTAAGGGCAAAACCCATTAATCAAGATAAGGTGAGGGATTTCATCACCCTTTCCTTAGCCCAAAAAAATCACTAATTCCTCACTACACATACCCAAGCCTCTTAAAATTTGATTAGACATTGGCCCCTAAGGATTCGAGCTCATTAAGGAACAATAATTCCTTAAGTGAACCGGTCCAAGTTTATTTGGATTAATTGGTGTCTAAGGCAAGGTTTAGGGGTTGCGTAAAGCTCCGAAGGAAAGAGGTACTTAATTGATCTTTGATCTCCCTCTAGTACTATCCTTACCTGGCTAATTACCCAAGTAAACTTTGATCTTTTCACTAAGGGAATTTTTGGTTAGGAGCTGGTCTAAGTCAAGTTTAGGCTTAACCCTAGAGTTAGGGTGATTGAAAAGTGATTGTCTTGATTTGTTTTTAGTTAGTTTTTCCTTATTTTTCTTTCTCATTATTTTCTTAATTTTTTTTTTCTTTTGTCCTTTTTCAAAAAAAAAAAATTGATTTTGGTGTATGCAAACTTGGGTTAGGGATAATACCAATCGTTTAATTCGTTTTGATCCATCTTTTGAACCAAACGAAATGGCCGTCCCTAATTCACCCGTTCTTCAAGATGTTTGTTATCCCACTAGAAATGCAATCCCCTCTTGCATAAAACTCCCCGAGGTCAATGGAGCAAATTTCGAACTTAGACCGCATTTTATTAACATGCTTCCCAAATTCCTAGGAGTAGAAACCGAAGACGCTTATATTTTCATCTCCGAATTTGAAGAAGTTTGCCTCATGATCAAGATGAGGGACTTAACCGAAGATGCGATCAAACTCCGATTTATTCCATTTGCCCTTAAGGACAAAGCCAAAAATGGCTGTATAGTTTGCCCACAGATTCCATCTCAACTTGGGGTGAATTTGTAAAAGTTTTTCGAAAAATTCTTTCCTATCCACAAACGGTCAAGCTTAGAAACAGCATTCAAAATTTTAAAATTGTCCCAGGAGAACCTTTTTGGAAGTATTTTGACAAATTCAAAGATCTTCTTATCCAATGTCCTCACCATGGTCTTGAAAAGTGGCGATTATGCCAAATCATTTATGAAGGATTGGATTATTCTTCAAAACTTCCTTAGAGTCAATGTGTCAAGGGATTTCATGAAGAAAAATGCCGATGAAGCTTGGGACTTTTAGAGAGTTTATCAGAAAACCATGCGGTGGGAACATTGTGATGACCGTGTTTCCCAACCCAAAACCGGTGGTCTTTCCTTAGAAGCGAACATAGCCTCGAAGCAAAGATGGCTACAATCATGCGTAGGTTAGAAGCTTTAGAAGTCAAAGAACGAGCTCGGCTCAAATCAACCAAGTTTACGCCTCGGGTTGTCATAGCTGTCTGTCTCCATCTCATGTTTGGAGGAATGTCCTCTTTTAGGATCCGTCGACCACTAGGTCGGATAAGGCGCATTCCGGCGTCCGGTGAATGATCCATTTTCTCCAACCTACAATCCAGGTTGGAGAAATCATCCGAATTTTGCATGGAACCAGGGAAACTACTCCGGAAACCAAAATTTCACTCCCTCTTCAAACCAACAATTTCCTAGGGGAAACACAGTTCCTCTCAATTTTCAACAACCGAATCTATCATTTCAAAATCAGTCTCCTCATCACCAATCTGCAAATCACACTCCTCAAATTGCGATCATGATAAGCGTCTTAATGTTGGAAAAGGGTCTAGAAACTTTGATTAAAACCTCTACACAGACCACGAACTTATTGACTCAAACATCAAACACGTTGAATTCCTTCATGCAATCAACCGGGCAAATCCTCACTTCCAACACTCAAGCCATAGCTAGGTTAGAAACCCAACTTGGTCAACTAGCTAATGCCATGAGTGAGAGAGAAAGGAACTTTTAGAGTCAACCCGTGCCCAACCCAAAGGACAGGGATCAAGTTCAACCTACCAAGTGAAGTGAATGCAATCCATTCACTACGGTCGAGTAGGCAGTCGATAATCGAGGTTAGAATGCCTCTAAGTGAAACCCTTGAACCGAACAAATTCTCTCCCCTTCGATATCTCTACTCGAAATCACACCCTTCGATGACCCGAACTTGAACCGAACGAGTCTAATTTTGATCAATTTAAACCGGTTGCTCCTTACAGGATAGACTCGGGCCTAGGAAGCACTCCTCTCGGGAGGAGAAAATTCTAGAGACTTTCAAGCGAGTTAAGGTCAACATTCTTCTTTAGATGTCATTGAACAAATTCCTTCTTATGCCAAATTTTTAAAGGAATTATGTACCAAAAGAGGCAAATAAATGTTCCAAAGAAAGTCTTTCTCGCCAATATCGGTGAAGTCCTCTCAAAGTCGTACCATTGAAACATAAGGATCGAGTTGTCCTACCATCCCATGTATCATTGGTAATACTCATATGGATAAAGGCTTTTAGACTTAGGGGCGGTGTCAACTTGCTTCCATATTCGATCTACCAACAACTAGGTGTCGGGAACTCAAGCCAACTAGATGCACACTTGATTAGGCGATAGATCTGTTAAGGTCCCTATGGGTGAAATAACGGATGTATTGATAAAGGTTAGAGACTTTATTTTTCTGTTGATTTCGTTGTCACGGAAGCGCAACCCGTTTCCAATCCCAAAGACGGATACAGTGATCTTAGGAAGACCGTTCTTAGCCACTTCTAATGCTCTCATCAACTGTAGAACTGGTCACATGAAGCTGTCTTTTGGGAATCTGACTGCTGAACTTAATATTTTCAATCCAGGAAATAATATTGATAATCAGCCTTTCGAAATCAATTACATCCAAGAAAGTTTAACAGAAGTAGAGAATGAATCTGACATTAGTTTTGAGGAAATCTTTCATGAGGAACTGAAAATTTTAAAAAATTCAGGTTTTATTTTTCAAAATGAGGAAACTGTGTTGAATACATGCCTCTTGAATGCAACATTCGAAGAACTCTTTTCTGATGAGCTTAGATTTTTGAAAGAGCAACCAAAATGTCAAATTTTCATTAATCAAAATCTAAGTTCAAAATGCATAACACCAATAAGACCTACCTTAATTTCTTTGCAAAACACATTGCAAACCTTGGAATTTTTAGAATTTGAGAACATCATTGATTATATCATCTTGAAATTCTTTAAATTTCGGGGTAGAATTTTCAGCAATAAGGTAAGATTTAATGTAGAATGTGAGCTTCTCATGTTTCATCTTTTATTCTACATTTTTATTTTTGTCTCATAATAATAAAAGAATTTATTCTTCTCTCATGTGAGAGTTTCTTATTGTTCTTTATTTCAAAAAAAAAAAAAAAAAAAGAGAATAAATTTTTGGCTTCACCCCCCTCATCTTAAAGGTATTTGCAGAATTTTTATCATTGTTCGAAGCTAGCCGAACAAATGTAAGTGCTTCAATTATTATCTGTTTTACTTTGTGCATAATAGAATTTGCATTGAGGACAATGCAAAATTTAGGTGTGGGGGTGGGAATTAGTCACTTTTGCTCTTTATCTTAGTCATTTTTCACTGTTGCTCTTTATCTTAGTCATTTTCTTACCATTTTTTTCTTTTTATGTCATTTTTTTCTCTTTTCATCATAAAAAAAAAAGGTCACTTGCCAACTTAATAGAGTTGATTAATAATTGATCTATTTGATAGAATTTAAGTCTTCTAATCCTTAGTTAGTTCTATACTCAAGTTTACCTTTTATGATAACTCCAAATAAATTTCTTAAGAAATAATTTTCAAAGTAGTATACTTTACTTAAGTTTTAACTTAGATTTTTAATTAAAGTAATGAAATTTTTGCATGCCTAACTTAGAGTTGAAAATAATTTTTCAAGTTGTCTTGATCCAAATATTGTTCAGAATATATATACATATACACATATATATATTATACTAACTTAATAAAAGAAGAAAAATTTCTCTTAAAATCATTGGTGGTTCTATTTTACTAAGCCTAAGTTGGTGAGTAATTAAGCCCGAGGAGTATTTCTATGCTTAATGACCTAAGCCCAATTGGGTTGGGATTCATTGGCCCAAAACTCGCTAAATGGTCACTTAGAAAGCCGATTAAAAGAACAAAACCACCAAGGAATAAAGAGTTTAAAAAAAATTGTGTCATCCTAATCATGTTTTTATATATAGTTATATTTGTATATGTTCTTGAAAAATTAAATGGATTAAAAGACTTGAAGTTTGTGTAAAACAAAGAGTTAGCATGTTCTTTTCAAAACTTTTAAATTAAATTTTTGAGTTAAACTTGGTTTTGTATAACTATAATGGAAGGATTTTTTAAGAAAATTACATTGGAGTTATGATAAAACGTTTTCTTGAGTATTAACCAACTTCAATTGGAATGTTTGAAGATATCAAATGAATTAATTATTTTATTAACTTCTTTAAATTGGCAAGTTGACTGAATTTTGTGGGTATATTCACTGCAAACCCTCACGAGACTACAACTCGTCCACTAGGGTAACCTAGGGGTTTAAAGGCTTGTTGTATCGCTAAATACAACCGCGATTCTGAAAGTGAGTTAGGTTTTCTTTTTATTTTCTTTGCTAGAGGACTAGCAAAAGTTTAGGTGTGGGGGTATTTGATTATCACATTTTAATTACATTTTTATACCCTCATTACCTATGTTATATGAATAAAGATATTACTAATAATCGTTTTTATCTTAATTTGCAGGTTAATGAAGTATTAATGAATAAAAGCCCAAATGACTCAAACTCTCTAAATTTCTATCAATTTTTGAAGCCCAAATTTGAAGACAAACAAAGGCCCAAGATACCAAATTGATCCAAGAGAAATTCGTGAAGAAAAATCAAGAAAAGACAAATTCGGTTGGGAACCAATCGGTTGACCAACAGGTTGGCTAACCGTCGACCAACCGTCGGTTTGCAACAATTCAATTAATGGTGGATTTCTCTTCCTTTTGGCTAGGTTTGATCCAATGGTTCACATCAACTCCGTTGGGCTATAAATAGGGGTGAATCTTTGAGGGTTTTGAGTGTGAAATATTTTGTAAAACTCCATTTGGAGAGGAGGGTTACTCTTAATTGAAGACCTTCCAAAATTATAACTTTTGTTACACAATAAATGAAATTTTTCACCCTTCAATTTCCTTTCTCTTCTTCTAATCCAAGGACCAAAGGAGGATTAGATCAAGATCGAGAGTTGTTGGTTTCTATTTTATTTTCTTTTCATTTTCTTTCTTGTTCATTTAATTGCTTTGTAGCTTAGATTTACTTTCATGCAATTTAATTTCATGCAATTTACTTTTATGCAATTTACTTTCATGCAATGTATTTAATTCTTGTATTTACTTTCTAGAATAGATTTTTCTTTTCTTTAATTCACCTTGAGGCTAGAACCCTCTAGGGAATTACCCTTTCTAAGTGTGGAGCTAATATTTGTGGGATCCCTAGAGATTGTTTGAAACTAGCTAACAAATCCAACTCATTCTTGTGAGATTGAGATAAGCTAAGTGGATCTACTCTAGATTCCTCATATCTTTAATTAATCCTCCATACTTTACATTCTTAATTTTCTTTTTATTTTTCTTTCTTGTTCATTTAATTGCTTTGTAGCTTAGATTTACTTTCATGCAATTTACTTTCATGCAATTTACTTTCATGCAATTTACTTTTATGCAATTTATTTAATTCTTGTATTTACTTTCTAGAATAGATTTTTCTTTTCTTTAATTCACCTTGAGGCTAGAACCCTCTAGGAATTACCCTTTCTAAGTGTGGAGCTAATATTTGTGGGATCCCTAGAGATTGTTTGAAACTAGCTAACAAATCCAACTCATTCTTGTGAGATTGAGATAAGCTAAGTGGATCTACTCTAGATTCCTCATATCTTTAATTAATCCTCCATACTTTACATTCTTAATTTTCCTCTTATCCTTGTTTTTCATTTGTTTATTTTTCTTTAATTGTCTTTCTCCTCTCTTGATTTCTTTTTCTTTTTATTTACACAAATCACAATCACCCTCCTTCTCTCACACTCATTTTCTTTTTATTTTCACTTTACCACTTCCATCTTTAAACCCCTCACACCCATTTTCTTCCTCGTTTTATCACACACATTTTCTAAATCTCTCCACTCTCATTTTCTTCCTCGTTTTATCCACAATCCACTCTCTCTATCTCTCACGAACCACTTTCACCATTTTCTCACTTTCATTTTATTTGAATAACTCCTAATTGTCATGCGCATAATTTGAGAACCAAAACTTGAACAAAACTCTTCCTACTTCCCGTTCCTCGTGGGATCGATAATCTTAAATACTATAACTTGATAAAGGTTGTATACTTGCAACTAAGGTAATCACTCAAAATTTACCCATCACTTGAAGAGAGACATTCTAGGGTTTGTTTGAAGAAGATTGAATTGAAGTTTTGAACCCCCAGAGCCTCAACAAACTCTTTCTCATTGCATTCATCATCTTCGGATCATCCAGCGAGGAGAGTTGCCCTTGGTTTTATCATCCTCGTTGTTCTTCATCAAGCTTTATGTTGATTCATCGAAGGACGGTTTGTGAACAAAAGGTCTGTAAGATTTTTCTTATATTCTGTGCTTAAACTGTGTTTGGTTATTTGTTTCAAACATATTTTTATTTTTCTTTGCTAGAGGACTAGCAAAAGTTTAGGTGTGGGGGTATTTGATTATCACATTTTAATTACATTTTATACCCTCATTACCTATGTTATATGAATAAAGATATTACTAATAATCGTTTTATCTTAATTTGCGGGTTAATGAAGTATTAATGAATAAAAGCCCAAATGACTCAAACTCTCTAAATTTCTATCAATTTTGAAGCCCAAATTTGAAGACAAACAAAGGCCCAAGATACCAAATTGATCCAAGAGAAATTCGTGAAGAAAAATCAAGAAAAGACAAATTCGGTTGGGAACCAATCGGTTGACCAACCGGTTGGCTAACCGATCGGCAAACCGATCGGTTTGTGGTTCAGAATTAATGGTGGATTTCTCTTCCTTTTGGCTAGGTTTGATCCAATGGTTCACATCAACTCCGTTGGGCTATAAATAGGGGTGAATCTTTGAGGGTTTTGAGTGTGAAATATTTTGTAAAACTCCATTTGGAGAGGAGGGTTACTCTTAATTGAAGACCTTCCAAAATTATAACTTTTGTTACACAATAAATGAAATTTTTCACCCTTCAATTTCCTTTCTCTTCTTCTAATCCAAGGACCAAAGGAGGATTAGATCAAGATCGAGGAGTTGTTGGTTTCTATTTTATTTCTTTTCATTTTCTTTCTTGTTCATTTAATTGCTTTGTAGCTTAGATTTACTTTCATGCAATTTAATTTCATGCAATTTACTTTTATGCAATTTACTTTCATGCAATGTATTTAATTCTTGTATTTACTTTCTAGAATAGATTTTTCTTTTCTTTAATTCACCTTGAGGCTAGAACCCTCTAGGGAATTACCCTTTCTAAGTGTGGAGCTAATATTTGTGGGATCCTAGAGATTGTTTGAAACTAGCTAACAAATCCAACTCATTCTTGTGAGATTGAGATAAGCTAAGTGGATCTACTCTAGATTCCTCATATCTTTAATTAATCCTCCATACTTTACATTCTTAATTTTCCTCTTATCCTTGTTTTTCATTTGTTTATTTTTCTTTAATTGTCTTTCTCCTCTCTTGATTTCTTTTTCTTTTTATTTACACAAATCACAATCACCCTCCTTCTCTCACACTCATTTTCTTTTATTTTCACTTTACCACTTCCATCTTTAAACCCCCTCACACCCATTTTCTTCCTCGTTTTTATCACACACATTTTCTAAATCTCTCCACTCTCATTTTCTTCCTCGTTTTATCCACAATCCACTCTCTCTATCTCTCACGAACCACTTTCACCATTTTCTCACTTTCATTTTATTTGAATAACTCCTAATTGTCATGCGCATAATTTGAGAACCAAAACTTGAACAAAACTCTTCCTACTTCCCGTTCCTCGTGGGATCGATAATCTTAAATACTATAACTTGATAAAGGTTGTATACTTGCAACTAAGGTAATCACTCAAAATTTACCCATCACTTGAAGAGAGACATTCTAGGGTTTGTTTGAAGAAGATTGAATTGAAGTTTTGAACCCCCAGAGCCTCAACAAACTCTTTCTCATTGCATTCATCATCTTCGGATCATCCAGCGAGGAGAGTTGCCCTTGGTTTTATCATCCTCGTTGTTCTTCATCAAGCTTTATGTTGATTCATCGAAGGACGGTTTGTGAACAAAAGGTCTGTAAGATTTTTCTTATATTCTGTGCTTAAACTGTGTTTGGTTATTTGTTTCAAACATATTTTTATGGTGTATTCAAGCCGGTGATAATTGAGGGTTGGTACTAGCTAGGGCTAGGTGTTACTCATTGTGGAGAGGTAGATTAGACGACTGGTTTCGAGTAGATTTCAGGGTGCTATTTTTGTAAGCCTACTAAATTAGATTGTGATTCAGTTGAACTCTTGGCATAGTGAGTAAGACCCTTCATAAGAAGGAAAAGTGTCCTTGGTTAGTTATTTTTCATTTTATTTTATCTATTCCGTAGCTTATTCTGTGTTTTTCACAAAAAACGATAGCAACCCTATTCACCCCTCCTCTAGGCTTGCATCTCGGATCCAATAAGAGTTATCAGAGCCACGTTACCCATCTTTAGGATTCATAACCTATGGTAGAGATGCCTAGTTTAACTACCGCAACGGATTTTCCTGAGGGACACGCTGTAAAACGACCCCCACTTTTCAATGGGACAAACTATACCTATTGAAAAGCACGTATAAGAGTCTTTTTGTTGTCCACCGATTATGAGATTTAAAGTAGTATAGAGAATGGCTATAGTGAATCCACTACCATTATAGAAGAGGTCACCGTTGTTACTCCTAGAGAAAAGTGGACCCCTCCCGATAAAAAGCTTTATTCTTTAAACACAAAAGCTATGAATGCTCTTTATTATCCTTTAATTGCTAAAAAAATTTGACTGTGTTTAAATTGTAGTACTACGCAGGAAATTTGGAAAACTCTGGAAGATACACACGAGGGAACTTTATAGGTGAAAGAGGCAAAACTTACAATGCTTGTGAGTAAGTATGAAAACTTAATGATGAAGGCCTCAAAGAGTATTCAATATATGTTTACCCAATTCATGGACATCGTGAAAAAAATCTAAAGCTTTGGGAAAAGAGTATGACAACAAAGAGCTTTGCAGAAAAATTCTTCGTTCTCCAAGGGAATGGGAGCCAAAGATAAAGACTATTGAAAAGTTATAAAAATTTTCCAACTTAATTCTTAAAGATCTTGTAGGTAATTTTCTCACATGTGAAGTTAAAAGAGAAAGAGAAGATGCTTTTGAAGATATTTCAAAGAAAAAGTCGTTAGCCCTAAAGGCCAAAAAGAAAAAATCTGGATCTAAAAAAAATAATCAAGCTCGAACTCTGGTGGTGATGACGAGAGTGAGATGAGATTGATAATCAAAGGATTCAAATTATTCCTAAAGATAAAAGATGGGTAAAAGTTTAGGCATAATAACCTAAATCAATTTTACTAAGGTAAGGAAAACTAAATATAAAAATTTAGATTCGAAAATTATTTGTCATCGTTGTAGAAAACCGGACATTACTGAAATAAATGACATCTCAATAGGAGTGACTATAAAGGGAAGAATAAGAGCTTCAAGGCGACGTTGTGGGATTTCTCAAGTAAAGATGAAGAATCGAGAAAGTGACTTGAGCTTGAATGATTGGAGCCACTGTCTCATGGCCAATCGCATACCTCGAAGATTTCGAGGATGACAATTCGGATAAGGAAATTCAGCGGAGAGCTAAGAGCATGGAAGCAAATGGTATTTAGACTTCGGGATGTTCTCGACCTTGTTGTCCACAATGAAATTTCGTGACACCTCTGTAGAACAATAGCCATAACAAGAGAGCTAGATCACAATAAGAATTCCCATGTGAAGTTAAAAGAGAAAGAGAAGATGCTTTTGAAGATATTTCAAAGAAAAAGTCATTAGCCCTAAAGGCCAAAAAGAAAAAATCTGGATCTAAAAAAAATAATCAAGCTCGAACTCTGGTGGTGATGACGAGAGTGAGATGAGATTGATAATCAAAGGATTCAAATTATTCCTAAAGATAAAAGATGGGTAAAAGTTTAGGCATAATAACCGAAATCAGAATTTTACTAAGGTAAGGAAAACTAAATATAAAAATTTAGATTCGAAAATTATTTGTCATCGTTGTAGAAAACCCAGACATTACAGAAATAAATGACATCTCAATAGGAGTGACTATAAAGGGAAGAATAAGAGCTTCAAGGCGACGTTGTGGGATTTCTCAAGTAAAGATGAAGAATCAGAAAGTGACTTGAGCTTGAATGATTGGAGCCACTGTCTCATGGCCAATGCGCATACCTCAGAAGATTTCGAGGATGACAATTCAGATAAGGAAATTCAACGGAGAGCTAAGAGCATGGAAGCAAATGGTATTTAGACTCGGGATGTTCTCGACACTGTTGTCCACAGCGGAAATTTCGGCAGCACCTCTGCCGAACAATAGCCATAACAAGAGAGCTAGATCACAATAAGAATTCCCATGTGAAGTTAAAAGAGAAAGAGAAGATGCTTTTGAAGATATTTCAAAGAAAAAGTCATTAGCCCTAAAGGCCAAAAAGAAAAAAATCTGGATCTAAAAAAATAATCAAGCTCGAACTCTGGTGGTGATGACGAGAGTGAGATGAGATTGATAATCAAAAGATTCAAATTATTCCTAAAGATAAAAGATGGGCAAAAGTTTAGGCATAATAACCGAAATCAGAATTTTACTAAGGTAAGGAAAACTAAATATAAAAATTTAGATTCAAAAATTATTTGTCATCGTTGTAGGAAACCCAAACATTACAGAAATAAATGACATCTCAATAGGAGTGACTACAAAGGGAAGAATAAGAGCTTCAAGGCGACGTTGTGGGATTTCTCAAGTAAAGATGAAGAATCGAAAGTGACTTGAGCTTGAATGATTGGAGCCACTGTCTCATGGCCAATCGCATACCTCGAAGATTTCGAGGATGACAATTCGATAAGGAAATTCAACGGAGAGCTAAGAGCATGGAAGCAAATGGTATTTAGACTCGGGATGTTCTCGACATCGTTGTCCACGGGAAATTTGGCAAAGACCTCTCACAACAATAGCCATAACAAGAGAGCTAGATCACAATAAGAATTCCCATGTGAAGTTAAAAGAGAAAGAGAAGATGCTTTTGAAGATATTTCAAAGAAAAGTCATTAGCCCTAAAGGCCAAAAAGAAAAAATCGGATCTAAAAAATAATCAAGCTCGAACTCTGGTGGTGATGACGAGAGTGAGATGAGATTGATAATCAAAAGATTCAAATTATTCCTAAAGATAAAAGATGGGCAAAAGTTTAGGCATAATAACCGAAATCAGAATTTTACTAAGGTAAGGAAAACTAAATATAAAAATTTAGATTCAAAAATTATTTGTCATCGTTGTAGGAAACCCAAACATTACAGAAATAAATGACATCTCAATAGGAGTGACTACAAAGGGAAGAATAAGAGCTTCAAGGCGACGTTGTGGGATTTCTCAAGTAAAGATGAAGAATCAGAAAGTGACTTGAGCTTGAATGATTGGAGCCACTGTCTCATGGCCAATGCGCATACCTCAGAAGATTCCGAGGATGACAATTCAGATAAGGAAATTCAACGGAGAGCTAAGAGCATGGAAGCAAATGGTATTTAGACTCGGGATGTTCTCGACATATGACATATAAGAAAGATTTGTTTCTTCATCTCGACAAGAAGAAAGGTGGAGATGTGACTTTTAAAAATAATGATAAAGGTAAGATTATAACAGGTGGTGATATAAGTAATGATTCTTTTAAACTCCTTAAGGTTTTACTTGTTGATAGTTTAAAGCGCAATCTTATTTCTATTAGTCACTTTGTGACAAAAGTATGTATATATTTTTGAATCTATTGTATGCAAAATTATTGATCCAAAATATGTTCGATTGTCTTTACTTAAAATAGATATGCTGATGTATATATCTTAGACTTTAATGATATCAAATCGGCAGTTTAAAATGCTTGGTTGTAGGAGGAGAGGATAGTGAACTTTGGCACAGAAGACTTGGACATGCAAGTATGAATTTATTGCAAAAACTCTCAAAGAAAGAATTAGTTAGAGGTTTGCATATCTCTACTTTTAAAAGTGAGAGTTTATGTGAGGCTAGTACGAAAGGTAAATTTATAAAATCCTTTCATACATTGAAGAATTTGGTGAATACTTCTAAACCTCTGCAATTACTTTGCTTAGATCTTTTTAGACTGGTATCCATATAGAGTTTAAGAGAAAGAGTTATTATTTAGTTGTGGTTGATGATTACTCTAGATTTACATGAGTCATGTTTCTAGCCAAAAATAGTGAATGTTTAAAAAAATTGAATTTTTTTTAAAAAGGGTTGAAAAAGAAAAAGGCCTCCCTATTCAAACCATTCATTCTGATGATGGAGGTGAATTTAAAAATAATTTTCTAAAATAATTTTGTGCTAATAAAGGTATTAGTCATGAGTATTCTTCTCCTCGAACACCACAACAAAATGGGGTTGTTGAGAGGAAGAATCGAGCTTTATAGGAAATGACTATAACTATATTAAATTAGTATAAATTGCCAAAGCACTTCTGGGCTGAGGCAGTGAATACAGCATGCTATGTAAGTATAGAATTTATCTTCGAACTATGCTAAACAAGACCTCTTATAAACTTTATTATCAAATATCCGCAAATGTCTCACATCTTCGTGTTTTTTATTGTAAGTGTTATCTTTTGAACACAAAAGATCAATTAGAAAAATTTTGATTCTAAAGTTAATGATTGTGTTTTCTTGGGATACTCTTTATGTAGTAAAGCTTAGAGAGTTTATAACAAAATAACTAAAATTCTTGAAGAGTCTATTCATGTTAAATTTGATGAAACTCACACTTTTATTAGTTGTGTTGACAATGCAGATGACTCACTTATGATGAATCCAAACGATCAAGTCAAACAAGAGAAGATACTGGTGGAGAGTGATAAGAAAGCTCAGGAGGAAACATGGGATAAGAAAGAGGAAACAAAGGTCAAACAGTGAGAAGACAATATCTTGCTATTTCTCATCTTGATATTATATTTTCTATGTGTTTGTGTGCTAGGATTTCAAGCCAATCCTAAAGAATCACATTTGAAAGCTGTAAAATAATTTTCTAATATTTAATTGGAATGCAAAAATTCAGGTTATGATTTTCTATGTGTATTTCTTTTAATTTAGTTAGATATTCAGATAGTAATTATCTGGGTGTCATACAGATAGAAAAAAATTAGGAAAACAATACATCTTTCAGGATATTCCATGGTCTATTAGTCTAGTAGAAAATAAAACTATATAGCTTTATCTACTATAAAGGCTGAGTACATTGCATTAGGTAGTTATTGTGAACAAGCTTTTTAGATGTCTTGGACTCTTCAGGACTATGACATCACATATAAAAAGTTTCTTTTAGATGTGACAATAAGCGTACTATTGAAACCATTCATTCGATGATGGAGGTGAATTTAAAAATAATTTTCTAAAATAATTTTGTGCTAATAAAGGTATTAGTCATGAGTATTCTTCTCCTCGAACACCACAACAAAATGGGGTTGTTGAGAGGAAGAATCGAGCTTTATAGGAAATGACTATAACTATATTAAATTAGTATAAATTGCCAAAGCACTTCGAGGTGAATCTGACATGCTATGTAAGTATAGAATTTATCTTCGAACTATGCTAAACAAGACCTCTTATAAACTTTATTATCAAATATCCGCAAATGTCTCACATCTTCGTGTTTTTTATTGTAAGTGTTATCTTTTGAACACAAAAGATCAATTAGAAAAATTTTGATTCTAAAGTTAATGATTGTGTTTTCTTGGGATACTCTTTATGTAGTAAAGCTTAGAGAGTTTATAACAAAATAACTAAAATTCTTGAAGAGTCTATTCATGTTAAATTTGATGAAACTCACACTTTTATTAGTTGTGTTGACAATGCAGATGACTCACTTATGATGAATCCAAACGATCAAGTCAAACAAGAGAAGATCTTGGTGGAGAGTGATAAGAAAGCTCAGGAGGAAACATGGGATAAGAAAGAGGAAACAAAGGTCAAACAGTGAGAAGACAATATCTTGCTATTTCTCATCTTGATATTATATTTTCTATGTGTTTGTGTGCTAGGATTTCAAGCCAATCCTAAAGAATCACATTTGAAAGTCTGTAAAATAAATTTTCTAATATTTAATTGGAATGCAAAAATTCAGGTTATGATTTTCTATGTGTATTTCTTTTAATTTAGTTAGATATTCAGATAGTAATTATCTGGGTGTCATACAGATAGAAAAAAATTAGGAAAACAATACATCTTTCAGGATATTCCATGGTCTATTAGTCTAGTAGAAAATAAAACTATATAGCTTTATCTACTATAAAGGCTGAGTACATTGCATTAGGTAGTTATTGTGAACAAGCTTTTTAGATGTCTTGGACTCTTCAGGACTATGACATCACATATAAAAAGTTTCTTTTAGATGTGACAATAAGCGTACTATTGATTTGAGTAACAACACAGTCTATCATTCACGCATAAAACACATAGATATTTTGAGCATACTTTGTTAGGGACCACATTGCTAAGGAGAATATTCAGATTGAGTTTATTCCTACTAATCAACAACACAGTCTATCATTCACGCATAAAACACACACACACACACACACACACACACACACACATATATATATATATAGAGAGAGAGAGAGCTCCTATAAACTTAAGTTGATAGAGAGTGTCCATCAACTTTTATATCCATTGATCTTGCCTTGAGATCTGTGAAATCAAGATGCACACAAATCTCAAAGTGGGCTTTATATCTTTCACGGATCTCAAGGCAACATCAATGGATAGAAAAGTTGGTGGATGACTATTCCTATCAACTTAAGTTTATAGAGCCTTCTATATATATATATATATATATATATATATATATATATATATATATATATATATATATATATATATATATATATATATATACACACACACACACACACACAATGATAGAAATATAATTACTTGACGATTGTTTCTCAAGATATTTCATGTTATATTATCACACACCTAGTTTTATATTTATCATGTTTTGTATTGTGAAATAGTGGTAAAAATTTTATATTTTATTTATAAGATATTTTGGAATATATTAAGAGTTTTTACCTTGTTTTGACTTGGATAATGCACACATTTATTCTTTATATGTACAAATGTGCATTTATGCTAAAAATATGTCAAATAAAAGAGTGTATTTGTTAAAAGATGATCAAAGATCCACACTCTTATGAAATCTACGGAAAATTGAGTGTATTTATTAAAAGATGGTCAATGACCCCACACTCGTGGATTGTGTCTTGTGCGAATGTCAAAGGGTAGCCATCTTGTCTTGAATATTTTTATATTTAGAGATGGTGTGAATCGTCCGCCAAACACTATCGTTCTTCCTCCTAAATTCTATATGGTTGAGGTGATAGGGCGATACTTTGGTCCTTAGTTTCTAAGATTGATATTATATTTTCTATGTGTTTGTGTGCTAGGATTTCAAGCCAATCCTAAAGAATCACATTTGAAAGTTGTAAAATAAATTTTCTAATATTTAATTGGAATGCAAAAATTCAGGTTATGATTTTCTATGTGTATTTCTTTTAATTTAGTTAGATATTCAGATAGTAATTATGCTGGGTGTCATACAGATAGAAAAAAATTAGGAAAACAATACATCTTTCAGGATATTCCATGGTCTATTAGTCTAGTAGAAAATAAAACTATATAGCTTTATCTACTATAAAGGCTGAGTACATTGCATTAGGTAGTTATTGTGAACAAGCTTTTTAGATGTCTTGGACTCTTCAGGACTATGACATCACATATAAAAAAGTTTCTTTTAGATGTGACAATAAGCGTACTATTGATTTGAGTAACAACACAGTCTATCATTCACGCATAAAACACATAGATATTTTGAGCATACTTTGTTAGGGACCACATTGCTAAGGAGAATATTCAGATTGAGTTTATTCCTACTAATCAACAACACAGTCTATCATTCACGCATAAAACACACACACACACACACACACACACACACACACACATATATATATATATAGAGAGAGAGAGAGAGCAAGGCTCCTATAAACTTAAGTTGATAGAGAGGAGTGTCCATCAACTTTTATATCCATTGATCTTGCCTTGAGATCTGTGAAATCAAGATGCACACAAATCTCAAAGTGGGCTTTATATCTTTCACGGATCTCAAGGCAACATCAATGGATAGAAAAGTTGGTGGATGACTATTTCCTATCAACTTAAGTTTATAGAGCTTCACTATATATATATATATATATATATATATATATATATATATATATATATATATATATATATATATATATATATATATATACACACACACACACACACACAATGATAGAAATATAATTACTTGACATTGTTTCTCAAGATATTTCATGTTATATTATCACACACCTAGTTTTATATTTATCATGTTTTGTATTGTGAAATAGTGGTAAAAATTTTATATTTTATTTATAAGATATTTTGGAATATATTAAGAGTTTTTACCTTGTTTTGACTTGGATAATGCACACATTTATTCTTTATATGTACAAATGTGCATTTATGCTAAAAATATGTCAAATAAAAGAGTGTATTTGTTAAAAGATGATCAAAGATCCACACTCTTATGAAATCTACGGAAAATTGAGTGTATTTATTAAAAGATGGTCAATGACCCCACACTCGTGGATTGTGTCTTGTGCGAATGTCAAAGGGTAGCCATCTTGTACTGAATATTTTTATATTTAGAGATGGTGTGAATCGTCCGCCAAACACTATCGTTCTTCCTCCTAAATTCTATATGGTTGAGGTGATAGGGCGATACTTTGGTCCTTAGTTTCTAAGATTAAGATAGTTCAAGTCTTATTATTGCTCATTGTTCTCTTTGATATATTTGAATTTATCCAATGAACTAATATAATTCTTTTTACAATTTGTTTCACATATTTACAATGATTTTTCATCATTCTGTGTGTGAATTTTTATGTGATTTCTCTCAGTATTCAAGTGTTTTGTTATTAGATTTTAATCTCTTGTGCTATTTTTCTATAAATATTTGTGTGAAATGGTGTGTATTTCTCTTTCTTACATCTTTATATGATTTTTATCTGAATTTCGAGTATGAAGTGTACCAATTGGTGTGTTTTAACTTTTGCTAATAACAAAGGGAGAATTTTTAGTGTGAAAGTTGAAATGTTGATGATCTTTGCGTGAGTGGAGTTTTGGTTAAGTGGTTTCATGTTTTTTGATTTTTTTTATTTTTATTTTTTTGAAAACACTCGATGCATTATTTCAGGGGGAGTTTTTTACAATATTTCTGCTAGATTACACTTTTCATTGCACGAATGTAGGGGGAGTATTGCATATCTTTTCCTTTTGTATGAAAGTATATTTGTGCTTATTGTTGTTGTATATATATCTTAAATATGTATATATTCAGGTATTTTAAATTTCAAGTTTGTTATTATTAAAAGGAGGAGATTGTTAGGATGTAGTCCATACAATAGCTCTTGTTTGAGTAATAACAAACTCTCTTTTGGTACTAATAATTATTTGAGATGATATAATATAGGTGAAAACAGATATACGAAGTGTACAGTAGCAAAATCAATACGAAAATTTGACCTTAGCCCATCGATGGGCGTCAGGAACCCATCGATGGGGTTGAGGTCATTGATGGTGTATAAGAACAAATTATAGATTTCCAAAAATAGGAATTCAACTCATCGATGATTTACAAGCACCCATCGACGGTCGTGAATGCCCATCGATGGTTAAGACGGTAGATTCCAGAATTATTTATTTAATCACAGCCGTTCGTTGATCCCTTTCATCTCCAACTTTTACTATGATTGAATTGAAGTTTTGAACCCCAGAGCCTCAACAAACTCTTTCTCATCGTACTCATCATCTTCGGATCATTTTAGCGAGGAGATTTACCCTTGGTTTCATCATCCTCACCGTTCTTCATCAAGCTTCACTTTGATTCATTGAAGGACGGTTTTTTAATAAAAGGGCTGTAAGATTTTTCTTATATTATGTGCTTAAACTGTGTTTGGTTATTTGTTTCAAACTTGTTTTTACACCATACTCAAGTTGGTGATAATGGAGGGTTAGTACTAGCTAGGATTAGGTGTTACTCATTGTGGAGAGTTAGGTTAGACAACTAGTTTCGGGTAGATCTCAGGGTGCGATCTTTGTAAACCTACTGAATCGAGTAGTGGTTTAGGTGAACTTTTGGCATAGTGAGGAAGCCCCTTCATGAGAAGAAAGAGTAGACGTAGGGTTATTTTCCAAATCACTATAAAATCTTGTGTATCCTTAGTTGATTGTTTCTCGTGTTTATTTTATCTATTCCGTTGCTTATTCTGTATTTTTTGTGAAAAATGGTAGCAACCCAATTCATCCCCCCCCCCACCCCCCAAGCTTGCATCTCAGATCCAACAATAACCACACAATAAGACAATAAATAGCCATCATAGCTTTTTGTGCACGAGATATATATTTTAGGTCAGATTGGGTAATTGTCTATATTTGACACTTTCATTGTTAAAAATTACATAATACCAATGCACTGTACGTTTGTGAATGAGGGTTGTTTTTTCAAAGAGCCTATTAGACAAAGCAAGGAAAAAAAAAAAGAGTTTCTATTCTTCCAGCAGCACCTCCTCCTAAAGAGGGCATTTTCTAAGAAGAAGAACCTGCTCTATCAAAGATTGAAAAAGGGCATTCGAGGCATCAATTCTTCATATATTGGAAAAAGAAAAAAGTAGAAGCAAGTTTCAGTTCACTAGATGATGGTATTGAAGAAGGTGACTTCCACACGCACTCTTAAAGACCCGACAAACACCCAGTAAAACTCTGAAGTTTTTCGTGAGGTATGAAGATAATAGTTATATATATTCTAACATGTCACTGTAAGTTAAGCGCCGAAACTTGCTCTAACATGCTCTTGTAGGTTGAGGACTCACACAACAGTATTTTTCTTAAATCTTCTTTAAATCTATGTGCAATGGGAATTTAATTTGAATTTGCACAGGTACCATCTTAATGTATTTGCCAATACACCAAAAAGCTGACATTTTTTTATGAAGGTTAAGGATAATAACTTTATATTCTACCATCCACAAGATGATCATATATATCATATAAAACTTTATATAATTTTTAAGTACATAAATTTGTGTCTAGTTTATAAATTATAACTGATCTTATATAAAGGGGTTATCAATGTTAATGGTAGTAATAAATATTCTCCTTCATATTCTATCTTATATATTAGGTAGAATATAAATATGAGTTAGGTAGTATATTTCTCCTTATTATTTAGGCTTTCTATATTAAGTTTCCGATCATATAGATATCTGTACTCATCTCCTGTAATATGGAATATCAATAAGGAGGGTTTCTTTATATTTATCATAGTATCAGAGCCATCTTCTTCATCCTAGAGAGACCACTTTCTTTTTCTTCGCCCTCGAGGACGCGGAAAGGGTTTCATCGCAAGCTTCATCTCCACGTTTTCCCTTGGCAGCTTCAACCTTTACAACATCAACTTCTCTAGTAGCAACCTCGCCAATCCTCCCTCCTATAGCACCACTACCAATCCTTCCCCAGCAACAACCCCTCTGTATGGCAACAATCCCACCAAATCTTCCTCCAGCAAAATTCCTCTGGCTAGTTATCTAGGCCAAGCACCCCTCTAGTCGGGCTCTCCGGCCCAAGCACCCCTGTGGTCGCCTCTCTGGACAAGCACAACTTTGATCAGCTCTCTAGGCAAGCACCCCCTTTGGACGGCTTTCCTAGTCAAGCACCCCTCCAGGCGGCTCTCCTAGTCAAGCACCCCTCCGAACGGCTCTCTGAACCAACAGCCTTCGGTCGGTTCTCCAGGCCAAGCTCTCCCTAGCCAACAGCTTCGACCATACACGTCGGCTACCAGCCTCGACCACTAGCGAACACACCCATTACTACAAAAAACACTTACCTGCAAGAAAATCATCATGCGCACTTCTTCTCGACAAACTGTCTTTGATAGATCCAATTATAGTTTGAGAGGGGATGTCTAATATAGCAGCATTTATTCTCTTGATATCATATCTTCTATATTAAATAGCATGTAATCATATATTATGTACTATATCATCTTCTTTTTTCTCCTTTATTTTTCGTTTGTATTGGGACTTTTCATGTTAAAGGGGTGTTTGTTTGCATGCAAGTGAAAGATGAAAGTGAGAAAGTAACTTATTTTCAATATTTTAAGCGTTTATTTGCATGTAAGTGATTAGAAAGTGAAATACAAGAAAGTTGCCACATAAGATTTAATGCAATTTTGATTTTCCCTAAAAAAAAGGTGAAGTCACATGAAAATGATAAAAATAATAAACAATTTTAATTAAATGATTTTAACTACATTTACTCTTTAATTCTATTTTGTCACATTATCTTCACATTGTACTTTCAACAATAATTTCACTTTTCAAACAAACACTGTATTTCACTTGCATGCTGATATGGATGTGAAAGTCATTTGCCAAAAAAAAGTAATATACACATTTTCATTTCACCTTCGAATTGCCAAACACCGTCTATATCTCCAGCTACTATTAATATATGTAACCATTTTTATCAATAATATCAAGCCTTCTTTCATATTTATCAATTAAAATGATATTCTATTCGATCTATAACTTTGGAACATAGAATTTTTTTTATCCAAATATATAATCTTGATAGAAACTTACCTTAAAAATCTTTCGATAATTTTGTTAGGTCTCCAACATCGAAAACAACTGACAAACTAATTCTCTATTTAAATTGTCCGACTGTGCCTCCAAGTGCATGAAGTAAAACACTTGATTTTTTTTAGACACTTCACATCATGATAAATTTCAATCCAACTAAATATTTATCTAAAATATCTAACACCAAATTTGAACGAGAATGATTTATCTTTCAATTCCTACATGGGCAACCAAGTGTGGGTAGAGATTCTCTACATCCTTGATTGTAGAGATTCTTTACATCCTTGATTGTAGAGATTAGAGATTCTTTGCATCCTTGATTGTGGAGATTCTCTATAACTTATCAAAACTCTTCACTTGGTGGATCTAACCCCGAGTCCATATTTTCTATAATGTTGATTGTAGAGCATGCCTACAATTAGTTAGGTTGGCTTATACTATTGGTTTAGCTTAGTGGGCTTCGCAATTTGAAGTATTTTAATATGAGCAATGCTTTGGTACTCCAAAATAGAAATATTATTAATTTTTAATTTGTATAATATAGAAAATGGACTATAATGGAAGATGGATATTTTAGTCATTTATCACTCAATTAATTTTCTTTTCCTATTTCTTCTCCCCTTTGTAATCGATTCACCAACCACTTTCATGTTTTGATTTGTTGCACTTCATCCACAAATCAAGCACTGACTATCCATTTATAGATCCAAATTCTCATAGATCCAAATTTTAAACTAAGAATTAAATATACTATGAAAACCCTCTAAATAAATAATATGATTTACAATGACAACCAACGATTTTATGAAAAAAACGTAAAAATAAGAAAAACTTTAGAAAAGAAAAATTATTATAACTTTCTTATTTCTTCTATTATTAATTAAAGTGAAAGTTGTCAGATAATTAAATGCATGCGATATCTTTCTCATCAGTTTTAAAAATAAAACAGAGAAATAATATGTTACATGATAATGGTTCAAAAAATTAGTGGAGAAAGATATATAAAAGTGTCAAACTAGAAAAAGATAAAAACAGGATAAGAAAGTTTAAGAGAAAAGTGTAACTAAATTCAGCATGATATCATACGAAAGTTTGAAGGCGAGAAAAAAAATTAGGTAGGAAAACTTGTAACCGATCTAACAATTAGTTTTTATCCTCATTTTTAAATTCCTAATATAACCTTATTCGGTTTTCAAAATTTTAAATTATTTACAAAACTAGGTGTGGAAGAGGGGGTAACTACTGTATCCTATAATTTAGGAATGTGAGAGAGAAAAATCAGATAAAAATTACAAGGAGTGCCATCGATACTCCAAAAATCAATTTTTGGAGTACCAAAGCTGTTGGCTTTTAATATTACTTAGATAATTAATACATTTATGGGGTCTACCAATTGAGAAGATTTAATTGATGAATTGTAGGGATTCTCTGCAATCAATAATGTAGAGGATCTCTATGTGACTCCATGAATGATATTAATTATTTAAATAATATAAAACTTTTAATTGTGGGACCCACTGAGATAAGTTAATAGTATTGGTTCGCCTAACTAATTGTGGGTATTCTCTGCAATCAAGATTGTTAAGAAGTCGGACCCACCAGTATATACATTTAGTGTAATGATAAGTCTGAATAATCCTAGCTACTAGCTAGCTACCCCCAAATTAATTATTCAAGCATATGATGAAAAACTTCCATGTCTAAATGATCACTTACCTAAGGCCAATAGTCAAGAGGCCGGTAAGATTTATTGACTAATGACATTCAAGTCATCAATACAAAGAAACCACTTTGCTAGGATCTCAATCTAATGATAGCCATCATTAGTGCTACGCTTTGGTTGCACTTATTTTTCTCCGCTCAATCTAAAGAGAAAGTACCATTTTTGCCTACTTGAATTCTTCTTTTTCATTTATTTTGTCTCTAAAGTACGACACCCTCTCTTACATTAGATAAGACGAGCAAAATTGACCCGCGCGTTGCCGCGGCATTTGTGTGAAGAAGCCAAAAAATAATGGTTACGCATTTTGCTTAGAAAACTCTTTTTTAATTTGTGGATAAAAATGGTTTCGAGAGTTGTAATATAGATTAATTAGTTATTTTCAAATAAACCCGTCAACTCATTGAATTCGTTATTAGGTGTCACGATTTTCATAATCTTTTTCAAATTAATGACTCCGGTTATACTCTTTATTAGAGGGACTCATTTGAAAATAATTTAAGAACTAAAGAACCTAATATCAATTTTAATTATTTGAGGGGTCAGCTTCTAAATGAGTTAAGAATTGGCAGGACGTGGTAGCACTTTTCATGATTTGAGGGATTACTTTCAAAATATAAGAGTTGTAAGATACTAATATTGGGAAAAAAAGTCTGAAGCACATGGTTTTCAAAATAAATGGGGTAAAATTTGAGTCTATTAGTTAAAATAAAAAATTAAACTTTTTTTTAAGTAGATAGGCTTCAAAATCATTGAAATTGCTATTGTGTCCCAATTCCAAAATTATTTTGAAATTAGTCCCTCAAGTTAATCTCTAGTTGTTGCTTCTACTTTTATTGAAGGGAGTACTTTCAAAATCATTTTTAAGAATTAAGGAACCTAATATCAATTTTAATAATTTGTGAGATCAATTTCTAATTAACTTAAGAATTGTAGAACTTAATAACAATTTTCATGATTTGAGGGATTAATTTCAAAACATGAAAGATTTAAAGAACTAATAAAATTAATAGAGATGCTATTAAGTCCTCTAAATCTCATAATCTTTTAAAATTAATCTCTTTAATTGTTGCTTCTACTTTTATTAAAAGAATAATTTCAAAATAACTTTTTAAGAACTAAGGAACCTAATAGCAATTTTAATGATTTGAGGGATTAATTTCTAATTAATTTAAGAATTGTAAGTCTTAATAACAATTTTCATGATTTGAGGGATTAATTTCCAAATATGAAAGATTTAAAGGACTCATATTGAAAAGAATTTTTAAGTAAAGGTGAAAAAATAAATGGTAAAGTTTTGAGTGGGACCTAGATTAATTTCTAAGTAACTTAAGAATTGTAAGACTTAATAACAGTTTTCATGATGTGAGGGATTAATTTCAAAATATGAAAGATGTAAAGGACTCACATTAAAAGAGTTTTTAAGTAAAGGTGAAAAATGAATTGAGATGGGTTGAAGGAATCGAGCCTGGGACTAATGAATTCATAGGGAAAAATTATACCGACTATGCTACTTAGCGTTTATGTTACATTAGCTGTATTATGTTTTATATATTAAATAATGTTACTGTAGTTATAAAAGACTTTCTACATATGTAGACCCAATAACTTTAGTATATATATATATATATATATATATAAATATAAATATAAATTTCTCAAAGGCTGGTCAGCAAAAGGATACTACAATATCTTTATTGACCAAAAAAAGAAAAAAGAAAAAAAACCGATGATATCTACTCCTTTCACTCTCTGCCAACCACCGTTAACTTGTGGTGGATATTGACAAATTCGGACCATGATAATTAAAGAGAGAATATTAGCTGGAGTTTGGATTGTTATCAACCAACTCTATCTGTCCATGAATTATTTATTTTTTGTTGGTAGGTTTGTCCTTTCCAAGCTGACCGAGTCTAATTCACGTGATAGTCTGCACTCTAACCAATCACTTGTTAGCGGAGATTGAAAAAAAAAACAAAAAAAACACGACTTTAATTGGTTTTAACCATGAAAATCTCAAAAAATAAAGTCCAATATCTGACTTAAATATATAACGCTGATCAAGTTGTAGATAGACTGCGTGTTGAGTTTCAGACTAGACTTTCAAAGAGGACAAATAATTAAATTTTAAAGAAAAAAAAATTGAAGAAGAAAACCTTAATTGCAGGTGAATCATGAATGCATCTGCAAGTGGCCTACTGGTGACTTATCTTGAGACCCAGTTTCTCTTCCATAGTTGTGTGGAACGCGGTTTTAACACCCTAAAATTTGGTTTACTTGACGCTTCAGAGTAGAAACATGAACTTTGACATGTCAAGTATCAAATATGTATCAATAAAGGATGAAAATGCCCTTCATTTTGCTAAACATTATCCGTTTATCTTTTTTTTCTTTTTTATTAATTATATTTCAAAGAGAGCATTTAGGTCATTTCACCGTTAACGAGTACCGACGTTGGGGTGTGCTGGAAAAAATCAAAGTTCATAAGGGTTAAGTGGGACTCCACAAAGTCGAGGGGGCTTTAATTAAGTGGAATTAAAAAAAAAACCTTTAGGATGCAAAACCCCTCAAAGTTCAAAGGGGTTAAGTGAAATTTGGCTCAGATATGATTAACAAGGTGCAAAGTCATTTGAAGCGAGTTTTAAGTTAAATTTTGTATGTGTGACAGTCTAATACGCATGTCATTAAAAGAACTTTGACTTATATCTGCTATGTGCGTGGTTTACTCGCCAGACTTTGAATAGAGTGTGAAAATCCTTATTAGGGATTGTTTCTTTCAATGGATTCCTCTAGGAATTCACAGAAGCATGATTCCAATCACAACAGTTTAACTACATTCAAAATTCATATGCTAAAATTTATGTTTATTTTCAAGAAAGATTAATTGTGAAAAATAAATTTTTTTTGTGCACCCCAGAAAAATTCTACTTTTAAAATTCTCTCCTCTCATAGTAGGGCATGTTTGTTTGGACGTAAGTAATTATGAAGTAGCTGAAGTAAAAGAAGTAGAGGCTACTTTTACTACTTCCGAACAAAAAAACATGTTTGTTTCTCTGAAAAACCTACTTTTAATACTTCATTAAACGCTGATGTGACTCCTACGTGTCAGTGTCATCCCTACTTCCTAAATCTTTTTCCTCCCCTCAAGGCTAGGAAGTAGCCCGGAAGTACAAAAAAATCGAATGAAGAATGAGAACTAATATTTCCTTTACTTCAAAAAATATGTGAAACAAATAAAAAAAAGTATTACTTCCAGTACTTCCTACTTCATAAATATAGAAGTTATTTTTTTGATCTATTTCCTACTTTCAATACTTCTTTCAAACCAAACAAGCCCTAATTTTGCAAAGAAAGCACATCTTGGATCCCGCTCTTAATTTCCATATGGTTTCCACGTAAACAACCGAAAAATTGAGAATTTTAGATTTACGTCAAAATGTATTGTGTCATAAAGTATCAAGCCCCCGTTAGGCTAACTTCATAATTGGGCCTCCAACTGGGCCACTACTTAGTCAGCATAGGGCCTTCTTAGGCGAGACTCTCGGCCTCAAAAGTGAACCTAGTGTAGGAGGGCAGGGCCTTGGTAAACTCTGACTTATTGCCAACCCTAACTATCCCTGACCAATGTTTCTTCTTTTTTAAGGAACTGAGTAGAAAATTTTTGAGCAAGTTCGGATTATTATTTATTTTGACAGAATGATCAACTCCACGTTAAACTGTTAAAGCCTTGGTGAACTCTCAATTTCCCTGTTCAAGTACCAATTTACCTATTTTCGACCTTAAACTTTATATATTTATGATTCTAATATGGTCGTTTTGTGAGCAAAGAATCAAATATTTAACAGAGTGATGATGCAATGATGATTATCTGTATTTCTTCATTAGTTTTTATCAGTATGTCTTCTTTCTATTCAAACTTCAAAAATTATTTTAAATTCCAAAAAATTTAATTTTTTAGGAATTTAAAATTAATATTTGGATTCAGAAAATACAAGAAATGCAAAAAAAAGCAGCATTATTGATATGTTAAATATTTAACTATGGGCAAAGAAAATGACGCACATAGAACCCATACACATAAAGGAGAAAATAGGCAAATTAATCCTTTAGGAGAGAAGTTGAGAGTTCACATATACTTTAAAGAAGATTTAATTATTTTTTCCTTTTTTAGAGTTTTGTACCAAGCAAGCTAAATCACAAGACGTAAAATATTCACAATTCACCGTAGTTCTATTATTATAATAAAAAGAGTGTATAAGTACAAATAGAGTCGAGACTAAATTCGCATTAGTTGTAGTTATATTAATATTAATTACTAATATTAAGACTAATTAATTAGTTTCATATTAATCTAAATAAGTTATTAAATTATTATTAATAAAATTGATTATTCTTAAAGTCTCTAACCATTACACAAAACTCCGAAGTTATAGTGACGATTGAGGGAGGGTTATATTTTTGTATTCTAACATGTCTCAATAGATTGAGCGCCTTTTTTATGTGCCAAAACATAAACCTAAAATCACGCAACAGTGTCAATTTTTAGAAAACAGTTTTAAATTCTTGGTGGTGGGAATTGAACTTTGACATCATCTTAATGTTCCTAACCATTAAACCAAAATTCCGAAGTTATAGTGAAGTTTGATGGTTATGCTTTTATATTCTAGAAACTATATTAACATAAATAAGTAGATGAGATGAAAAGCGATGCGAGAAGGAGATGAGGGGAGAGTTTGTGAAGTGAACGGCTGATAAATGATAAAGGTTTTTGAAGAACAATATAGTCTTTTAGAATCAATGATTAAAACTCTTTGTAAGGAATAAAAATAAGTTGAAAAGTCTCAACTTGTTTTTCATACTTATAAGTCAAGAATAAGTAGATAAGCAGACATACCAAACATGTATTCTAATACTTACAAGTAAAAATAAGTAGCTTACTTAACATGGTCTAAGCAATAATAACTATATAAATATATATGAAACAATGACTTCTTACACAACTAAGGAAGAAATGTGGTGACCCGTTTTCATGTTATCAACATAACCGAACACCAATAAAGAGCTTTCTCGCCGCTCATGCATCATTTAGATTCCGCCAATCTCTTACTCATGGCATTATTGTACCCATTGTAACATCCAAATGTACCTATTTATATTAGCATGGTCTTGACTACCAATAAATCTAAGGATAATCCCCATTGTATGATTAACAAACATGGTCAAAAAAGTAAACAAATTAAATCCCAAACTATTAGAATGGTTGCATTTTGCTTGGTGATTAGGGATGAAAAAAATATTTCAATTTAGTAGCATTTGTGAACTCACGTGGATGGCCCCCACGTGAGTGGCCCGCGAGAACAAATTGAGAAAGTTCCCTGCGGATACCCTGCGCGGAAAACACAACAAAAAAAAAAAGAAGTTTTTTTTAGTCCCACATCGGAAAACTAAAGGAAAGTTCTCAATTAATTCCCTTTAAATAGGGAGTTAAACCTAGAATTTGTTGTGTGGAGAAAAGTGAATAAAAAGGGAGAAAAAGCTAGGGCCTTTTTTTGGCGGCGGCTAGAGAGAGAAAAAGAGAGAGCTTGGAGGAAAATCTACAAGAGAGAGGTCAATTTCTCTTGGGTAAAAATCAAAGTTTTTTCTTTGGGACGAGCTTGTGGATTGTACAAGTCGTCGGTGTTCTTTATAGTCAAATCTCCCTCACCCCTCCCGTGGGCGTAGGCAATTTCACGAACCACGTAAATCTCGTGTCTTCTTGCTTTCTTTGTGTATTTGCTATTGTTTGTAGGTTCCTTGATTCAAATCCTAGATCGTTGAGAGGAAGAGTAGATATCTCACTTTGTTGGGATATTTTACTTTCTATTCTTGTTTCCTTCGTGAAGCGGGAATATACAAAGGCTTCTCTCGGGTGATATCGCTTCCATGCGGCGTTGACCGCATCCCAACAATTGGTATCGAGCATTATTGATTGGAAGTGGTGTAGCTTCGGTTTGAGGTGGTGCTCGGTAATTTCGAAAAGCGGGTTTATTAATACAAGCGGAGAATGGCGTCTACCAAGAATCGGTCAAAGTGGGAAAATTCGAGATTGAAAAGTTCAATGGGAAGAATGATTTTTCCTATTGGAGGATGCGATGAAAAACTCACGATTTCACAAAAATTGCACAAGGCTTTGGTGGAAAAGAGAAGAAGCACAAGGATATGTCGATGAGGATTGGGAGGAGCCGATCCGAAAGCACGGGCCGATTATCCTATGCCTTGAAAGGGATGTTGCTTTCTTGGTAGATGGAGAGGAAACGGTACAGGTGTGGTCGAGTTAGAAAGTACCTTCATGACGAAGAGTCTAACGAACCGGATCTATTTAAAATCCAAATTGTATACTTGCAAGATGGAGGAGGGCTCATCAATCAGGAATACATCAACAAGTTTGATAGGATCATATCGGACTTGAAAGACATAGATGTGAAAGTTGTAGATGAGGATCAGCGCTTCTACTACTCTCTCAGAAATCTTATGAGAACACATTGCAAACACCGATGCTTGTAGGAGACAATTTGAAGATGGATGAGACTAGAACGGCTTCTAGCGGATGACCTTGGAAGATTGCAACCGGTGACATGACTACGGTGGTAACAAAGAACAAGCGAGGATTGTTTGCTAGAGGAAGGAGCAATGAGCGAGGAAAAGGCAAGGGAGGAAAGTCTAGATCTAAATCGAGACCTCTTGCGGGAAAATCGTGTTTCAAATGCGGTGAAGTTGGGCATTTCAAGGTCGACTGTCCAAATAAGAGAGTAGGTGGAAAGAAGAAGAACAACAACAAGACTGAGAGGAGAGAGGGCAAGGAAGAAGCGAGCTACGTTTCAGAGGAAGGGAGCGATAAGGAGTGCTATGTCGCCACGGTGGCGAGGATATCTCCGGAAGTGGATACTTGATTCGGTTGCTCTTACCACATGTGTCCAAATAGGAAGTGGTTTACTACCTACAGAGGCATTGATGGTGGAACCGTTTTGATGGGGAACAACCATGCTTGTAAAACGGTGGGGCTAGGTAATATCAAAATCAAGATGCATGATGGAGTGGTTCGAACCTTGACGGATGTGAGGCATGTTCCCGACTTGCGGAAGAATCTTATCTCAGTTGGTGCATTGGACTCGGCGGTTGTAAAATTATTACGGAGAACGGAGTGAAGAAGGTTGTTCGGGTTCCCTTGTAGTGATGAAGCGTATTCGTCATGGTAATTTATATACTCTCGAATGCAGCGGTGGCGGAGATCAGTGGTTGGAACTGAAGGAAGTGGTGGAGACCCATGTGAGCACACACGGTTATGGCATAGGCGGCTTGGGTATATGTCGAGAAGGGTCTAGTTCGCTTGGTAAAGAGGGTCTGGCGAAGAATCGAAGGAACCTAGCATGGATTTTACGAGGATTGTGTGTATGGAAAGTCACACGAGGTTCGGTTCGAGAAGCAAGTCTAAGAGCGAGGGAAACTAGATTATGTGCACACGGATGTTTGTAGGAGACAATTTGAAGATGGATGAGACTAGAACGGCTTCTAGCGGATGACCTTGGAAGATTGCAACCGGTGACATGACTACGGTGGTAACAAAGAACAAGCGAGGATTGTTTGCTAGAGGAAGGAGCAATGAGCGAGGAAAAGGCAAGGGAGGAAAGTCTAGATCTAAATCGAGACCTCTTGCGGAAAATCGTGTTTCAAATGCGGTGAAGTTGGGCATTTCAAGGTCGACCGTCCAAATAAGAGAGTAGGTGGAAAGAAGAAGAACAACAACAAGACCGAGAGGAGAGAGGGCAAGGAAGAAGCGAGCTACGTTTGAGGAGGAAGGGCGATAAGGAGTGCTATGTCGTCCGCGGTGGCGAGGATATCTCCGGAAGTGGATACTTGATTCGGTTGCTCTTACCACATGTGTCCAAATAGGAAGTGGTTTACTACCTACGAGGCATTGATGGTGGAACCGTTTTGATGGGGAACAACCATGCTTGTAAAACGGTGGGGCTAGGTAATATCAAAATCAAGATGCATGATGGAGTGGTTCGAACCTTGACGGATGTGAGGCATGTTCCCGACTTGCGGAAGAATCTTATCTCAGTTGGTGCATTGGACTCCGGCGGTTGTAAAATTATTACGGAGAACGGAGTGAAGAAGGTTGTTCGGGGTTCCCTTGTAGTGATGAAGCGTATTCGTCATGGTAATTTATATACTCTCGAATGCAGCGGTGGCGGAGATCAGTGGTTGGAACTGAAGGAAGTGGTGGAGACCCATGTGAGCACACACGGTTATGGCATAGGCGGCTTGGGTATATGTCAGAGAAGGGTCTAGTTCTGCTTGGTAAAGAGGGTCTGCTGAAGAATCTGAAGGAACCTAGCATGGATTTTTACGAGGATTGTGTGTATGGAAAGTCACACAGGGTTCAGTTTCTGAGAAGCAAGTCTAAGAGCAGAGGGAAACTAGATTATGTGCACACGGATGTTTGGGGTCCGGCTCAGACCACTTCTAAGGGTGGTTCCAGATATTATGTCTCGTTCATAGATGACTATTCGAGGTATGCTTGGATTTACTTTCTGAAGCATAACAATGAGGTGTTCGAGACATTCAAGAAGTGGAGAGCAATGGTTGAGAACAGGACGGGAAAGAAATTGAAGACACTGAGATCTGATAATGGTACAGAGTATACAGATGGTGCTTTCAAGGAGTTCTGTGATCAGGAGAGAATTGTTCGACACCGATACCAGTCCGCACTACGCCAGAATGGGGTCGCGGAGAGATCGAACCAACACCGGGAGAAAGCGGTGAGTATGTGATCTTATGCAGGATTGGGCAACGAATGGTGGGCAGAAGCGGTGGCTACAGCTTGTTACATTGTGAACCGTTCACCACATTCGACATTGGATGGTGATACACCCTATAGGGTGTGGTCAGGGGAGCATGCAGATTATGATAGGCTCAGAATTTTTGGATGTACCGCCTACTATCACGTCAACGAGGGAAAGCTTGACGCGAGGGCCAAGAAGGCAATATTCTTGGGATATGCGAAGGGCGTAAAAGGCTATCGCCTTTGGTGTACGGAAGATTCGAAGTTCGTGATCAGCAGGGATGTTACCTTTGATGAGAAATCCATGATTGCTAGGGCGCCCAAGGATGATGGTGTTAGGACTGATGAGACTTCTAAGTCTCAGGTTATTGAAATAGAACCTAAAGATCAACCAGGTTCTAGTCGTGTTCAAGTGGGAAGTCAGGTAGATGATGAGCTTGAGCAGGAGGAGGTTCAGCAGGAGAATACACAGGCACTACAACAACAGCAGCTCGAGGATAGTTTGGCTTCCACTAGGCCAAGGCGAGCATACAAGCATGTACAGAAGCTGGGGGCTGATCAACCCCTGAAGCACTATGGGCAGGTTAATTTGGTTGAATACGCACTCTCGGTGGAGGAGGACGAGCCGGTCTCTTTCAAGGAAGCTATTCGGGACAAGGATAGTGAGAGTTGGTTGGCTGCGATGGAGGAAGAGATGGAATCTCTTCGGAAAAACCAAACATGGGAGGTGGTCCCATTGCCCGTAGGAAGAAAAGCTATTGGTTGTAAGTGGGTGTATAAAAGAAAGGAAGATCTTTCAGAGCTCGGTGGTACAAGGTACAAGGCGAGGCTAGTGGCTAAGGGTTTTGCACAAAGAGAGGGTGTGGATTACAATGAGATATTTTTTCCGGTGGTGAAACACACTTCTATTCGGGTGCTATTGAGTATTGTTGCTCACGGTGATCTTGAGCTGGAACAACTCGATGTTAAAATGGCCTTCTTGCACGGAGACTTGGATGAAGAGATCTACATGCATCAACCTGAGGGCTACAAGGTTGAGGACAAGGAGCATCATGTGTGTCGTTTGAAGAAGTCACTGTATGGATTGAAACAATCTCTCCGACAGTGGTACAAGCGATTTGACTCCTTCATGCTGAAGCATGGGTTTTCCCGAAGCGACTATGATTGTTGCGTTTACATTCGGAAGCTTCGTGGAGGTAATTATATCTATCTCTTTTTGTATGTGGATGACATGCTTATTGCTTCTAAGAGCAGGGTGGAGATAGATAGGTTAAAATCTCAACTTGGTGAAGAGTTCGAGATGATGGACATGGGCGCTGCTAGGAAAATACTGGGTATGGAGATTAGAAGAGAGCGGGCGAACCGACGATTGTTCTTGAGTCAGAAGGGCTACATAGAGCGGGTGATCGCGAGGTTCGGGATGCAAAGTGCTAAGTCAGTAGTGACTCCATTGGCTCCACACTTTAGGCTTTCTGGTAAACAATCTCCTACTACAGCGGAAGAGAAGGCGCAAATGGAGCGTGTTCCCTATGCTAGTGCAGTTGGCAGTTTAATGTATGCAATGGTGTGTACACGATATTTCTAGCGGTTAGTGTGGTCGATAGATTCATGGCGAATCCGGAAAGGCGACCGGGAAGCGGTGAAGTGGGTCCTCAGTACTTAAAGGGTATCGTTGATACGGTGCGTGTTTTGGTGGAGAAACATGTCGATTGATGGGTTTATGGACTCGATTATGCGGGCGATCTAGATAGACGGCGATCTACTCTTGGTTATGTATTCGGGATACATGGGGCTCGGTTAGTTGGCGATCGATGTTGCGAGCTCTGATGGCACTTTCTACTCTGAGTGAGTACATGGCCATGGCGTAAGAGTGAAGGAAGCATTGTGGTTGTGGGGTCTTCTAGATGATTTGGGGATTGGCGGAGAACGTGAACTTGTGGTGCGACGGTCGAGTGCAATTCACTTGGCGAAGAATCAAGTTCATCATGCTCGTACCAAGCATATCGATGTCGTATCATTTCGATGCGAGATGTCATAGAGGAAGGCGATATTTCTCTCATGAAGGTACACACGAATGAGAATCCCGAACATGTTAACTAAGGTGGTCACGGTAGCAAGTTTAAGCATTGTTTGGACTTGCTTCATATCAACCGTGTTGATCGCCCAAGAGGGCATGGCCCTTGGTGATGAGGTGAGTGGAGACTATATGGAGAACAATTACGAACTACGGTTAGCTTGATCCGGTTGAAGACGGCGTAAATGGCTGCGATACCTAATTGGCAAATTTGGCTGTACCGGGATGAAGATCTCTCTAGTAATGTTCGCGGTGTTCTTCGGTGTTCGTCCAAAATTTGATGTTTATCAAATGATGTGCAGTGGAGAATTGTGAACTCACGTGGATGGCCCCGTGAGTGGCCATGAACAAATTGAGAAAGTTCCCCGCGATACCCCGCGAAAACACAACAAAAAAAAGAAGTTTTTTAGTCCCACATCGGAAAACTAAAGGAAAGTTCTCAATTAATTCCCTTTAAATAGGGAGTTAAACCTAGGATTTGTTGTGTGGAGAAAAGTGAAGAAAAAGGGAGAAAAAGCTAGGGCCTTTTTTGGCGGCGGCTAGAGAGAGAAAAAGAGAGCTTGGAGAGATTCTACAAGAGAGGTCAATTTCTCTTGGGTAAAAATCAAAGTTTTTTTGGGACGAGCTTGTGGATTGTACAAGTCGTCGGTGTTCTTTATAGTCAAATCTCCCTCACCCTCCCGTGGGCGTAGGCAATTTTCTTAGAACCACGTAAATCTCGTGTCTTCTTGCTTTCTTTGTGTATTTGCTATTGTTTGTAGGTTCCCTTGATTCAGTCCTAGTACTGTTGAGAGGAAGAGTAGATATCTCACTTTGTTGGGATATTTTACTTTCTATTCTTGTTTCCTTCGTGAAACGGGAATATACAAAGGCTTCTCTCGGGTGATATCGCTTCATGCATGGTATTGACCCCAAGATCCCAACAAAGATTATTATCCAAAAAGTTCCTAACATATTAGATGCAGTTTGGCAACAGGTTAAGTGAAGGGTTAATGAGACTTAACCCTTTCTTAACTAGCCATTACAAAAAATTTATATGATGGTTAAAGTGAGTTAACCCTCTATAATTTGCCAAAAGTAAAAAATGCACAATGGTTAAGCTAACCCCTCTAGAGGGATTAAAATGAGTCAACCCCTCAAAATGAGGGGTTTACTAATACTCCTATTTAGAAGGATTAAGAGTTAACCCCCTATTAATTCTCGTTATTCCTAAACACGAAAACTAATCAAAATGGCTAAAATAAAACTTATTTAACGGGTTAATAATTTTGTCCTTCGGGTTATCGAATGGTCGCATTAATCCCTCTTCCTTAACCCTTTGTCAAACGGGGGCTTAGAGCCTAGAATATAACTTAGCAATTGGTTGATTATGGAGATTAAATCAACATACATTAATGTCCGTAGGCATCTAGCTCTTTATAACCCCAATAATATTAAAATATCTACAGTCCCAATATGGCACCAACAAAACGTAGAAAAGCAGCCACATCCCAATTTGCCGACTGAGATACATATGCAAATTGCAGAAAGCCAAAATCAAGACTCCACCATACTGTACATCTTTCTTCCACATCACCCACATCCATGCATGAATGCATGTATGACGCATCCATTAAATACCTTGTCGGGTCCTAATAATATTGTTCCGTGTCACAAAGGTAACATGATAGTGATAGTATACGGGGGGAAATTCTATGGAGGGCTCTCCATAGAAAATGGTATAGAGATGTATGAGATTGTGATAGGCCTCTGACTATCAATTATAAATCACTACATATGAGCATGATCAATACTGATACAATTAGGCCATGTGTATTCTATCAATGCAATAAGACTATTAATTCAATGCAATCGCCAAACTTTAAAATATGTACATTAGGCACTTACGTATGAGTATAATCGGTATTAATAAGTACAATTAGCCACAATCAGACTATTGTTCAATGCAGTAACCAACTTTAAAATCTGTCTTTAGACACTTCTCGCGTTTTCTTTGTTACCTAGATCATTTTCTATGGAGAGACCTCTTTAGGAATATTTTTACCCAAGCTAAGTGTCTCTTTCACAGTCATTGTAAGTTTTATGATTGTGTGAGGTGTGTGTGGGGGATTCCTCTTTAAGTGCGGTGGATGTAGAGAGATGAGAGAGAGAGAGAGAGAGAGAGAGAGAGAGAGAGAGAGAGGGAGAGGGATCACGAGAAACTTGGGTTTCCTATATCCTCCAATTTATTCCTGTACTGCCCGCAATGTCTCTCCTCTCTCTCTCTCTCTCTCTCTCTCTCTCTCCAATTGTTTCTTTTGTCATAAATAACGCCTACTCAATGACCGTCTCCTCGACGTAATTACTCTCTTCCTCTCTCTATCTCTCTCTGTAATCTTCTTCGGTCTCATGCCCCTTTTACTAGGTAATACTATAATTGATGAGAAAGTTCGTTGCAGTTTTGCCTTCCTCTTGGGGAAATTATGGATATCGCTAGATATAAGGTCTCAAGTATAACACGAAAACAATTATATTTTCTCATTAATTAATTTTTTAGGGATTTTTTCCTTTAAAAAATAAATGGAGCTATACATATGTACATAAATCATTTGTAATTTGTAGTTGTATAACTAACATATTAACTAAAGGTTCTGTCAGAACGCCTCATAGAACAGGTGATCTATATGATTCACAGATTTGAAAGTATGTAATGATAAGCTATATTGTAACTTGTTACGTGAGTTATGGCGGATGTTGCAATTTACTTCTCTGTTTATTTCGGCCAGCCTCTCTTGTTCAAACTAGCAACTATACAACTTGTGGACGTTAACATGGTTTTAGGATTCAAATTCACATTAATCATTAAAAGTTTCTGTGGTCATAACCTAGACTATTCAACTAACGTCAAGGAAGAAGATATCCTTTTGATCTTAATAATTCTCTCAATGATTTCTCTCTTTTTACTAACTCGTCTTTTGATATTCTTGTATTACTTCAATCATAAAAGAAGAATAGTGTTAATTCCAATTCGAAGATCTAGATTTTAAATCAAATCTAGCTACTAATTAGTCACTATGATATATTGATCATAAATAAAACAGAGAGATAAGGCTAGTAATGCTAAGGATCACATACCAACTCCTGATAGGTGTTTTATTAGGATTAAAGTTAGAGACCTTTCCACTCGGTCCAATTAAGTCCCAATATGACTTAAAATATTAAGAATTAACATTAAATTGACATACATTGGTAGCAATACAAAGACTGCTACCTGTCAAGAACCAATATAGATTAATTTGGCAATATTAATTAATAATTAATGTTAGGCTGCATTTTATTACTTAACAAAACTAATGTGTAGTCTAAACTTTTGGGTAGAACTTGACTTGATATTTCACTTCACTAGGGTTCCTTCCTCAAAATGTATACTTCTGCGAAGAAAAAACAACCTCTTTAGTCTTCACATGTATGCATGTAGCCACCCTCTCTCATGATCTCCTTTAGCTCAAGGACCACTAGCTAGCCAATCTAAAACGAGAGAATTTTCAAAAATAGAAGGCTTAAGCTCATCATGCACAACTACTTTCAGAGTGAAGCTTCAACTAAGGAAATTGAAAATATATACATTGAGAAATCCAAGACATTTGCATCTTTCTGTGAAATTAAAAACATTGTATCGTAACTTAAGCATATACTACATCTTCTACTGGTACTCTCAGACGGAGTCACAAGGAATATGAGATTATATCTTCTTGAATTCTTCAAATTTTACTCTTACCTATATTTTAGAACTTCTAAGCACGCAAAGGTTGCAGTTCTTGTTTATTTCATCCTCGTTTTTGGCGGCTTTTATGTGCTCCTTTTGATTGCATCACAAGAAGCACGGGATAAATTGCCATATAGAATTTTGAATTATATTTTCTAGCTACCTTTCTTTCATACTCTAAACTCTGCAATTACTTTGACTAATAACAATCAGTCTCTCTTAATAACACGGAACTTTTTGTGGACCGTAAAAAGAAAAGAACCCTTGGATGAGTATATTAATCCAAATTCTTCAAAATTATAATGATTTAAAGATATATTTGTATGTCTTTTTCAAGGGTTTAACCTTCAGAACCTTTTCAACTAACTCCCAAAGGGTTAGGGGTTATCTGAAAATATATAAATTCAGAAAAATGTAAGAGTTTCAGAGGTCAAGTGGTATTTTTAAACTTTTTGGGGTTATCTCAGAGTGGACCAAACTTCTTAGTTTTTAATTTTATTTTATGTTATTTTTTTTGTGAATTTTTTATCTTTTTCAATCTACTTAATAACCCCTCTTAAGATAGTAAAGCATGTAATCATGATTACAAGTAAAACAAGGGTCAATTCTATGACCCACAGAAAGCATTGTTTTTTTCCTAAGTGAATAGGGACAAAGTATAGCAACTGCCTCATGATGGCATGGCGCAAGGAAGCAATGTTTGTTGTGTCCTATGTGTGCCTCCTTTTGGCATAAAGCAACAAAAAGAAAAAAAAAAGAAACTCCTCTCTTCTTTTTCTTGCCAGCTGAGCACAAATATATCAAATTTACCTTAAAAAACTGAAAAAAGAGAAATAACTAAGCTTTAACTCCCCCTGCTTATTTTTATTTATTTATTCAGAACTCCCCTGTTTTTATTTCTACTAATGATCATGCAATGTACTTTCAGTTAGTTTAGTTGTTTAATATGAAGCCACAGATGTTTACTTAGTAGCGGATAACTATCTTTGTTTCTAACTAAGAAAGAATTTTTTTAGTAAATTTCCTCATTGTCACAAACAAATTCTTTTATCTATTTTAATCTTTATGTTCTTCTATATTGAATAATCTAGACTGAATATTTAGATGGACTATTAATTTTTAATTTCATCTTCGATCTCATTATCAATTTTCCTTAAGTATCTCTTTTCCATGATTATAACCGTTGGCTTTACCCATGAAACCCTTTAACACCTTAAACTAATACAAAACACTACCAAGTCATATATTTCGTCCATGTAACTTGTAGAAATTATTTTTGACAGATTAATTTTGGAAAGTTAATCATTCACATAAGACAGTGTACACAGTTTATTCTATGAAATTAGTTGCATAGCATCATTTATTATCATTGATGAGAAATCACCATTTGGTTCATTAAATTTAGACGGAGATGATAAAACAGTTCAGTATTAGTACGTTCTATTGAGACGGATTCAATAAAATAATTTTATGGTAACAAAGGTTAACGATATTGTTTTTAAATTTATGTAGAAATTTTTGTCAAAGTTTATGATTCATGTTCAGATTACACCTTCAAGGTAAAGAATGAAATAAAACAGTATCTCTCAATATATGTAATATATATACATGCATGTATAGTAATCTTAAAATATAAAAATAAGCAATAATAATAAAATTCTTTTATTGATTATCAATATGCCCCTCATTCACTCACAATTTCTTTTCTTTTCTTTTTTAAAAGTTCATTTCCATATATTTTTTTTCACAATTATAACCAATGATTTTACTCATTAAACGCTTAGATGTCTCCATATCACGTTTTTTGTCCCTGCAACCAGCAAAAAATATTTTCAAGGGTTAGTTTTGGAAAGCTAATCCTTCACCTAAAACGCTCAATACAGAAACCATCATTGCTCAGAAACCATCATTCAATCCATTCTCTCTAGACGGGGATGATAAAACGGTTCAATGCTAACAACTCATCGTCAGATTCATTCTCTTCACGCGGAGACGTTAAAAAATAATTACACAGTAAGAGCGGTCAACAATATTTTTCCTACTTTGTCAAAAATGTCTTGTGCCAAGTTTATTAATTAATTATGATTTCTAAATTCAGGTTACACCTTCAATGCAAAAGAATTAAAATTAAAAATCTGAACATCATAAAGATTTTGCAAAAATGAATAATAAGAGAAATCATGCATTAATAGCAGTAGAAGATAAGGTGGAGTGAAACTGACTGTTTTCTTTTTTTTACTGTCCAAAAAGGGAGAAGGGACAATTAGGTGGGTGGGGTGGGGTGGGGAGTAGTAGTTTACAGTGAGTTAGCGGGAGAGTCTTTCTCTCTATATACCCCGCTCGCTCACTAGTAGATAAAAAGGCAATCGTAACCGCTCACTTCTGCAAGCAACGTTCAAAAACACAGAGCTACAGAGGGGGGGAGAGAGTAACAAAAACAAAAACAAAAACAAAAACAAAAACAAAAACAAAAAAAAAATGTTGTCTCGACTGAACAGCTCGTCGTGGATGGAGGACCCCAGCATGGACGACGACCCCACCGCGTCGTCCTCCATCCCGGCCGCATGGTCAGCCGCCCCCTCCCCGACGTCGTCCTCCGCCCTCGCCGTCCTCGACGACCCCTCATGGTACTCCCTCCCCTCCTCCTCCTCCTCCTCCTTCCTCCTCCCCCCGGTGGGCCCCTCCTCCCTCTTCGACTTCTCCGGCTTCCCCTCCTCCGCTCCCCACCCCCCCAACCCCAGCTTCAGCCCGCTGCTCGGCTTCGACCCCTTCGACTCCCGCTCCAAGCTCCTCCGCCCCCTCGACCTCTCCCCTCCGCTTGGAGCCCAGCCGACCCTCTTCCAGAAGCGCGCCGCCCGCCAGAACCCCCCCGGCGTCGGCGGCCCCGTTTTCGACGAGAAGCGGAGGAGGCTGGGGCTGAGCGAGGACGAGGACCTGCAGGATGACGGCAGCATTGACGGGTCGGGCCTCAATTACGACTCTGATGACTTCGCGCCCGACAACAACGGGAGCGGGAGGCTGGAGGAGAGCGACGGGAAGAATGGGAGCGAGGGTAAGGTTACCGGTGGAGGAGGTGGTGACGGTAAGGGCAAGAAGAAGGGGCTGCCCGCCAAGAATTTGATGGCCGAGAGGCGCCGGAGGAAGAAGCTCAATGATAGGCTCTACATGTTGAGGTCGGTCGTGCCCAAGATTAGCAAGGTCAGAATTTTCAGCCTTTAACCTTTGTTTATTTATTTTTAATTCATAATTTGATATCGAATTACATGATAATAATTTAGGATAAGATTTGGGTTTCTGAAGGGAACTTTATTTAATGTTTCCCCCCAGTTTGGCCTAATTCTAGAGAACTTGGTAATGAATTATTACCAGTTTTGCGTGATCTTTCGAGGTTTATATTTTGGCCTGAAGATCTTCTGCAAGCTGAGAAATTTGGATATCCTTTATGGTTTGCGACAAAGGCCCCTTTTTGTTTTACGTTTATCTTTATATGTCATGTGTATCACTGTACTTGTTCTGGCAGTAGACATCTGTGGTGATAATTTTTACCGGACTTTATGAATTTAAACATTTCTTTTATTAACTTATTACTGTTGATTTGATTCTCGCTCAGAGATGCTTAATTAATTGTCTTTTTTATTTGCTCATGTATCAATTTTGCTCTTGCTTTTCACTACATCTTGTCAAATGTTTTCGATTTCTAAGACAGCTAACGTGCTTTATGTCCTCAGCGGATCTTAAAGCTTTACATTTTCCTTTCCATTTCACAATTATTTGTCTGTTATTCCTTATTGATTCCTGCTTTAATTACATCGGATTAGTCTTTGACAGATTACTGGGTTTGAATTATCCGTTAAGAATGTTGCATGATCTGTATCTTCATCGAAATTCTGTTTCTTTATTAATTTGCTCTCAAATTCTATATTTGACAACAGTTTGTCGGTTTCCTGTGTGAGCTTTACTCATCTTGTCGAGGCTAAATATCAGAAAAACCCCCTTAACTTTGGACAATTATCGGAAAATCCCCTTTAACTTTCAAAATATCAGAACCCTAAGTATTGGGATTATCACAACCCCCCTCTAACTTTTAGATTTTATCAAAAAAACCCCTTTAACTTTGAGATTTTATTAGAAAACCCCTTAAATTAGGGGTTTCTAATAAAATCTCAAAGTTAAGGGGATTTTTCGATAACTCCTAAACTTAAGGGGGTTTCCTAATATTTTTAAAGTTAAGGGGGGGAGGGGGTTTTCTGATATTTAGCCTCTTGTGGACACTATTTTTGCATAAAACACACTCTTTTCTTTCAAATTTCATTTCATGATTTGTTTTGTTTTGTTTTTTTTTTTAATTATAGTGACATTAAGTTTTCATGTGAACAATTTGCCAGTTGTTTCTTGGACCGTTTTTTTAACTCAATAGCATCTAGAGGATCTACATAGCTGAAGTTAACTGTTTCTTATGTTATTATTGTCTTAAGGATATTATCCTGCATTTATGATATGTTTGTGGTCCCTTCATCAAGTAAGTAAGAAGTTACCATTGTGTCGAATATTATCTTCTTCATTTCTTTGTAGAATTTAGCAACTAGGTTTCTGTCTTTGGGTTTCTATGTATGCTCGCATCTACTGAATTTTATCTTAACAATCGATCAACCTCTTTGAACTCTAATTTCTAATCCAAAGGATCTCTTCTCCCCATAGAATGAAGTTATCCACAAGTATTTCTACCATTTCTAAAATTTTGTAGTTGTGCATGGTCAGTACCCTGTGTTTACGTTATGTATCCGTACCTATATGGAATTGGTATTATTGTGATGAATTATTTCTTAGTTTAGCATTTTTTTTCTTTTCTTGCTTTGATTTCTCGCATAGCTGGCCTACTAAAGCTTGGTAGGTACTGATCGTTTTTTATGACAAAATACAGTAGACATTTCGGTTTTTACTCTATACAGTACAAATTACCTCCTAGATCTACAAAGATGAAGATGTAAATTACTCTTCCTGATAACTAGCGCAGCATGTGATCTAACATTTATGATATAAAGGTGGTCCCTTTACGCAATTGGCAAAGAATTACCCTTGAGCCAGATTTGTTTTCTCCTGTATCTGTAAAAATATGTTTAATGTTTACTGTTGTGATGATTTTGCTTGTGGATGTTACAAACTTCAATATTCAATGTTTTCAAAAAAAAAAATTCTTGGCTTACTAATTGTTACTTGTTGAGATTGTCGCCATGTTGAATAATGGACCAAATTTGATTGAGATTTACATTCATACTCTAATTTTCTGTTGGGTGGTGGTGGTGGCGGTAAATTTTAACTTTTTTGAAGAAAAAGAATTTACGGGTTTGCAGTAAATTAGACGGTGTTCTTAGCTTTTTGAGTTTAATGCTTTGTCTAATTCTGACCAGTTTGTTTTTGTTTATACTGGATTTATATTAAAATCACCTTAACCTCAGAGACATATCATCTTCAGTTGTCAAGGGTGGTGGTGTAGTTATGAATTTTAAATCTTTGTTCTGCAGGCAATATCCAATTCCTTTTTTCAGGTTAAATTTGAAACCAAATTTGAAGCTACTACCTATTCAGCTGGCACTATTTAAAACTGAAACTATTCTGTTGTGGGTTTTTTTGGTGACATTTTTGCCTTTGGAAGGCATCATGTTGGCAGTTAGTCTACTATATTTTAATGCTTTTGTTTTCTGTTATTTCCAATTTGATGTTGTATTTGCATTATATTTGATTGTTTTCTTATTTATATGAACAGTTTATTAAACCAGACATGATTTTTTTTCGTTTATTACCATTTTAATTTTGAAATCACAGTCCACATATATTAACAATAATCAGTGGCAATTAACTAATGTTTGAGTGTTATATCCTATTATTTTGGTTTCATTTGATGGTTGATACACACTCTTGAGTTGTGTAGAACTGGAGAATTCTCCTTTTTCCCCTCTCAATGGCAGAAAGATACTACAGTTGTTACTCTGTCCTGAAATTATTGTTGATCACCTTGTTGGATGACCAAGAATTGAGTCTTTATATTTGATATCACCATCTCATTATGCTCTTTTATTTCCATTAATTAACATATTTTCATTGTTAAGCTTTAATCCCCAAACCTTTTCTCATAGTTATTGGTCTGGAATCTCTGGATTCATTATCTTCACATTCAAGTTTTGCAGTAAAGTTTGGATTTGGTTCGTGCTCTAAATAATCTAATCAATGATTAGTTTTCTTGCGTTGTAAGAAATTAATGTATTTTGCTTTCTCCATACCTCTGCAGATGGATAGAGCATCCATTCTCGGTGATGCTATTGAGTACTTGAAGGAGCTTCTGCAAAGGATCAATGACCTTCACAATGAACTTGAATCAACACCATCAAGCTCTGCATTGGCCACTCCAACTGGATCCAGCTTTCATCCGTTGACACCGACGCTTCCTACTTTGCCATCTCGTGTCAAGGAGGAGCTCTGCCCAAGTTCTTTACCCAGCCCAACAGGTCAACAGTCAAGGGTTAGTTTTTATCCTCATAAATTCCAATTTCAACTATATCTTATTGTTAAATGCTACATTTTTCCTATCTCCTCCTTTTTATCCTCATCATAAACTTTAGTGTCTTATGGTACATTTTATTATATGTCTGGAAGGATGCGAATTCATAAACCCAGTTTGCTAAATATTTTCTGTTGCGTTTCTATCGAAACAGAGCATCGTGTTTCTGTATCAACTTCGAAGAAAGAAAGACAACATTAGCCACTTGCTGAAAGGATCTAGTATATAACTAGACAATCTACTTTGTAACTGTCTTTAATGATCTTAACTTGTTCTGACCTTTTTTTTTCCCCTCTATCTTATTATGAGTTTTTGTTAGTAATCTCCACCTTTGACATTCCTCTGCTTCCATCCAAATGCTTCTTTTCATTATCTAGAATTTTTCGATTTTTGATTTGGATTAACAGGTAAATTTTCTAGTACTATTGGCACACTATATGATTCAAGCATACAAATGCAATAATTTATATCGACGGATTCAAGATATCTTTCTGAATTATTTGTTAAGAAACTAAATACGTAGGGGGAAAGAACAAAGAGATCAAAAATTATACTTGTTACCTAACAGTGAATATGTCTTTTTTTATGTTGACAATTTGCAATTCTTTATTAAATGTAGGTGGAAGTGAGGTTAAGAGAAGGGAGGGCAGTTAATATTCACATGTTCTGTGCTCGAAGGCCAGGCCTCTTGCTGTCTACGATGAGGGCGCTTGATGGCCTTGGCCTTGACATCCAGCAAGCGGTCATCAGCTGTTTCAACGGGTTTGCTCTTGACGTGTTTCGAGCTGAGGTATGTTCATTTACATCTTCTACACGTAGTTGCATTAATATTAGCTTTTGTTTGAGTATCATCTTCCTTCTCCTTAGCCAAAATCACAATACTCCAAAAAGAAGTTATTATTCAAATTTTTTTTCCTCATTGCCTTGAGTGGTTGGCAAACTTACTCGTGAATTATTGATCCTCGCATATTATCTAATACTATTAACTATTCGGGAATTTTCTTTATGTTAGTGTTATGTACCTTCCATCTTGTGTTCTTGATTGATTCTCTTTGGTCGTAGTTGTCTTGACCAAGAATGTTGTGCCATATCTTTTTTTTTTTTTTTAAAGCCTTGATCCAATCATAAAACATTGAGAACATTATTTGAGAATGGCATGTATGATGACAATAATACCGATACTGATGTATGCTTTATTGCAAAGGGTAAAGTTGGTAGTTACCAATCTGCAAATGCTGAATTCTGCGTATATCTACTTAAATACTTATTTTGGTTCAGATCATTTTACTTCTAGAGCCAACTTTGCATATTTCCAATTTTCTTAATCCTTACTCACATTTGTATGAAATGAATCTAATTTGCTTCCTATTTGTCATCCCTTTGTTTCAGCAATTGAAGGATGGGCCTGGTGTGATGCCTGAAGAAATCAAAGCAGTGCTTCTTCACTCTGCTGGCTTTCAAAATGCAATGCAGTAGAATCATGGAGGGAACCGATCGATGGACATCTCATGCTTTAAAAGATTGGACAAACTCGGCATTTGCTACCGTTTTCCTCAAATGAACTTGCTTTCCTGCCTCATGATAACTCTTTCTTCGTTTATCGTATCCTGTTTAAGTTATGTAGAGACTTCATTTCCATCTCCATTTCTTTGTTGTTCTGTTATCAATTATCTATAGGGTAGCTTTCCAGTTAAAGATGACAATGTTAGCAAGGTAAAGAAAATCTTACTGTTTTTAGTTTTCCTGGTACTTTGACATGTCGATGTAGTGATGAGAAGGAAAAACTTGTTGTATTAGCTTTCTGACATTGAAATATTAGTGTATTGTGTTTTGAGATATCCATGTAATGAGACTCTTTTGGTCTCTTGTTTGTTCGACGTAAGTTTGACGATGATAATTCGAGATATCCTATTTATTTCCTGATAATTACTTCTTTTCTGGTGTTGCTGCTATTGCATATTGAACAGTCGAACAACTCAAGAGCAAAACAGCTTTCTTACATTGTGGAGTTGGAATGAATACATAATTTTAATGCATTATGTGATTGAAGGCAAACAAGGAGAACAGTTGTTTGTTGAATAACTTCTTATATGACTTAAAGCAATCTCTCAGATAGTGTTCTCAGTAAGTTTGATTTTTATAGGTATATATTGGTTGATGTAAGAGTATGCATGAGTTATATTGTGAGAACATAAAAATACAACCCTCAACTCTCACCGAAACTTCAGAGATTTAGTGTAAGAGTTAGATTTTTTGGCATGGTATCAGAGCAACCTAGGTTGTGTTGGAATATAAAAACATAATCCTCAAATCTCATTATAACTTCGTAGCTTTGGTGTATTGACAAGGTCTTTAAGACGTATGTACTTGAGAAATCTTACATATGTTTTAATTAGGTGGAAAAGAACTTTATAGAATATATTTTGCATCATCTACCACCGCAGTAGAGTATATGCCAATTTAGAGAAGAAGAAGCTATTTTTGTTGAGAAAATTTATTTGGCAAACTAAGTTTGCATGAGGAGTTCACTATTGCCAATTGTGACAGTCAAAGTGCTACTTGGTTAACAAGAATTCAAAACTGTCGTGAGAGAACGAAACATATCCATAGAATACACGTCTATTTTCATGAAATTAAAGGATGTTAGTATTCTTGTGATGAAGATTTATAGATAGCCCAGTTATTGTTGATGCAGTATCTTTCAGTCTGTATCAACTATTGTTATTTATAACAAGTTTAAATATTTCCCAATAAGCTAATTAATCTATATCACACTAGTTTGAACTAGAATTATCTGATATTAGAAATTTGATGTGATTTACTAATTGTATATTTGAAGTTGAATTATTATTATGTGAGAAAGGAAAAGCATAAAAGAAAAAAGAACAAAAAGAAATCCTAAATCTTTTATAATTAGGAATTTTATATCTTTGCATATAAGGATGGCTATCCTTTCTCAGGTTATGGTCTCTCTTTTGTCTCCTTGAGATCTATTTTGAAAAGATTTTCAATGTGAAATTTGAAAATATTTCAGATAAAATTTATAATTCTTCCGTCATTATATTAATGAGAATTTGATTACAGAGACCCTTTTTTTCTTTGTATTTTATATCAAGGCTAAATATTTATAAAAAACTTAAGTTTGGATGATTATCATATAACCACCAACAATTTACAAAAGATCAGAAACCCCTTAAATTAGGAGTTTTTAGAAAGCTCCCTTTAATTTTAAGATTTTATGAGGAAAACCCCTAAGCATCGTTAATCGCAATTTTCACATGAATAAAATTATGAGTGGGGTATTTTTGTCAGTGAAAATTTAGGATTCACGCTTTTTGTTGGGTTTGGGGGTTGGGGTTGGGGTTGGGGTTAGGAATGTTAATGTTAAAGGGAGTTTTCTAATAATCCCTAAACTTAAGGGGTTTCGATATTTTAAAAGTATGGGAGGCTATCCGATAGTCACTCAAAGTTAAGGGGTTTTTTTTTTTATATATTTTGCCTTATATAAAATGTTAGGAACATGTTATTTTATAGATTTTCTTTTTTCCTTTTCAATATTTTTTTTTTTTGCTTGGTGGATTATTCCTTTGGGATATATTATTTGAGGTACAAATGTTACCTTCAATAAAGAAGCACTTATTCCATTTTGGATGTGTTTCTTTATTAGTGGTAGAGTGGAATATTATTGCATTGATGATGGGCCATGGGCAGCACAATATTCCTTGGTTTTGCTAAAATATACACACATTTCTCCAAAAGTTTATGATTGACAATTGCAAGTGACAGATTCTACTGACTCAATTGAGATCTTAAAAGGCTGCAGGGGCTTCTTTTGTCTCAGATAAACATTTGACTTCATGCCTGAAAAGCTGTAATATTCTTACTTGAGATTGCAGGCCACATTATGGATTTTCTTCAAGATATTGATTTGATGGTTCAATACAAATTTATTGAGCTAGAGAAACCGTGTTCTTTATTCAGAGTTATTTTATGGGATTGCAGTGTATATTATGGTTATAGGATATTGAAAAGATTGTTCAATACATATTTAATGAGCTAGATAAACCACATATTTAAGACACATGTCTGTGGAGCACGTGTGTGATATATCATATATGTGAATTAAACACAACGCTTTAAAAGTTAATTAGAGATATGCTCTTTAAACCTCCAGATTATTTTTTAACACTATCATCCCTAATGCAAATTTTCACATGAATAAAATTATGAGTGGGGTATTTTTGTCAGTGAAAATTTAGGATTCACGCTTTTTGTTGGGTTTGGGGGTTGGGGTTGGGGTTGGGGTTAGGAATGTTAATGTTAAAGGGAGTTTTCTAATAATCCCTAAACTTAAGGGGGGGTTTCTGATATTTTAAAAGTATGGGAGGCTATCCGATAGTCACTCAAAGTTAAGGGGTTTTTTTTTTTATATATTTTGCCTTATATAAAATGTTAGGAACATGTTATTTTATAGATTTTCTTTTTTTCCTTTTCAATATTTTTTTTTTTTGCTTGGTGGATTATTCCTTTGGGATATATTATTTGAGGTACAAATGTTACCTTCAATAAAGAAGCACTTATTCCATTTTGGATGTGTTTCTTTATTAGTGGTAGAGTGGAATATTATTGCATTGATGATGGGCCATGGGCAGCACAATATTCCTTGGTTTTTGCTAAAATATACACACATTTCTCCAAAAGTTTATGATTGACAATTGCAAGTGACAGATTCTACTGACTCAATTGAGATCTTAAAAGGCTGCAGGGGCTTCTTTTGTCTCAGATAAACATTTGACTTCATGCCTGAAAAAGCTGTAATATTCTTACTTGAGATTGCAGGCCACATTATGGATTTTCTTCAAGATATTGATTTGATGGTTCAATACAAATTTATTGAGCTAGAGAAACCGTGTTCTTTATTCAGAGTTATTTTATGGGATTGCAGTGTATATTATGGTTATAGGATATTGAAAAGATTGTTCAATACATATTTAATGAGCTAGATAAACCACATATTTAAGACACATGTCTGTGGAGCACGTGTGTGATATATCATATATGTGAATTAAACACAACGCTTTAAAAGTTAATTAGAGATATGCTCTTTTAAACCTCCAGATTATTTTTTTTAACACTATCATCCCCTAATTTTTAGATGATAAGATGATATTATTTCTCCCGTTAGCTTGAGATGAATGACACATGGAAATCATGTAAGGTGGATTATGTTTTTGCCGCTAGATTAATTGAAGAAAAGACAATATTGCCCCGTGCGTTGAAGGGAAAAAATAAACATCTGAGTTTAAGAAGTGCAAGTGCTAATAAATTAGTTTAATAGATACAAGTGACTAGATATTCATTAATATTGATTCAAATGATGCAATTAACCCATGCGTCCATGTAACTAATGAAAATGCATGCAAATCCTCTCCTCGCTTTCAAGTTGGAGCCCTGGGTAATTTTCACCCGTGCATGTGTGATTCTGTGAAGAAGGGTGGAGCTCTTTATAGCTGTGCTCGATAAATAAGCGTCGGCTAACTCAATTCAAGCAACTACCATAGTAGGATAGAGCAGTGCAGAGCTGCATAGAGTCCAGCGGTGTCACGGGACACCATTTGATTTCCTATTTTGTAGATATTTTTATTTACTTTTATTTATACATGTTGCTTAGAACACCATTGAGATTAGGGTAGGACACCACTAAGGAGGATAAATTTCAAATACAATCATGATAAGTTATATCGGGACACCACTGAGACAAAATTTTAGCCCCCCACTGAGATAGAGGATACATACATTATTTGGATTGGATGTAAAGAATATGTAGATGGCTTTTCAAGTTTGTCGTTAGATCCCAACTAGGGGCGGAAGTGAACCGAATAATTAATAAACAGTTCGTTTATTATTCATCCAGATATTCGGTCAAGTTCAATTCGATCGTTCGTTTAATACTAAACAAATAATTTTTAGTATTCGGCTTATAAATGAATAGAATTTAACCAAAGGTACGTTCGATTCGGTTGATTATTAACTATTCGATAACTTTTTACTTTTTAGCCCTACAAATTAAACTTATTGCAAACATTATCTATCTAATTTTTTATTTACAACTATTACCCTATATAAATACTTAAGTTGATGGAATCTAGGGCTTGGCCTTCGTTTCTTTTTCCGCCTCCAGATCTCACGCTTCTCTCTCTCTCTCTCTCTCTCTCTCTCTCTCTCTCTCTCTCTCTCTCTCTCTCTCTCTCTCTCTCTCTCTCTCTCTCTCTCTCTCTCTCTCTCTCTCTCTCTCTCTCTCTCTCTCTCTCTCTCTCTCTCTCTCTCTCTCTCTCTCTCTCTCTCTCTCTCTCTCTCTCTCTCTCTCTCTCTCTCTCTCTCTCTCTCTCTCTCTCTCTCTCTCTCTCTCTCTCTCTCTCTCTCTCTCTCTCTCTCTCTCTCTCTCTCTCTCTCTCTCTCTCTCTCTCTCTCTCTCTCTCTCTCTCTCTCTCTCTCTCTCTCTCTCTCTCTCTCTCTCTCTCTCTCTCTCTCTCTCTCTCTCTCTCTCTCTCTCTCTCTCTCTCTCTCTCTCTCTCTCTCTCTCTCTCTCTCTCTCTCTCTCTCTCTCTCTCTCTCTCTCTCTCTCTCTCTCTCTCTCTCTCTCTCTCTCTCTCTCTCTCTCTCTCTCTCTCTCTCTCTCTCTCTCTCTCTCTCTCTCTCTCTCTCTCTCTCTCTCTCTCTCTCTCTCTCTCTCTCTCTCTCTCTCTCTCTCTCTCTCTCTCTCTCTCTCTCTCTCTCTCTCTCTCTCTCTCTCTCTCTCTCTCTCTCTCTCTCTCTCTCTCTCTCTCTCTCTCTCTCTCTCTCTCTCTCTCTCTCTCTCTCTCTCTCTCTCTCTCTCTCTCTCTCTCTCTCTCTCTCTCTCTCTCTCTCTCTCTCTCTCTCTCTCTCTCTCTCTCTCTCTCTCTCTCTCTCTCTCTCTCTCTCTCTCTCTCTCTCTCTCTCTCTCTCTCTCTCTCTCTCTCTCTCTCTCTCTCTCTCTCTCTCTCTCTCTCTCTCTCTCTCTCTCTCTCTCTCTCTCTCTCTCTCTCTCTCTCTCTCTCTCTCTCTCTCTCTCTCTCTCTCTCTCTCTCTCTCTCTCTCTCTCTCTCTCTCTCTCTCTCTCTCTCTCTCTCTCTCTCTCTCTCTCTCTCTCTCTCTCTCTCTCTCTCTCTCTCTCTCTCTCTCTCTCTCTCTCTCTCTCTCTCTCTCTCTCTCTCTCTCTCTCTCTCTCTCTCTCTCTCTCTCTCTCTCTCTCTCTCTCTCTCTCTCTCTCTCTCTCTCTCTCTCTCTCTCTCTCTCTCTCTCTCTCTCTCTCTCTCTCTCTCTCTCTCTCTCTCTCTCTCTCTCTCTCTCTCTCTCTCTCTCTCTCTCTCTCTCTCTCTCTCTCTCTCTCTCTCTCTCTCTCTCTCTCTCTCTCTCTCTCTCTCTCTCTCTCTCTCTCTCTCTCTCTCTCTCTCTCTCTCTCTCTCTCTCTCTCTCTCTCTCTCTCTCTCTCTCTCTCAAACTTTAGTATTCAACTCGAATATGATCACGAATTGAATATATGAAAATGGATGAATCCGAATTGAATAGGTAGTCGTTCGCTTCGATTCGCCGTTTACACCCTAATCCCAATCTAGGATGGAAGGAGGAAACTACCAACATAAAGTATAGGAGGGGACAGAGAGAATTTCGGTGGAGGTATGAAATGCGTAGAGATCATGAATGACTTGAGGAGCCTACCAAGTTCTTTACGTAATGGGCCTAAGAAATTGGGCTCGACTGTAGGCTCCACGAAATCATGTATAGTCAGTAGGGCTTAAAACTAAGCCCGACCGACTAGCAATGGATTTGGATTCTCTCAACTGTCGAAAAAGGGCGGAGAGACTATTACTTTTAAGGCAAACCATAAATTGTTTAATCTATAGCCATAATTTATTTTCTTAAATATGTAGTAGAAATAAGTACGATTCATGGGAATGTTATAAGTGTCATATTTGAAATGAACCACAAACTTCAGAACTTTTCATTAAACAATCAACGGTCTCGATAGAAGGAATGGTCTCTCTACTGCTCTTTGTTTGTGAAGAATATCCAAATCCGTTACAGATGCTATGTTTGAGTTTGTTGCAAAGAGTAGAACCTCTTTTTTTTTCCCTTGGTTGTTTGAGTATTTTCCCATTAATGCTTCTGTAGACGGGTTTTGGGTTGTTTTCTGTTGGATTTAAACCAATATCCTTCAACAAGGCTCTTGAGAGCAACATGCTGTTTCTATTCTAAAATCAAATCTCACATTATTATGGCACTATAATAACTTGAACTCATATTGCCTTTCATCCATTATAGATCTATTAGCGCAGAGCTTTTGAGCTAAACACGCACCTGCACAGTCACGATGCGGTCGCACTCGCACGGCACAAGGGTGCGGCGGATTCATTATTGAGGCAACCTAGATCAAACCCTATCCATATCACAATTCGATACGCGACAAAACATTGGTCGTAACTAGAAGGGTGTAATAATTTAATTCTCCCACAATGACGAAGAGAGAGAGATTAGTTAATAGATCTGCATATATATTTTAGCGTATGTATTGATCAACAGAAAGATCCATGAGGGTTTTGTTTATTTATTTATTCAAAATGCAAAAGGTTTGGAGAATAGATTAACTCAAAACATTTTTCGCATCGTAAATGTCAAAAGATAACTTAACAAAGGTAGCATTTTCGAAATCACCATTCAATTAATTAACTACACTTAACTTATCCAATTAATAACTGTCGATGGCATCATCCATCATGACTGCTCCTTTCCCTAAAAGAATATGCGGTATCTTTAATAAGGGAAAGCCCAGTAGACTTAAGGTGTGTTTGGCAATTTAAAAGTGAATTAAAATATGTAAGTTATTTTTTTGACAAATAACTTTTACATCCATATCGATGCAAGTGAAATACAATGTTTGTTTGAAAAATAAAATTATTATCGAAAGTGCAATGTAAAGATGATTTGGCAAAATAAGATTAATTAGAAAATATAGTTAAAATTATTTAATTAAAATTGATTATCAAAAACTATTTTTTAGAGGAAGTCAAAATTACATTAAATCTTATGTGGCAACTTTCTTGAATTCACTTTCTTAACCATTTGCATGTAAACAAACATCTAAATTATTAAAAAATGATTTTCTTACTTTCATCTTTCACTTGCATGTAAACAAACATCTAAATTATTAAAAAATGATTTTCTTACTTTCATCTTTCACTTGCATGTAAACAAACATCTAAATTATTAAAAAATGATTTTCTTACTTTCATCTTTCACTTGCATGTAAACAAACATCTAAATTATTAAAAAATGATTTTCTTACTTTCATCTTTCACTTGCATGTAAACAAACATCTAAATTATTAAAAAATGATTTTCTTACTTTCATCTTTCACTTGCATGTAAACAAACATCTAAATTATTAAAAAATGATTTTCTTACTTTCATCTTTCACTTGCATGTAAACAAACATCTAAATTATTAAAAAATGATTTTCTTACTTTCATCTTTCACTTGCATGTAAACAAACATCTAAATTATTAAAAAATGATTTTCTTACTTTCATCTTTCACTTTTAGCCCTACAAATTAAACTTATTGCAAACATTATCTATCTAATTTTTTATTTACAACTATTACCCTATATAAATACTTAAGTTGATGGAATCTAGGGCTTGGCCTTCGTTTCTTTTTCCGCCTCCAGATCTCACGCTTCTCTCTCTCTCTCAAACTCTGCCGGCAGATCGTGTGCTCTCTCTCAAGCTCCGTCGTCTTCCCCCTCGCCGGCGGATCGAGTGCTTTCTCTCAAGCTCCGCCCTCTTCCCCCTCACTGCGATCTTTTCTCTACATAGCGCCGATAATTTCTCAAAGGTGAGATTTTTCCGCTTTCTTTTGTCCCTTTAGTCTTTAGTTAGGGTTTCTTGTATCCTCAAATAATTACCGAACGCGAATAAATGTTGTCGAATCGAATTCGAATGGTCATTTAGTATTCAACTCGAATATGATCACGAATTCGAATATATGAAAATGGACTGAATCCGAATTCGAATAGGTAGCTGTTCGCTTCGATTCGGTCGTTTACCAGCCCTAATCCCAATCTAGGATGGAAGGAGGAAACTACCAACATAAAGTATAGGAGGGGACAGAGAGAATTTCCGGTGGAGGTATGAAATGCGTAGAGATCATGAATGACTTGAGGAGCCTACCAAGTTCTTTACGTAATGGGCCTAAGAAATTGGGCTCGACTGTAGGCTCCACAGAAATCATGTATAGCTGTAGGGCTTAAAACTAAGCCCGACTTCTGACTAGCAATGGATTTGGATTCTCTCAACTGTCGAAAAAGGGCGGAGAGACTATTACTTTTAAGGCAAACCATAAATTGTTTAATCTATAGCCATAATTTATTTTCTTAAATATGTAGTAGAAATAAGTACGATTCATGGGAATGTTATAAGTGTCATATTTGAAATGAACCACAAACTTCAGAACTTTTCATTAAACAATCAACGGTCTCGATAGAAGGAATGGTCTCTCTACTGCTCTTTGTTTGTGAAGAATATCCAAATCCGTTACAGATGCTATGTTTGAGTTTGTTGCAAAGAGTAGAACCTCTTTTTTTTTCCCTTGGTTGTTTGAGTATTTTCCCATTAATGCTTCTGTAGACGGGTTTTGGGTTGTTTTCTGTTGGATTTAAACCAATATCCTTCAACAAGGCTCTTGAGAGCAACATGCTGTTTCTATTCTAAAATCAAATCTCACATTATTATGGCACTATAATAACTTGAACTCATATTGCCTTTCATCCATTATAGATCTATTAGCGCAGAGCTTTTGAGCTAAACACGCACCTGCACAGTCACGATGCGGTCGCACTCGCACGGCACAAGGGTGCGGCGGATTCATTATTGAGGCAACCTAGATCAAACCCTATCCATATCACAATTCGATACGCGACAAAACATTGGTCGTAACTAGAAGGGTGTAATAATTTAATTCTCCCACAATGACGAAGAGAGATTAGTTAATAGATCTGCATATATATTTTAGCGTATGTATTGATCAACAGAAAGATCCATGAGGGTTTTGTTTATTTATTTATTTATTTATTCAAAATGCAAAAGGTTTGGAGAATAGATTAACTCAAAACATTTTTCGCATCGTAAATGTCAAAAGATAACTTAACAAAGGTAGCATTTTCGAAATCACCATTCAATTAATTAACTACACTTAACTTATCCAATTAATAACTGTCGATGGCATCATCCATCATGACTGCTCCTTTCCCTAAAAGAATATGCGGTATCTTTAATAAGGGGAAAGCCCAGTAGACTTAAGGTGTGTTTGGCAATTTAAAAGTGAATTAAAATATGTAAGTTATTTTTTTTGACAAATAACTTTTACATCCATATCAGCATGCAAGTGAAATACAATGTTTGTTTGAAAAATAAAATTATTATCGAAAGTGCAATGTAAAGATGATTTGGCAAAATAAGATTAATTAGAAAATATAGTTAAAATTATTTAATTAAAATTGATTATCAAAAAACTATTTTTTTAGAGGAAGTCAAAATTACATTAAATCTTATGTGGCAACTTTCTTGAATTCACTTTCTTAACCATTTGCATGTAAACAAACATCTAAATTATTAAAAAAAATGATTTTCTTACTTTCATCTTTCACTTGCATGTAAACAAACACCCCCTGAGACTACAGGTCTAAATTCATGGCACTGAGGCGTCTCCTTTAGAATTTCTCTTTCAGGAGAACGTCCCAGTCCTCTTCTATCGTGATCCCGAGTCTCTCATGACCAAGCTTCAAGGACTCGGAACAAAAACCTTGGGAACCTCGGATCCATAAAAACCTAGGCAGGAACCTTTAACGTAATTATCTATAGATTTGAAAGGTCGTTGGGACGATATTTTCTAAACCTACGACCAACAACAGTGGAAGTGACCTCAAAGTGCCTGTTGCTCTCGTAGCTGCCCGCTACTCTCTGTCTCTTTGAAAAAGAAACCATTTCATTAGAGCCTTAGAGTTGGACGATTCCATCTTCAGTCCAGCAAGGAATCCCAGTTCCAAGACTCAATTCTCCTACAAAATTAACAGGTCTCTTTACTACCATTACATAGATTTCTCCTTCAGAGACATCTTTCCAAAAAAATCGACAATCGACAAGTATCTGGAACCAAAGCAAGTAACAAGGGTAGAAACGTCACAATCACAAGAGCCACTGGCTACATATCCATTATATTGAGCAGAGAAGATATTTACATGGGGTTGATGAGGTAAGATAGAACTTACCCTAATAGGGGAAAATATAGGCTGGCGAAGCATTTACATATCTACTAATCTACTACTGAGATTGCCAAATCCAGATTACATCAAAAACTGTTTTTACGATGAATGGCATCTCAATCATTCACCTCAACCTATGCTAAAGGTCAAACCACAAAGGCAGGTTGATGGAGCTTACCTCCACCTTGCTGCACAAAAAGCAGCCTTCAATTTATATATACTCTTGTCCTTCAACCCTCAGAAACCTGCAGCACACAGAACAAAAGGGAGACAATGCATCAGTTGTTCCATATTCTTATATAGAAATAAAACCGGGTATCTAGCAAATCTTCCATATTGTGTTCAGCTGATTACTTACGTTACTAGTTTTTCTCAGAATTAGCAGCTGGAGTTGGGGGCAAGGGGCTTTTCATTTCTTTCTCAGTTGTTTTTTCGTCTGTGACGCTTGACGTCTCTTTGTTTCTTGGGCTCAGCGATCCTGGATTCATCATTTGAACCTCCTCTTTCGTGTAGATATTGATCTTCCGAACCATGCTACAGAATTCTCTGTTAAAAAGGATTTAAAGAGGATTTAAGTCACAGATCATGGGATTTGATTTCCACTCTTGAAATATAAAGAGGAAGAAATACATACTGCCATGGATCGTCTCCAACGAGCATCATGTCAGCCTCACTGTCAGTATACACAACCATCCAATTTTTGCTAGGAGAAATCAATTCACCCTCAAACTCAAACATTCGATCTAACTCCGTAATCAGTTCATCATAGTTATTGAATCTTGAAAGGTCCACAGATCTCCCAAGAGCAATCCCCTGCTTGTGTACCTGAAAATGTACAGCCAATTACAAGTTCAGATATTACTGGATGAAGATGTCAAAGAAAAATGTTATTTCTGAAAATGTCATTGACATTATGAGACTTCTGGTGTTACCTAAGTATTTGACGGGATGTAGTAGCAATAAATATGCCATTATCAATGCAACATAAACACTTCCATGTATGAGAGCAAAAAAAGAACATGTTTCCATGAAAAAAATTGAAGAAAATTGTAAATTCAAGTTTAATCGATATAATAGTAAGCAATTAATGTCTCTAGTGTGCTTTGTTGCCTACAGCATGAAAATACACTCTTAAGGAGAATGATATTGATAGGCCATTAAGTAGATATTCCATTCAGTATATCATTCTAAAATCATGAAACATCTACAAGCCAGTACTCGCATGTTTCAGTCGGTTATTACTCACACATCTATTGTGGAAAACCAAATGTTTCATATCCACTTGAAGATTACATATTATGAACCTACAATTTACAGTTCTTAACTTTCAGATATTTTAGGGGAATTGTAAATTCATACTAAGCATTTACGAAAGTCTACTCAAATCGAGACCCATCTTGGTTATCGTCATAATAAAGAACTTCCCATCAAAAAGCAACTTAAAAGTATATCTTTGTGCACAAAAATGTCATCAAGCAGCTTAAAACATACCTTCGTGCAGCTTCTTGTTGAACTGCCCAAGGACTTTGTCGAGATATCTTTAGCAATCTGCGGGCTTGGCTGAAGACCCTTCTCCTGTTCATTAGCTGTTGAAGCAGAGTCAACTGACTTGGTACTTTTGGATGGTTCAAAGGGTTGAACAGCCTCTATGACTTCTGATGAATGATGCAATATTCCTGTTTGCTGACTACATGCCTCCAGCTCGTAGGTGGGATTTGACTGTGTAGTTACTGGGTCAGGTATTGGAGGATTGCTGTTAATATTAAACCCAAAAATCTTCCAGGTGCCGCCTCCTGCTGCTGATACATTGTTGGGTGAAGATACCACAGGCTGAGGTCTCAACATGTCTGAAGGTGACAAATTCTCCATTCGCATATCTGCAGAAAGATGTGTGAACCGATATGGATGATTTTCCTCAACTGCTAGACCCTGCAACGAGGAATAGCCTCCCATTCCATATCTAACAGCTTGTGTCGGCATCTTTAGATTAGACTCCAGATTGAAGGCAGGGTTAGAAGACATTAAGGACCACTGACTTGAAAGCAAGCTGAGCTCACTTTCCTGATCTGGAAATTGATTCTTTGAAGACTTCTTATCACCTGATTTGTGATCAAATGCTGAAGCAAACCTGGGAGATTCACTGGACTTTTGAAACCCTGAGAGCATGTCAGTGTAGGTAGGTTCAGGTCTGCCCATTTGTATCCAGTTCTCGGAACTCAACCTTCTTGACGGACAAGCGTCATTTCTTTGTTCATTGCATGATGGTGGAGGCCACATCATGGGCTTAGGAGAGACTTCAGATTCATTTGTATCCACAAAGTTGCTTCTCAAGGTGATATCTTGACCTGACAAGATTTTTGGCATTGCATGTGATTGGGAAGAGTTGGCAGTAACTTTCAATGAGCCTAAAACACACCACAAACAAAAATCTGAGTAAATTTGATCTACGGATCTATTAGGATAACCAATAACTAAGTGGGGATAAGGTATACCTTCTCGCATAAGAACAGACGAATCAGGTGATGGTATCGCGTTAGTTCGAGGTCTTTTGGGTCTTGGTACTGGAAGGGGATTTACTGGGGGAGCCAAAGCAGGCTCTATTTTCCATGGAGAAACTCTTTCAGGTCGAGGAATGGAAGATGTTTCATCCCATCGGACCTAAATGCAGGAAATCAGAAAACTCACATAATGAAGCACGAGCATGACAAGAACAAAAGCAGAGATGTTTTCAATATTACCTTGAGGCATCTCCATTTAGACCCCGGCCACCTGCCGGAATCAACATCTCCTATGCCCACTATGGTGCCACTGAACCTTGGGAAAGACAAAATGCAGAGATAAGAAACATAAACTGCGAAATTGTAAGTTGTTCGCCAAATTGTAAGTTGCTCCCTTTTTTTTAATAAATGATTTAGGTTCATAAAATTATAGTGTCATGGTCTTTTACCTCTGCTCAGGGGACTCTTCACCTTCAAACCTCATTTTGAATCTCATGCCAATTGAGTGGTTGTTTTTGAGAGACTCCATATATTGCTCATAAGGAACAATGAATTCAGAAGGACTGGTCCTGCCATACCAATTTATATTTATAAGGAAATCAAATGCAAATAAGAAAACAAGAAAAAATGTGTCAATAAAGATAATGTTTTTATTGAAGTACAAATTTCTTGAGGAAAATGATTCGCGGCACTAGTTCTATACTCGGAAATTAAAATTTTAACAAAATTATGAATCTAAATCCACAAAACTTTACATAAACCATATGCTAACAAAGATACATCCAAACCTTGCAAGAATGAAGACTAAATAAAAGTATTAAATATAGACTACTACATAAATCCCTGTATATTGCATGAAACCTTAAAGAACACCAACCACACACCTTGGCTTGTAAAAAACTGTGAACAATGTTCCCGTAGTAACAGCATGCCACGCCGTCGCAAGGACACCCAAATGCATACTGTGGCTAGAAATGACAGAAGATGGAACATTTGTCTGTTGCCTCATCTCACGTCTTACTCCAACACGTAGATCGCCATTTTCTCCCCTGTGCGATAGACTCCATTAAGTACTAACACAGAATATTAAGCAGAAAGTGAGAAAGGGAAACGTACCTTAGAAAAATAAAAGCATCTCCAGCCACAAGCCTTTTAGAACTAACAAATACACTCCAACCACTTTGAAGAAGATGCCTCCTTGGCTGACCTAAGGGATTCATGATTGAAGGACAAAAATTGAAGTTCATGCACATGTAAGTAACATGAGCAGAATTGAAGTACAAACAAAAGCATGGGCAGAAGCATCACAAATAATTTTATAGAAGAACAACCATTGAACAGCTACTCAAGCAACAAACACAAGCAACCTCCGCACAGAAATACTTCATAAACAGACCCACTCAAGCAACGATGTTTCTAACAAGCTATATTATTAGCTATCAATCCATTGGGGTGTGCCTAGTAACTACAATGAAATGACTTTCACTATCATTAGTATCAGCGACTTTTTCCCATAACATGGGAAAGCTATGGCACACAACTCAAAAGAATTAAGTGCTCAAAAAATGTGGCCAAACTCATGAATCAGTCAGTGAGCCTATTTAAAGGTGTTACACCATGTTCGTGTAGAAGAACTTTTATATTGCAAATAAAATCTGAAGTTACTGGTGTGCATTTTATTGAATGGAACTTCTCAATAACATAGGTATGTTGTTAGCAATAATTACCACGAAAAATGTGACGGAATCGCCACTCAACCCCATGCAAATCCTTCGCAACCAATTCCTGTGTTGGAGGGTTTTTAGCCATGTCCTGGTTCAAAGAACAAAACGTAAACAGAGATTCACAACATACATCTTGCCCCACTAAGAAATTATAATATACAAGAAAAGAAAAGAAAGAAAGAAACAGAACAATGTAAAACTGAACAAAATAGTCTAATAACACTAACCAATGGCGGAAGACACTCATCAGCATGACGTCTCAACACTGAGAATCCACCATGGGTGCTTGTGTCAGAAGCTGTCAACGTCTTGCAGAAGGAATGAACATGAGGTCTTGGTGGTGATGGAGGCAAAGGCTCCTTCTCCACGGCGTTCTCATCTTGCTAAAGGAACCGATAATACCATGAGTTAGTAAGCTAAGAAACCTTTCCACATTTGTAATAAAAGCAAAGTTCCTACAGAAAAACCACTTACATTTGGCTCAGGGAGAAGAATAACTTGTGCAAAAACTTCATCGGTGTCAGATTCAGCCTAGACATCATGATATGTTATGTTATAAACCAAACCTCTGTTTAGGCTAAATTTTTCTCATCATTAATGGTTCCTTTTGAAAGAAAGGATATTTGTACCTTCAGAAGGACGTTCATTACACGGCAAAGGATTTTGGATTTTAGGTCATAAACTGGCATCTGATGGTCAGCCACCTGATTTGTGGACGCTTCAACCTGGATTATTCCAATGGGAATGATAATCATTATTAAAAGGGCATAAAAAGGGGGAAGTCTCGATCGCGACCAAAAGCAGACAAGTTACGAATCTTGGGGTTTTTCAGCAGATACAAATGATACTGGGTTATTGAAAGAATACTATAACCTACATGATGAGCAAATCAAGAGTTTGATTGAAGAAATTACTTTAAAACACTGAATTATCAAAACTTCGACAAAGAATTACAGAATTCAAAAATATAATGATAAAACTGGGGTGAAATGGTCAAAATAAACTAAAAGTAGAAGCACACCCGCAGAAAATAAAAAGAAAGCAAAACGAAAAATACTAGCAACTCTAAATTGGAAGGTCTCAACAACAAAAACAGGAAAATTATACAACTGTACCTCCTCAATTTTGGGAATAAACAAAAAAAAATTCGAGAAAGGAGAAGAAACACATCAGGCAGCTGAAACCTCATAATTCACAAAAATTCACGAGAAAAAGAATACCTTTTGAGCGAAAATTTGACTAAAAATGACGAATTTTATTTGAATAAAGAAAATCAACATCTAGAAACCTTAAATTTTCAAATTTCAGCGAGAACTCACATAATTGGATCTATAATTCCGGGTAAGAGAACTTTCATCAACTATCAACTAATTCAAGCACAACAGAACCCTTAACCTAACAAATTCCCCAAATAAAAGATAAGAAAATAAACAGATACAAGAAATTAAAAGAAAACCCCCTCAAAAACCCTAAAATTTTCATTTCCTGCCACTAAAAAGAGAGATCCGTTACCTGCTCTATGTGACCCTGAGGAAAGTAATACACCAGCTCTCCAACCCTCGGAACCGTCACCAGAGGCCCAGCGCACGCATGCCAAAGCTCATTATAAAGCTCATCCTCCGCATCTGAAAACGGCGAAACAATATCACCGGTCATCAAAAATTCCGCACAAAAACGGAGTCAAATCACCGCCTATTCAAACACCAGCGAAGAACCCTAACCTTTTCCGGCGGAGCGGCGGTCGCTTGAGACCGAGGAATACGTACTGCTTCCATTTCCCTTCACGGAGACTTCAGAAGACGCCATGGCAAGATCACCCGACGCTCGATCAGAGGCTTGAGGGTGAAATCAACAAAGAAAAACCCTAACTTGGGCCCAAAATTGAGATCGGAGCAGCGAAACCCTAGATATCTCTTTCTTTTTTCTCTCCTCTCGGTATCTCTATCTCTCGTATCTTTTTTGTGCTGAGGGAGAGAGAGAAGGGTTTGTTTTGTGTTTTTTTGTTTGGACGGCCGTCGGCTCAACAGGAACCGGCAGCGGTCGGATTTTTATAGCAAGGTTCGGTTTTAATTGGACCGGAGATCTCGGAGCAGGGTCGTATTTATTTATGGTAGGTAAAATTTTCTTTTTATCGCGTGCAGTATTTTGTTAGCTAATTTGGATGTTATTTGAATATTTGAGGAGATCAAGGGAGGGAAATGTGCTATTTATCAAAGATTTTATGGTGAAGGTGATTTTATGTATCAATTAAACATATTTTTGTTACTTGAGAGAAAGGGTACAAGATTTTTGTGAGTGTAGTAACAAATCAAAAGATATTTTCTTAGCTTAAAAATATGCTTAAAAGATTTTATTTGTGACTCATTCTTTGTTAAGAAGATCTATTCAATTTCTCATTTTGTCAGTTTCTAAAGAGTTTAATTTAATTTATTGGTTGTATTTTGATAAATCTAATATATATATATATATATATATATATATATATATATATATATATATATATATATATATATATATATATATATATATATATAATTCACATTATATTTAAGCCATCACTATCTTTATCATATGTTAAATTTGCATATGCATAATAAACATACAAACAAATGTAAGACATTGCTAAATGGTTGTTTCGTTATATGTATATTGAAGGGAAAAGTTGGAATTGTCAAAATAGGAGTCCGCGTTTAACTTTCTTAATTTTTCTCTGTTTAGTTGCATCTTGAAAAACTATGAAAACGTGTAGGTATCACTTGTAACTTCTCAAAATTATTAAAATTCTTTCAGAAGGTGGGGACTTCAGTGGAAAGTAAAAGTTATCATAAAACAATGGGCAAAAAGGAAAAAATTCAAAAGGGACAGGGATGATGTGAATGACCATTTGTTTTGTTGCGTCAAAAATCCTAAATTTCCCACACAAAAAAACAACCCTTATTGAAAAAGTACATATTTAGAGTAAGAAATATTTACTAGACTATAAACTTATATTACTTTTATCCTACGGGAAACAAAACCGTGGAGACTTTTCTTTTTAATTGTTATCAAAATTGATGAGCCGCCAAGGAGTCGCCACACTTTTATTTCCCGTACCATAAAAATAGATAAAAATTATTTGAGGTTTACAGTCTAGCCATCATTACTCTTGTTAGAATTTAAAAACCTAGCCTCACTTTAAATCAACCCATGCCCTCCACGAACAAATGCTTATTTAAAACCCACAACCTTTACCAAACCCCGCGAAAATTAACTCTGCCCTTGATAACAAACATAGGCAACCATAACCTTAGGCCATGGGCTTGAATTGATGTACCCAAGAGGGTAGCCTTGGGGTCATCCTACACAAAAAGACAGCTATGCCGCCTGTGCTAAGATCCTAGGGCTAGAGCACGATAAGAATCACAATTGCTCCGCAGGCATATCATACCTAGGGAAAACCCGATCGGTTCGGCTTTAGCTAAGGCTTGCGGTGAGCGTAAAGGAATTGTGACGTGCGGTGAGAATAAGAATTCGAGTGGAGGGCGGGTAGCGGGAGAAACGTGTGACTCGAGATATAAGCGAGCGGGGCCCGCGCGTGTCGCCTTCCTAGCAGACATTGGAGTGGAGCCCACGTGCTGCCCCGGCCCAACGGACAGGCCCGGCCCAGACGGACATCAAACCTCTTCGAACCACACCGCAGGCAGTACCAAACTCCTCTCCCTCAAGCAGATTTTGATAATACTTTAAATTAATTAATTAATTAAATCAATTGTTTAATGGTGACTTGTGTCTGCCTACTAGTGCCCCGAGTCCCTATAAACCGTTTTTTTTTAATTAGGATTTATTACAGCCCGTTAGGCTGATGTATAATGTATTGCACGGATAATTGTGGACTCTATGTATGTACACAAGTGTTCTTGAGATTACAAATTGTAACTACAACGTACCTCTGGAGCCCAAATGACAAGAAACTTTCAAGGTTATTGATGTAAATTCAATCAGCAACTTCGGGGTTTTTTTTTTTTTTTTTTTTGGCTCAAACTATGTGATCATAAGAACATCATCTTTATTGTTTGTTAATTACATTACCAATGTATATCCAATAGAGATAGGTTTCTCTTGAATACAAAAAAATTGATTAATCTAATTAATTCGCTCTCAGCTTGTTATGTCATAAAATGACCTAAGTGTTAATCCTCCCCCAGGAGTCGACACGTGTCCCAAATAAACTACGTATCATCTCGACTCGATCCTAGGCAGGCCGAGTCCAGTAACGTCATCACTCGACCCTTACCAAGAAGGGTCGAGTCAAAAGGCGTCCTCACTCGAGCCCCGCAGTTCAGGTTAGCTCTATGCCTCTTCATTTGGCAAGCCCAGATCGAGAACCTCCCAGTCCAAGATGGCCGAATAAAAAGACGTCCTTTGTCCACCCACTCAAAAAGCCGAGACGAGAGGTGGTTTGTTCTCGGACTCCCCGCTGATAGCCGATCAACATCACATTAAATGCATGGTCGAAGTCATCATTGCTCCAACCCTGAAAGTTTTAATGACTCATTAGACCTCATCAGCTCTGCCGCCACCATATTAATCGCAAGGGTGACTCATACCACCCATGGCCGACACCTGTAGAGTCTCAGTCGAATAAGCTGACTGTCTGGACTCGGCCAAAGTTAGATAAGCACCCCCGATAGCTGGGTATAAATAGGCATATCGTCTACTAACCAACGTACGTCATTTCTGCACGCTTAGAACTAGATCAGTTTCTTGATCCCCTTCAGATCGATACTGACTTGATCGTTAAAGGAATCACCAGAGACCCCAACTCCAGTCATCTAACGTGTTGCGCATGTGCAGGACACTCTTCCTATCATGGGATTAGCCATCAAAGGAGATCAAGGGACCCCAATCTCTTTAAAATCCACACTAAACCCCACTGTTTGATATCTGACATCAACACAACTTTGCTAGGTCTCATAATGTCGTTTTAACTAAGAAAAATAAATTATATTCTAATACAATTATTTTAATCCTTCTTAATTTTCAAAACTTATAAGTGAAGAGATTTGCACTATAATTTCTACTACTCGTTTTCGCGCTAATGAAAAACTGTTTGGTTGTCGTCTCTATTCTTTTTTATAAGTGTTATGTTAATAATTAACCTAAGTGGTTAATCCTCCTCTTGAAGTCGATACATGTCCTATGTCAACACTGATCAATAGATCAGCTCATCCCAGCCAGGGCGACTCGGATAGTATGGGCACTCGTCCCTTTCAGAGGAGGGCCGAGTTGAGATGAGCTCTCACTCAACCTCATCATTTGTCTTGACCCCGCTCTCACAACTCAAGGCCGGTTCGATAACTTGCGAGGCGGACAAAAAAGGTGATACTTGTCGTCCCTCCCACAGAGCTAAATCAAGAGGCGGTTTGACCTCGAACTTCTCACCAATAGTTGTCCATCATCATCATTACTCATGCCACGAGTCTTCGTGACTCATCACCCTCCATACCTCTTCAGTCGCCATCATATCAGATCAGTGGTCAGATCAGTGGTGACTCATCTCATCTGCAGCCGATACTTATAAACTATCTGTAGATTAACGCTTTTATGCGGACTCGGCCAAAGTTAGATAAGCACCCCCGATAGCTGGGTATAAATAGGCATATCGTCTACTAACCAACGTACGTCATTTCTGCACGCTTAGAACTAGATCAGTTTCTTGATCCCCTTCGGATCGATACTGACTTGATCGTTAAAGGAATCACCAGAGACCCCAACTCCAGTCATCTAACGTGTTGAGCATGTGCAGGACACTCTTCCTATCATGGGATTAGCCATCAAAGGAGATCAAGGGACCCCAATCTCTTTAAAATCCACACTAAACCCCTTGTTTGATATCGACATCAACACAACTTTGCTAGGTCTCATAATGTCGTTTTAACTAAGAAAAATAAATTATATTCTAATACAATTATTTTAATCCTTCTTAATTTTCAAAACTTATAAGTGAAGAGATTTGCACTATAATTTCTACTACTCGTTTTCGGGCTAATGAAAAACTGTTTGGTTGTCGTCTCTATTCTTTTTTATAAGTGTTATGTTAATAATTAACCTAAGTGGTTAATCCTCCTCTTGAAGTCGATACATGTCCTATGTCAACACCGATCAATAGATCACCATCCTGCCTGTATGCATTCTGGATAGTATGGGCACTCGTCCCTTTCAGAGGAGGGCCGAGTTGAGATGAGCTCTCACTCAACCTCATCATTTGTCTTGACCCCGCTCTCACAACTCAAGGCCGGTTCGATAACTTGCGAGGCGGACAAAAAAGGTGATACTTGTCGTCCCTCCCACAGAGCTAAATCAAGAGGCGGTTTGACCTCGAACTTCTCACCAATAGTTGTCCATCATCATCATTACTCATGCCACGAGTCTTCGTGACTCATCACCCTCCATACCTCTTCAGTCGCCATCATATCAGATCAGTGGTCAGATCAGTGGTGACTCATCTCATCTGCAGCCGATACTTATAAACTATCTGCCGATTCAGCTGCCTGTCTGGACTCAGCCAAAGTTACGCATCTATCCCTTTCAGCTGGGTATATATATGCTCATCGCCTACTAATCAAGGAGGCTCTTTCAAGCCCCTTCGGAGCCCTCTGGGGCCACAGGTGGGGCCACAGGTAAGCCATCTCTAGCTCATTAGTGCAATTTCGACAATAACTTATTCAATTTATTGATTCTCCACTCAAGCTCTATACTGACTTGATCATCGGAGGAATCACCGAAGAACCCAACTCCGGTCCTCTAACGTACTTGTAGTTTTGCAGAACTCTCATCTTAGCAAGGAATCAGCCGTCTAAGGAGATAAGGGACCCCTACATCTTACGTATCGACAATAAGTCCCTACATCTTACGTATCGACAATAAGTCCCGACGCTGATTCGAGATTATCCTCTAACCCCGCTGCTGAGTCTCAGGACATCAACACTTGCGCCCACCATGGGGCCTCTTCATCTCTTTTTTTTACCAAAGGGCGGATGGCCCCTGTTCGCGGGGAAAGTTGCCTTGATTGTCATTGATTTGAACTGTTACAAACTTCAGTCGCCTGAAACAAATTCAAAGAGAAATATCGCCTTTTTATAAGGCTTACAATGAAAATCAAAAAAGATTACAACTTTTTCCTAAGTGAACAAACGCTCGGATCCCTGTTATATCGAGATCTTCGCTTGCGTGGGTTCTTTACTGTCGCAGGACTTTTGTGTCCGTGGACTACCGCAATTCGATCCGTAGAGACCCTGCTCGAACTACAGACGCAGGCTCGCTTCACGAAGGAAACGAAACGCCTAAGGGGATCACACTCACGAAGGAGAGGATCGCCTTCGGGGATCTCACTCACGAAGGAGAGGATCGCCTTCGGGGATCTCACTCACGAAGGAGAGGATCGCCGGAGCGGGTGAGATCTACTAGGAAAAATCACAGCTATCCACGAGATTAAGGCGAAGCTTAATCTAGAGGGTATCTGTAGTTCGACCAATTCGCCATCTTCCGCCAGATCGACGCCGATCGAACTTGTGCTCGCTGTTCGGAATCCGAAGGCCGATCGCCGTGGATCTCGCAAGAATTCCTCTGAAAATCCCCCGAAATCCGCGCTCTCCAAAAATCCCCCCTGAAGAAGCTGACCCCCCCTATTTATACAAATCGAAAAAGGGGGGGTTGGTGGCCGAGGTGGCTCGGCCAAAGTGGCCGAGCTGCGCCGCTCTCGCCGTTTTGCGTCGTTTTTTTCCGTCGTTTTCCGGCGTTTTCCGTCTCTCGGGCTTGGGTTCCGTCTATACTTGATTCCGGGACTAATTCTTGGTTCGTTCCGGTTCAACGGTCCTGAAATCCGATCGTCCGTTCAAGTCCGGTTTAAACCGTGCTTGTGACGCTGTGGGTTTGCCGTCGAGTTCGCGTCTCAACTATTCGACGTCCGTATCATTCGATGGGTTGTCATTCGCCGACTCCCCGTCACGAGTTGGTTTTGGGGATCTTGTAAGTATTTTTCAACGCGTACAGATACTCCCTCCAAAGCGTTTCAGTCTCGATTCTTAATGAGTCTGGGATGCTTTGGACATGATGGTTCCCGCCTACTGAGGGTCCCAAAGATAGCTTCAAGTCTTGATTCTTTCGGACCATCCGGCTCTTTGTAGGATTTCGATAAGATCACGGTCTTTGCATTTATTGTCGACCGCTTGTTAAAATCTTGATTGGTGGTGGGTGAGTTTTGTTTGTAACTCGTGTCGGTTGGTTGTTGTTTGACTAACCATCAGACTTTTGGACTTATCCGTATGTCGGCGAACTCCTTGTTGGCGACACGTTGGTTGTGTCGAATACATGGAATTTCATAACCCTCAGTTGGCTATTTCCTCCATCATCACGTGTGTTGTTGGTTTAACCACAGCGGGAGGACTAATCTTTTCATGGAGATATCCTCCAAGGATTCCTTGTCGAAACAAGAGACCATTTGGCTCTCAACCATCGTGCTGGCCTTCGGTCGGCGAGTGCGACGCTTTGACCGTGGTTGGGGTATGATTATCCGTAGTGGGAGAAGTTTCTTCGGGACTGGACCCGTTGCCCGGTGTCAACATGACTTTCATGCCTCGTCAGGTTGTTCCTCTCTTGGATATTATGGTGGGAGGAAATTAAGGGTTATCGAGTTATCCTTAAGAATATGGGTTTATTCTCCAGGAACTCCTCGTTGAATAGTTTGGAAACAGTTTGTACTCGTATTCCTAGTTGGAGTAGGATTAGGCGACGCGTTGATTTGCGTCGGTGCAATCCGTACGATCGAGTTATCCCTAAGAATATTTCTTGTGAGAATATCCTTCCGGGAACTTCTCGACAAATTAGGAAACAGTTTATACTCGTAATCCTAGTTGGAGTAGGATTAGGCGAGCGTTGATCGTCGATGCAATCCATACGATCGAGTTATCCCTAAGAATATTTCTTGTGAGAATATTCTTCCGGGAACTTCTCGACAAATTAGGAAATAGTTTATACTCGTAATCCTAGTTGGAGTAGGATTAGGCGGCGTTGATCGTCGATGCAATCCATACGATCGAGTTATCCCTAAGAATATTTCTTGTGAGAATATTCTTCCGGAACTTCGACAAATTAGGAAACAGTTTATACTGTAATCCTAGTTGGAGTAGGATTAGGCGAGCGTTGATCGTCGATGCAATCCATACGATCGAGTTATCCCTAAGAATATTTCTTGTGAGAATATTCTTCCGGAACTTCTCGACAAATTAGGAAACAGTTTATACTCGTAATCCTAGTTGGAGTAGGATTAGGCGAGCGTTGATCGTCGATGCAATCCATACGATCGAGTTATCCCTAAGAATATTTCTTGTGAGAATATTCTTCCGGAACTTCGACAAATTAGGAAATAGTTTATACTCGTAATCCTAATTGGGTAGGATTAGGCGAGCGTTGATCGTCGATGCAATCCATACGATCGAGTTATCCCTAAGAATATTTCTTGTGAGAATATTCTTAGGGAACTTCTACTGTTTGGGTCGAAAGTTGTTTCCATTTGTAAAACTAGAAAATTATACTTTTGGTTCTCGTTACAATGAAAATTAAATAACTCTCTCACAAACTCGAACAAAAGGCGCTACAAGTGTAGATCTCTTGTTTTGTGGGACTTTGCCTCGTCGGGACGCCAGAATCCGTGGACCACCGAAGCGTGATCGTCGAATCGGCGGGGTTTAGTTGATGCTTCTCAAAGGAAACAAGAACTTCAAAGAAATATCTTAGCAAGGTAAGATATCTACTCTTCTCAAGAATAAGTCAAGGCTTAAACTCGAGGAATCTCCGTGTGGATCGTGTTCTTGAACTCAGGAAGCCTTGGATCTCGATTGCCCCTTTCGATAGCCGACCCCGCCCAAGTGGGCGTAGGAGAGTATTTATAGTCTTTGGGAAGCGTGCCCTCTTGAAACACAAGTGTCATAAGCGCAGAAATTTGCGCTAGCGCTGGCAGCCGAAATGCCGCTGCCAAGTCAGCCTCGCTAACCGGCGAGCAGTGTGTCCGCTTAGCGGCGAGGCAAGATAATGCCACGACAAGCGAGCAATATCGCCCCTTCACCGCCAGAACGGTTTCCCCGCTTTTTAGGCATGATTAAATACCCTAGAATTACGCCTAGTGGGCGATTCGCGGTAACCGCCATTAACGGTTCAACGCCTCTCGCTGATAAAGTCAAGTGGGCCCCACCGGCATTGATTTAGACCCTTCGAGCTCATTTTAAGTATTACGGGTGTCATTATTTGGCGAGACACAAGTAAGTGTCTGCTAGTCGCGAGACACATCAAAGTGTCTCGCTAGTCGCGAGACACATCAAAGTGTCTCGCTAGTCGCGAGACACATCAAGGTGTCTCGCTTCGTGGCGAGGCACACATAAGTGTCTGCGCTAGTCGCGAGACACATCAAGGTGTCTCGCTTCGTGGCGAGGCACACATAAGTGTCTGCGCTAGTCGCGAGACACATCAAAGTGTCTCGCTAGTGGCGAGGCACACATAAGTGTCTCGCCTTGTGGCGAGACACAATCTTCCCCATATTGGGCTTCTTGAGATTTCGACGACGTTGTCCTTCGATCTTCTACAAATTAGGAAACAGCTTTATACTGTAATCCTAGTTGAGTAGGATTAGGCGACGCTGATCGGCCGATGCAATCCAAGACGATCGAAGTTATCCCTAAGAATATTTCTTGTGAGAATATTCTTCCGAACTTCTCGACAAATTAGGAAACAGTTTATACTGTAATCCTAGTTGAGTAGGATTAGCGACGCTGCTGATCGGCCGATGCAATCCGCACGATCGAAGTTATCCCTAAGAATATTTCTTGTGAGAATATTCTTCCGAACTTCTCGACAAATTAGGAAACAGCTTTATACTGTAATCCTAGTTGAGTAGGATTAGGCGACGCTGATCGGGCCAATGCAATCCGCGACGATCGAAGTTATCCCTAAGAATATTTCTTGTGAGAATATTCTTCCTGAACTTCGACAAATTAGGAAACAGCTTTATACTGTAATCCTAGTTGAGTAGGATTAGGCGACGCTGATCGGCGCCGATGCAATCCGCACGATCGAAGTTATCCCTAAGAATATTTCTTGTGAGAATATTCTTCCGAACTTCTCGACAAATTAGGAAACAGTTTATACTGTAATCCTAGTTGAGTAGGATTAGCGACGCTGCTGATCGGCCGATGCAATCCGCACGATCGAAGTTATCCCTAAGAATATTTCTTGTGAGAATATTCTTCCGAACTTCTACTGCTTGGGTCGAAAGTTGTTTCCATTTGTAAAACTAGAGAAAATTATACTTTTGGTTCTCGCCATAATGAAAATTAAATAACTCTCTCACAAACTCAACAAAAGACGCTACAAGTGTAGATCTCTTGTTTTGTGGGACTTTGCCTCGTACGGACGCGAATCCGTGGACCACCGAGCAACATCGCCGAATCGACGGGTTTAGTTGATGCTTCTCAAAGGAAACAAGAACTTCAGAAATATCTTAGCAAGGTAAGATATCTACTCTTCTCAAGAATAAGTCAAGGCTTAAACTCGAGGAATCTCCGTGGATCGTGGTTCTTGAACTCCGAAGCCTTGGATCTCGATTGCCCCTTTCGATAGCCGACCCCGCCCAAGTGGACGAGGAGAGTATTTATAGTCTTTGGGAAGCGTGCCCTCTTGAAACACAAGTGTCATAAGCGCAGAAATTTGCGTTAGCGCGTACCGAGCCGCCATACTAAGCCGCCTCGCTTAATCCGGCGGGTACAGGTGCCGCCATTACAGGCAGATGGTCGGCTCACGACAAGCCAGGCAATATCGCCCCTTCACCGCCAGAACGGTTTCCCCGCTTTTTAGGCATGATTAAATACCCTAGAATTACGCCTAGTGGGCGATCTTCGCGGTAACCGCCATTAACGGTTCAACGCCTCTCGCTGATAAAGTCAAGTGGGCCCCACCAAAGCATTGATTTAGACCCTTCGAGCTCATTTTAAGTATTCGGTGTCTCAGATTTGGCGAGACACAAGTAAGTGTCTTCGCTAGTCGCGAGACACATCAAGGTGTCTCGCTATGGCGAGACACACACAAGTGTCTCGCTAACAATGGACACATCAAGGTGTCTCGCCGTGGCGAGGCACACACGAAGTGTTCGCCGCAACAGACACATCAAGGTGTCTCGCCGCGGGCGAGGCACACACGAAGTGTCTCGCCGCAGCCGAGACATCAAAGTGTCTCGCTAGTGGCGAGGCACACATAAGTGTCTCGCGACCGTAGCGAGACACAATCTTCCCCAGATTGGGCTTTGAGATTTCGACGACGCTGTCCTTCGATCTTCTCATGATTTAGTCATACTTGAGGTTCTTCAAACAATTTTGATGCCTACAGATACCCTCCAAAGTTTTCGCATTCTCCTCATTTTATCGAGGGTCCGAATACTTTGGATAAGATGCTTTGCTTCGCTCAACGCTGAACTTTGTAGAAGAGGCCCATGTTTTGCTTCAGCTTGAATCCTCGCTACGCCACAAGCCACACATACTTTGGGATCAATAGCTGTTGCATTTGTATTTGATTGATTGAAATGTCAAGTCGATTTTGGACTAATCATCTTCATCTTGAAAGTCATCATTTGAATTGTAATTGAATGCCTTGAGAAACATCACCATTATTGCAGCCTTGTTTGTGTTTTCTCTGGGGCTAAAATGAACCCTTTGTTGAGTAGACCTCTCATTCATAAAAAGAATCGAGAGAAGATTTTGACCATGGTCCTAACTGTAGGAAGGTTTGACCATGATAGAAATTTGGAGACCATCTCACTGGCTTCAAGGTTTATACCGTAATCCTAATTGGGTAGGATTAGGCGGCGTTGATGGCGTCGGTGCAATCCCGCGATCGAGTTATCCCTAAGAATATTTCTTGTGAGAATATTCTTAGGGAACTTCTTTGTTTGGGTGAAAGTTGTTTCCATTTGTAAAACTAGAAAATTATACTTTTGGTTCTCGTTACAATGAAAATTAAATAACTCTCTCACAAACTCGAACAAAAGGCGCTACAAGTGTAGATCTCTTGTTTTGTGGGACTTTGCACTCTTGGGGGGCGTAATCCGTGGACCAGAAGCGTGATCGTCGAATCGACGGGTTTAGTTGATGCTTCTCAAAGGAAACAAGAACTTCAAAGAAATATCTTAGCAAGGTAAGATATCTACTCTTCTCAAGAATAAGTCAAGGCTTAAACTCGAGGAATCTCCGTGTGGATCGTGTTCTTGAACTCCGAAGCCTTGGATCTCGATTGCCCCTTCGATAGCCGACCCCGCCCAAGTGGACGAGGAGAGTATTTATAGTCTTTGGGAAGCGTGCCCTCTTGAAACACAAGTGTCATAAGCGAGAAATTTGCGATTAGCGGCTCGGCTGCCTACGTAAGCGCCTCGCTAACGGCGGCGGTCGCCGAGCACCATGGCGGCGGCGGTATGGCTGCCACCACGACAAGCGAGCAATATCGTCCCTTCACAACGTAGCGGTTTCCACGCTTTTTAGGCATGATTAAATACCCTAGAATTACGCCTAGTGGGCGATCTTCGCGGTAACCGCCATTAACGGTTCAACGCCTCTCTGCTGATAAAGTCAAGTGGGCCCCACCAAAGCATTGATTTAGACCCTTCGAGAGCTCATTTTAAGTATTCGGGTGTCACCATTATTTGGCGAGACACAAGTAAGTGTCTTCGCTAGTCGCGAGACACATCAAGGTGTCTCGCTATGGCGAGACACACAAGTGTCTCGCTAACAATGGACACATCAAGGTGTCTCGCTTCGTGGCGAGGCACACACGAAGTGTCTCGCCGCAGCGAGACACATCAAGGTGTCTCGCTTATGGCGAGACACACACAAGTGTCTCGCTAACAGCGAGACACATCAAGGTGTCTCGCTCGTGGCGAGGCACACACGAGTGTCTCGCTCGCAGCGAGACACATCAAAGTGTCTCGCTAGTGGCGAGGCACACATAAGTGTCTCGCACTGTAGCGAGACACAATCTTCCCCTGTATTGGGCTTCTTGAGATTTCGACGACGTTGTCCTTCGATCTTCTCATGATTTAGTCATATTTGAGGTTCTTCAGCAATTTTTGATGCCTACAGATACCCCCTCCAAAGTTTTCAGACTCCTCTGTATTTTATCGAGGGGTCTGGAATACTTTGGATAAGATGCTTTGCTTCGCTCAACGTTGAACTTTGTAGAAGAGGCCCATGTTTTGCTTCAGCTTGAATCCTCGCTACGGCGTCACGACCATACTTTGGGATCAATAGCTGTTGCATTTGTATTTGGATTGATTGAAATGTCGAAGTCGATTTTGGACTAATCATCTTCATCTTGAAAGTCATCATTTGAATTGTAATTGAATGCCTTGAGAAACATCAGTCATTATTGCAGCTTGTTTGTGTTTTCTCTTGGGGCGAAAATGAACCCTTTGTTGGAGTAGACCTCTCATTCATAAAAAGAATCGAGAGAAGATTTTGACCATGGTCCTAACTGTAGGAAGGTTTGACCATGATAGAAATTTGGAGACGATCCTTACTGTCGGAAGGTTTGATCGCTCAATCTGGAAGTGGACCTCTCGTTCATGGATGGAATCGAGAGGGGATTTTGGCCGTGGTCCTAACTGTAGGAAGGTTTGACCAAGTGGGAGTGAAAATTTAAAAATGATCCTAACTGTAGGAAGGTTTGATCGGGATAGGAGTTTTGGAGACGATCCTAACTATCGGAAGGTTTGATCGCTCAATCCTGAAATGGACCTCTCGTTCATGGAAGGAATCAAGAGGGGATTTTGACCATGGTCCTAACTGTAGGAAGGTTTGACCAGGCAGATATTTGAGACAATCCTAACTGTCGGAAGGTTTGATTGCTCAATTTGGAAGTGGACCTCTCGTTCATGGATTATCCACCCCCGGCTTTCTTCGCAAAATTGGGCTGTCGGAGTGCAGAGGGAGCAGTTTATACTTGTATACCTGTCGGAGTACAGAGGGAGCAGTTTATACTGTGATAATTGCCTGAGTCAAGTTTGATTCAAATTTTATTTCTGCTAAGACGCCGCTTCAACCAAGGCTTGGATGATGGCCTTGAGAGCTAAGCAATCCTTTGTAGGATGGAGGATCCTCCTGGTACGCACGCATTTAGGTCCGGTTTTGTTAGCCTCCTCTTGATTTGTAATTGAGGCAACTTGATTTTGTTGTTATCAAGGAGGTGTTTGAAGATGATTGGAACTTCTTCGCCCTGAAAGAGTATGTCCCGTGGAATTCGATTTAGAAGCTTTTGACGCTGTCGTTGTTGCGACGCTTGACTAACAAATAGCCACAGATGCCTTTCCTCTATTACGAGAGGAAAAATTTACTTCGAGGGGTCACCGCCATTTTGCCTCTTTCAAATTTCTTCCTTCCGAGGAAACGCTCGCTTGTTCTCCTCAGATTTTTAGGTCTTTCCACGTAGTTGGTGGGACGACCCCATGACTTCCAAAGAATTCTATAGAAAGATTGTTGTGGCAAGTCTTCAATATGAACTCTTCAAGAATGGATCCCCGCATTCATAGCTTTATTACTTAATCGCTTAACGAAGGTGTCGATTGTCTCCCCACCTTCGCTGCCTAGGAGAGTTCCAATTGAGACTTCGTGTCGCCATCGAAGAAGTTGCCGAGAAAAGAACTTTCCATGTCCTCCCGCCAGCTAATACTCCCGCCTTGAGTCTTTGATACCAATCAAGGCAGCCCGCAAGAGTACCGATTTAATGACCGAACCATCGAGGCTCGCTTCCGAGATTACCCCCAAATGTGATTTGAAGTAAATCAAATGTTGTGAAGGTGACCCTCTCCGCCAAATGGCGAAGTTGATCAAATTGAATTTCAAGGTAAGGGATTGAATCCCATTCTCTGATACGGACACGGATACCACCTTTTGACTTCCTCGTGTGGACATCAAAGCATTGATTTTATTTTCAAGCTCTTTCATCCTTTCGCCATCATCCTCCCCTTGTTTTGGATCGCCTAATAGGAAGAATTGGACCATTTCCACCTTGAGCATCAAATGGAGCTTTTGGAGGTTGATCAGATAAATGTGTTCATCAATCTCCAATCGCTGCCTTCGACATTATGAGCATTATGGTGGGTAACTCCACCTTGTTGACTGGATTCAGCCGTTGATCGACCTGTGTTGTGCAACCGCTTGGGTTTGCAACTCCTCATCTGCTGCATGGCTAGCTCCATCTCGTTCTCATTTCGCCTTAAGCTCTTCTCTTTGCTTAGCTAAGGCTTCTTGTAACATTTGAGCCGTGACATCGGAGTAATGGTAAAAGCTCGATGGGGACCAAAGACTTGACATTGTGTCATCGGAAGCTATCGCCGAATTGATGTCGGAAGTTTCACATCGATAACTCTCCTCATGCATCCTTCTATAGTCGATGCGTTGGTAGCTCGCAATTGCAACCGTGACATTCTTCGAGAAACTGAGACCCAACCTTTCCTCCAGAGTGAAGTCGATCCGTGATCCGTCACGGTCCTTTCCCTTTGTTCACCATGTTGATAGTCACTTCGAAACTCATCAAATTGATGGATGATCTCCTTCTTCTTCGATGTCGCCTTGATCGTGGCTTCGTGATCTTCCGCTGTCGACAGGAAAGCCGCTCAATATCAAGCTCTTTGTGGGTGAGCGCTCGACTCGTAATGTGCACATCCCGATAACCATGTCTTAATCAATTTTGCACACGAGCAAGAACAATCTATTTCGCCGATCGCCCTCTTCGTGGTGTTGCTACCCCCACCGATGATATGGTTGGTGTGGGTTATTACAAATTGCACTTCCACCCCAAGTATAACGTTGTCCTTAATGGAGGACACGCCTTCTTTGGGGACGCCGACTTTTGACTTGAGAGACAACTTCCGCCGCTGGCTTCGCTATCCGGTTGTTCAGATGAATCACGAGGGTCCGGTCATCTCGTGATTTTGCGAAGTCACTTGCCTCAACTTATTCTTCTTAGCGACTCGTGGACCCCTTGTGGGATGCTCAAACGAGATGCAATTGGAATTCTAGAGACCCGAGATATTTTAGCTTGTTCGTGACTCTTCTCGACTGATAATCCAAGCTTTTCTTCACGGGTACCTTGCCTTTATTTCCGGCCGTGGACCAAGACGACTAAACACCGGTTGTCGGATTTTCGGACTCAACGGTTGATACCTCACCGAGAAGTGGAAGAAAGGGCGAAAAGCCCATTTTCTCGCTAAGGCATGGAAGATCGCCGCATTAGGCAGCCGGCCGTTCACGGGCGAGATGCTTTACATCGCCGCTGCTGGCAGGCGTTACTCGGCCGGGCGCCGAAGGCGCTTTAACCGCCTCTACCGAATGTTGTTGGCGAGGCGCATTCTTGAGCCGATTTTGATGTCGACTTCGGATCCATGCTTGGCATTTTGAGCCATTGTCGGGTTGATTTTGACTTTGTGCCTTGCGAACAACAACACGTGCTCGAAAGCAAAGCGGCACGGCGTTGAGCGGCCTCTTCCTCGCCAATCGGGTCCTTTTGACAAGAATCCATTCTTCCTGGCGTGAGGCCGACGGGTTGAAGCGCCAGAGTTTGTTGACGCTTTGATCATGTGAGTTCGCCTCGATAGTGAACTCCATCCGCTGACTCCGTGGCCTTGGCTAATTGACGAGCCATCTTTGACGCCGCTTTGGCGCAGCTCTTCGCCATATCGCTTGAGATCTTGTTGAGAGGGGAATGCCTGCCGCAAGCTTAACAAAAATCATTGCGCATCACAACAGTAACTAACCTCCTCTTAGGGGATGAGATCCTCCAATGTTTATGGATGAGGAGGACTTTGATGAGGAAGAGGAGAGATATTCTTCAATTTGGCTTGATCAAGAAGTAGTCTATTCCATCAACCATGAGGTCGGCCTCGACGCCGCAAGGTCAGCGACACAACGATCTCTGCTCGAGACCATTGGCTCCCACCGTGGTCGCCATCGTTTGGGTCGAAAGTTGTTTCCATTTGTAAAACTAGAGAAAATTACACTTTGGTTCTCGCCACAATGAAAATTAAATAACTCTCTCACAAACTCGAACAAAAGACGCTACAAGTGTAGATCTCTTATTTTTGTGGGACTTTGCTCGCGCCGAGGACGCGAATCCGTGGACCACCGAAATGATCGCCGAATCGACGGGTTTAGTTGATGCTTCAAAGGAAACAAGAACTTCAAAGAAATATCTTAGCAAGGTAAGATATCTACTCTTCTCAAGAATAAGTCAAGGCTTAAACTCGAGGAATCTCCGTGTGGATCTTGTTCTTGAACTCCCAAGCCTTGGATCTCGATTGCCCCTTTCTCGATAGCCGACCTGCCAACGTAGGAGAGTATTTATAGTCTTTGGGAAGCGTGCCCTCTTGAAACACAAGTGTCATAAGCGCAGAAATTTAGGCTAGCGGCACCGAAGCCGCCATACTAAGTCAGCCTCGCTAATCGGCGAGGCAGCAGCTTCGCCAGCTGAAGCAGAGTGGGTCGCCCACGACAAGCGAGGCAATATCGCCCCTTCACCGGCCAGAACGGTTTCCTCGCTTTTAGGCATGATTAAATGCTCTAGAATTACTTAGTGGGCGATCTTCGCGGTAACCGCCATTAACGTAACCAACGCTCTCTCGCTGATAAAGTCAAGTGGGCCCCACCAGATTGATTTAGACCCTTCGAGAGCTCATTTTAAGTATTCTCGGTGTCTCAGATTTGGCGAGACACAAGTAAGGTTCGCTAGTCGCGAGACACATCAAGGTGTCTCGCTTATGGCGAGACACACACAAGTGTCTCGCCAACAGACACATCAAGGTGTCTCGCCGCGGGCGCAGGCACACACGAAGTGTCTCGCCGCAATGTAGACACATCAAGGTGTCTCGCCGCGGGCGCAGGCACACACGAAGTGTTCGCCGCAATGAGACACATCAAAGTGTCTCGCTAGTGGCGAGGCACATAAGTGTCTCGCGATCAGAAGCAGACACAATCTTCCTCAGATTGGCTTGAGATTTCGACGACGTTGTCCTTCGATCTTCTCATGATTTAGTCATACTTGAGGTTCTTCAACAATTTTGATGCCTACATCGCAAATTAGGAAACAGCTTTATACCGTAATCCTAGTTGAGTAGGATTAGGCGACGCTGATCGGCGCCGATGCAATCCGCGACGATCGAAGTTATCCCTAAGAATATTTCTTGTGAGAATATTCTTCCTGAACTTCACAAATTAGGAAACAGCTTATACTGTAATCCTAGTTGAGTAGGATTAGGCGACGCTGATCGGCGCCGATGCAATCCGCGACGATCGAAGTTATCCCTAAGAATATTTCTTGTGAGAATATTCTTCCTGAACTTCACAAATTAGGAAACAGCTTATACTCATAATCCTAGTTGAGTAGGATTAGGCGACGCTGATTTGGCGCTTCTGTAATCAAGACGATCGAAGTTATCCCTAAGAATATTTCTTGTGAGAATATTCTTCCTGAACTTCTCACAAATTAGGAAACAGCTTATACTGTAATCCTAGTTAGAGTAGGATTAGGCGACGCTGAGATAGATGAGCACACGAGGGCTCACCATGCTGACAAAGATCCCAAATGATAGATACCTGTAGACTCACTAGTCTCTCAAACTACACCGAAGGAGACTAAGAGTCCTTTAGCCAAATAATTTTTCGCCAATTTTTGATCAAGATTCTAAAGTCCTCTTCTTCTCGTAGAGCCTACATCTCACTCCATGATCTGGTGAGAGCGCTGATGCCGGATGAAGATCCATCCCATCTTATTATCCGCTTGGAAGTACGCCATTCTTTTCTCTCGTGAACACGGTGATTGAAAAGGTCCTTCATGGCGGCTTTCTTCATCAGCTCAGCCACCGCTGATCCCCTGATGGCCTTGATAATGATATGGGTTATCCCGAAATGGCTCAGCCATTGTTGACGACCTCGCCCATCCGAGGGAAAGCTTCAGAGACCGCAAGAGTTGCGGTAGTCGGGCTTCCTCATATGTAGCCGCCATACGGACTCGCTTAGAGGCATGGCGCGATGCTCGGTTTTACCGGGCTCAAGTCCGTGATGAGATCACAACATCACTTCTGAGTCGTTGTTGCCGACCTATTCTTCCCTAAGCCACATCCGCACCGATATTGTGGCGAAAAGGAGAGGATAATACCGCCGTGGGAGAGCTCCATGCCGAGGAAGATAGGATGAGCAGCTTGAGTCGCCAAGGCCAACAAGGAAGAAGCCCTCACCGCTATGCCTAGGGAACTCGACCGTCGGGCGTAAACCGGCCGAGCTCGAGGAGGCAACCACGAAGACACCGAACACCGATGAGGGGTCCTTCGTGGTCGAAGTTGGTGAAGAACTCCACCAGCTTACAATGGTGAAGTGTCTCAGCCCGAACAACAAATCCTTTGTCATAGACTTGATGTTTAAACAGTTGTAGCTCCTTCTATATTTACTTCAAGTGAATAAGATTTATTCCCTTCATTGTTTATTATGATTCTTTTACTTCGTCCGAAATAATTAACCATAATACTTATAGGATTTTTGGCAAACCCTCAGCCGTCAACGGATTTGATTAGCCTTTACCAACTACCGCTTGAGTTGGGCTAGCGTATGGATTATCCGACTGCTCGCGACGCGGACGCTGTGCTAAAAGAATGAAACTCTCTTAGACTTAGTGCTACGATGTTGAATACGTAGGCTTCGTGACTTTTACCGCAAGAGATCATCTGCAACGCTGCAGTTACGCTGTAGACTCATCCCTTCTTAGGCTTCAGATGAAATACCCTTAATCAAACTCGTGTCTTCAATCTGGAGAAAGACTAAACCGCAACGCTGCAGGAGGCGCTGGCTTTATCCCTTCTTAGGCTTCGGATAAAATACCCTTAATCGAACTCGTGTCTTCTTCAATCTAAAAGACTAAACCGCAACGCTGTTAGGCATCGACTTTAGGGTTATTGGCCAACCCCACCCTCAACGGGTTTGATGAGCCTTTACCAACTACCGCTTGAGTCTGACTAGCGGTAGATTATCTAACCGCTCGCACACAACGCTGTGCTAAAAGAATGAAACTCTCTTAGACTTAATGCTACGATGTTGAATACGTAGACTTCGCCTTTTTCACGGACGACTAACCCGCAACGCTGCGGTGAGGCGCTGGCTTTATCCCTTCTTAGGCTTCAGATAAAATGCCCTTAATCAAACTCGTGTCTTCTTCAATCGGAGAAAGACTAAACCGCAACGCTGCGGTGAGGCGCTGGCTTTATCCCTTCTTAGGCTTCGGATAAAATGCCCTAATCTAACTCGTGTCTTCTTCAATCGGAGAAAGACTAAACCGCAACGCTGCAGGAGGCGCTGGCTTTATCCCTTCTTAGGCTTCGATAAAATACCCCAAGATGAATCTTGGTGTCTTTGACCGGAGAATGACCGAACCGTAATAAGATTGATTGAGGTGGGAAAAGAAGAATGTGTTCTATGATGAGGCTAACAACAGATTCTTTTGCCAGAAATCGAAAAGACCTGTGTGACCTTCACCGACAACCCGGTCCGAAAATCTCGGCGATACCTTCACGGGCGCTACCTAAGATGAAAGGTGGACCTAAGAGTGGATCTCCACCGAGAACTAAAAGACTCGATGACCTTCAAAGCGACAACCCGGTTCGAAAATCTCTACAAGATACCTTCACGCTACCTAAGATGAAAGGTGGAACTAAGAGTGGGATCTCCACTCCGAGAACCGAAAAGACTCGTGTGACCTTCAGCGACAACCCGGTCTGAAAATCTCACAAGATACCTTCACCGGGCTACCTAAGATGAAAGGTGGAACTAAGAGTGGATCTCCACCCGAACCGAAAAGACTCAGTGACCTTCAAAGGACAACCCGGTTCGAAAATCTCTACAAGATACCTTCACCGGCGCTACCTAGGATGAAAGGTGAAACTAAGAGTGGGATCTCCACTCCGAGAACCGAAAAGACTCAGTGACCTTCAGCGACAACCCGGTTCGAAAATCTCTACAAGATACCTTCACCGGCGCTACCTAGGATGAAAGGTGAAACTAAGAGTGGGATCTCCACCGAGAACCGAAAAGACTCAGTGACCATCAGCGACAACCCGGTCCGAAAATCTCGGCGATACCTTCACGGGCGCTACCTAAGATGAAAGGTGGAACTAAGAGTGGGATCTCCACTCAGAACCGAAAAGACTCAGTGACCATCAGCGACAACCCGGTCCGAAAATCTCGGCGATACCTTCACGGGCTACCTAAGATGAAAGGTGGAACTAAGAGTGGGATCTCCACTCCGAGAACCGAAAAGACTCAGGTGACCTTCAGGCGGACAACCTGGTTTGACAATCCCGGCGCATACCTTCAGTCGGCGCTACCTAAGAGAGAGATGGATAGAACCCTTCCGTTTGTCACGAAAAGGATCTTACGCTTGGAGAGGAAGAATTTTATGTTCTATCTCCGGCGTGAAAGGGATTTTGAATGGGCCTCTTGTTCATAGAAGGAATCAAGAGGGGATTATGGTAATGTACCGTAAAATTTGTAGGCCTACCACAAGAAATTTGATCGGTGAGGGAAATTATGATGGAGAACAAATTTAGGGTTATCCTCAAGGAAAGTGGGTGAAACATCCCACGAGGAACTTCCCGTCGAAACGGGTTATCCTGAAGATACTAAGGGTAGTATTTCTTCAGGAACTTCCCATTTATCGGCATTAATTGCCGGTCGCCATTTTGGGTAATTAGGCGATATGCACCATTGGAGTAGACCGTTTCTATTATAAACGGACCCTCCCATTTAGGTTCAATTTACCTTTCTTTTGAAGTGAGGATTATTGGTCGCCGAAAATGAGGACCAAATCTCCTTCTTTGAAACTTCGTTGTCGCACTTTCTTGTTGAAAGCCTTCGACATCCTAGCTTGATAGAACTCAATGCTTTGTTGAGCTTCCAGGCGCTTCTCATCCAACATCTCGAGCTCTTCAAGACGTTTCTGATGTTGTTCTTCCGCCGCCATCTCGCTGAAAGGGCTTATACGGCGACGGATCTCGATCTCTAACGGAGAACCGCTTCACATCCGTAGACCGTAGAATACGGTCTCTCAATTGGCGTCTGGTTGTGCGATATGCCCGAGTAAGCCCGAAGTTTATCGCCCCGCCTCGCTTGTTATTTTTCACAAGCTTCACAAGATCTTGATAATCGCCTTGTTGAACGCTTCGGCTAATCCATTTGGTACCGGATTATAGGTCGCTGACGACGCCTTGTATCTTGAATTTCTCGCAAAACCCGATGAAGGAATTGCCGATGAATTGGGGACCGCTGTCATGCACGATCCGTTTCGACACCATGTCGATAGATGACATGGTGTTTGATAAATTTGACGACGGTACTTTACTTCCTTTAGCGGATTGCTTCCGCCACTTGGAGAAGTAGTCGGTGATCGCTAGAATAAACCGACGCCTTTGACCGACGGAGGAAAATGGGACCTACAACGCCCATTCCCCATGTCTCAATGGCCGTGATGTGGCCGGCGATGCAATCGCCGTGAGGTCGATGCATATAATTCGCGGAATTTGACACGCTGCGGGCATTTTCGGCGTGCTCGTCGTTGTCATTAATCATCGCGGGCCAAAAGTAGCCCATTCTCCGATTCGATCAGAGCTTGGGACCAGCCGTGCGCCACATTCACCTTCATGTGCTTCCCGGCGGACCTCTTCCGCCTCTTTGTTTGAGAGGCATCGAGTAAAAGACCATCGCACTCCTGCCATATAACATCCGGTCTCGTGTCGTAAAGAATCTTGAGCTCTTCACGGATTGACTCTTCTCCTTCACGCCTTCTCGTAGAATACCATGTAAGACGTAATCGATGATAGGAAAGCCAATCTCGGCTCCAACTTGGTTTGGGTTGCATTTACCCCTTTGGTAACTATCCCTTTGCCTTCTTGTACCCCATCATATATCGGGTACGAAGAGTCGGTGAGTCCCGACCGCAACTGCTGCTCGCTTCTGGTTGCGATATCGCTAACGCGCTAATGCATCCGCATGAGCCGCTCGGCGGATATATTCGATGAAAACTCTTCAATGAGTTCGCCATTTCAACGCTACCGATGATAAGGGATCGATCGTGGTTCCTAACTTCAGAGTCACCACGGACCGCTTAACTATCAATTCGCGAATCGCCAGATGCTTCGAGATATTTGACCCCAGCCCCTGGCTGCTAAGTCCGATAAGTAACGCTGTATTCTGCTACGCTTGTTGGAACAAGGTTCGTGAGTGAATAAGCACGGCATGACATGATTCCCGGAAACTAAGACAACCCCGACTCCTACGGAATCTTAGAACATCCGGGCACTCGCCACGCTGGTAGCTCGAGAAGTCTGCCAAAGTACGCCATATTTGTTGGTGCGATGTAGTGTTAACTTCGTGGACTTCATCCTAAGATCATCATATAGCTCAATCCGCATCCGTTGTCGGCCGGGCACCAAGAGATCACAAATCGCTTGTCCTTTGACCGACTTCTGTTTGAAGTGCAAGTCATATCGGGACAAGAGTAAGTCCCATTTCGCCGCACGCCAACTCATTGAGGCCTACTGGTCATAAATATTCGGACCGGATTTACATTAGAGATAACATAAATCGCCCGTCCGACTAAATAGTGCCGCATTTTCTCAATCGCGAACACTAATGCAAGGCACCGCTTCGCCATTGATATCGAGACTCAAAGACCACTAATATTCGCCTGTAATACACCTCGCTCGCGGACCGCCGCCGCCTTGTGCGAGTAAAGCGCTTAACGAGTGATCCGCTGCCTTGACGTAGATCAAAACGGTTTTCCGACCGCTGCAATAAGAACAGAGGTTTAGCGAGATACGATTTGATCTCTTCAATGCTCGACAGGCCGCCCCAAATAAACGACACGCTCTTCTTGTTCAACTTAGAGAACGGTTGGCACTTCCCGATAGGTTCGATATGAACCGCCGGATGTACGCTAATCGCCTCTTGTAACCCCTCGAAGTTCTCTCGATTTCTGAGGTTGCAACTCTTGAATTGCCTTCACTTTGTCGATCGACGCGGATTCCTTTGTCGGTGACGACGGCCAGGAACTTGCCACCGACATCCCAAGGAAGGATTTGGTGGGGTTCATCTTTAGTTGATGAGTCCGCATGAGTTCAATACCGCTCTAAGATCTTTGATGTGATCTCTTATCACGCTTTTCACGCACCAAATCGCCAACGAGCATTCGAATCGCTTTTCCGGAGATGATCTTGGAAAATCTCCGCCATTGTCACGATATGTCGCTACGGCGCTTTTGAGGCCAAACGGCATGACCGTAGCAATATATACCGATGGGTGTTCTCAACGCCGTGCTCGCATCATCGGGTGCATCTTGATTTGATTGTAGAGCTTGGGACGGTAGTGCGGCACCACCTTCATGTGTGCTTCGAAGGACCTCTTACGCCTCTTTGTTTGAGAGGCATCGGATAAAGACCATCGTACCCGTGATATAACATCGGGTCTACGTGTGCGTAAAAGAATCTTGGAGCTCTTGGGGATTGACTCTCTCTCTCTTCCGCGTCTTACGGTAGAATACCGTAGGCGTGTCGATGATAGAGCGCCAATCGGGGCTCCAACTTGGTTTGGGTTGCATTTACCCCTTTGGTAACTATCCCTTTGCCTTCTTGTACCCCATCATATATTGAGTGCGAAGAGTGGTGAGTCTGGCCGTAACGGTTGCTCCGATCTCGGAAGGTTGCGCCCGGCGTCACGCTATCGCGCTAATGCATGCATGGCGTTACGGCGGGATATATTCGATGAAAAACTCTTGAATGAGTGCCATTTCAGCGGCTACGATGATAAGGGATCGGATCGGGGTTCCTAACTTCGTAGTCACCACGGACACCTTAACTATCAATTCGAATCGCCGGTATGCTTGAGATATTTGACCCCGGCTCCTTGGCGAAGCTAAGTCCGATAAGTAGCGCGTTGTATTGACTACGTTGTTGGAACAAGGTTCGTGAGTGAATAAGCACGGGGCATGACATGATTCCGGGAAACTAAGACAACCCGACCCCGGAAATCTTAGAACATCGGGGGCACTTCCACGCGTTGGTAGCTTCGAAGCTCCGTCAAATCTGATCGCCATATTTGTTGGTGCGATGTAGTGTTAACTTCGTGGACTTCATCCGAAGATCATCATATAGCTCAACCGCATCCGCTGTCGGCCGCGTACCAAGAGATCACAAATCGCTTGTCCTTTGACCGACTTTGTTTGAAGTGCAAGTCATATTGGGACAAGAGTAAGTCCCATTTCGCCGCACGCCAACTCATTGAGGCCTACTGGTCATAAATATTCGACCGGATTTACATTAGAGATAACATAAATCGCCCGTCCGACTAAATAGTGCCGCATTTTTCAATCGCGAACACTAATGCAAGGCACCGCTTCGCCATTGGATATCGAGACTTCGCACAGGCTAATATTACTCGGGTAATACCTTTGCTGTTCGTGACCGCTATCGTCGTCTTGTCTGATAAAGCGTTAACGAGTGATCCGCTGCCTTGACGTAGATCAAAACGGTTTTCCGATCACGGCAATAAGAACAGGAGGTTTAGCGAGATACGATTTGATCTCTTCAATGCTCGACAGCGCCGCCCCAAATAAACGACACGCTCTTCTTGTTCAACTTAGAGAACGGTTGGCACTTCCCGATAGGTTCGATATGAACCGCCGGATGTACGCCAATCGCCTCTTGTAACCCCTCGAAGTTCTCTCGATTTCTGAGGTTGCAACTCTTGAATTGCCTTCACTTTGTCGATCGACGCGGGATTCCTTTGTCGGTGACGACGGCCAGGAACTTGCCACCGACATCCCAAGGAAGGATTTGGTGGGTTCATCTTTAGTTGATGAGTCCGCATGAGTTCGAATACCGTTCTAAGATCTTTGATGTGATCTCTTATCACGCTTTTCACGCACCAAATCGCCAACGTAGCATTCGAATCGCTTTTCCGAGATGATCTTGGAAAATCTCCGTCATTGCTCGCTGATATGTCGCGCCGGCGTTTTTGAGGCCAAACGGCATGACCGTGTAGCAATATATACCGATGGGTGTTCTGAACGCTGTGTGCTTGGCATCATCGGGGTGCATCTTGATTTGATTGTAACCCGAGAAACCATCCATGAATGACATTCTTTCAAATCCGCACGTATTGTCGACTATGACATCAGTGATTGGAAGAGGAAAGTCGTCTTCGAACAGCGGCGTTGAGTCCACTGAGTCGACCACAGTCCTAATCGAACCATTCTTCTTCATGACCGGGACTATATTCGCCACCCAATCCGGGTGTTGAATTTCCTCGATGAATCCCGATTCTATGAGTTTCTTCACTTCGTCAACAATTGCTTGCAATACTTGTGGACGAAACCGTCTTTGCTGTTGCTTGACAGGTTTGACATCCATCATGATGTTGAGGCGATGTGTCGCCACATTAGGGTCGAGTCCTGGCATGTCCTCGTAACTCCAGGCGAATACATCGATATACTCCCCGATTAAGGCAATCAACTCTTCCTTTTCTTAGGAAGAGTATTGCTGATGTTTATGAGTTTAGGATGCTCTTCATCACCCATATTAACTCGACTACCTCATCCTTAGTGGGGGTTCTCTTTGTTCAACCTATCCCCAAACCGCTTCTTGAGTTGATGGATCCATGGGTCTTCCCATGTTGGCATGTCTTCATCACTCTCAACGATGCGGGATCAGCGAAGCCATATTTGACATTAAAGCCTTGAAATTTTCTCAGAGTGCGGTGTCGAATCAGCAGAAGAATCGGGCGAATGTCGTCTCCCTCATTGGGTGGATTATCATCAATCGCCCATGAGCATTCATCTTCGAGGAGGATTTGTATCCCAACCCTCTGTTGGTCATATCGCCTTTGAGACTCGATCTTCTTGGCATTTTGTTGCCAAGCCTATCAAGCTTCTTCGGTTGGCAGTGCGGTTACATTCGACAACACCGCCTCGATTAGTTTGAGAACACGCATAATGCGGTTCAATTGGGAACTTCTTCGAGATTTACTCGCACTTCAAAGACGATAGTACAACTCATCGGCATGAATGCCGGAGCAACCCTTCGTGTGTTGGTATGACTTCTCGTATAACGCCATCGGGTCGATGAAAACGCCTTCTTCGAGGATGAGTCACATTATCGAGGTTCCAAGAGTCACTAATCTCAGCGGCGAAGTTTCGGCGGGCTCGAACCCGATCAATTCCGGTGAAGCGTGGGAATCTTCTTATCACGGTTGAGGTGGGTGCGACCCCCTGTACTAAGAGTGACCCGGGACGGGCCCAATCGTTCTTTGATCGAAATTTTACCTCGATCATCATACAATGAGCCGAGGTGCTCCAAAGCCGTTTTCTTGCTTCGGGAAGCTCCAACGAGCTCGACCGGGCAGTAATCGATGTGGATGGCAACTTGGATGGCGGCCGGAGGTGGAATTGATATTGGGCGGGCCTCGTTGAGATCCGCTTTAGTTGGCGATCAGAACAATGTTGTTGATGATTGATGAGATTGCTGATGAAGAGCTTGATCTCTTTCTCCTGCGCAAGTGTTGATCTCCAAAAGTTCCAAAAGCTTCCTGCCTAATGGCTACTCACTGCCATGGGAAAACGCGGGTTAACTGATGCCCACTACTTAATCCACGCGGTAAATTGAGGATTCGACCAGGGCTTAACGCCGAGCCTCGCCGAATAACGAGCTTCGAGCTTCTAACGAACTTCTTTGCTCGGGCAAATCTTGATTGCATAACGAGGTCCGCTACTTGGATGAACTTCAGCTATATGACTAGTTTCATTGTTTGGGCGAACTTGATCGAATGCATTTATGCATTTTGTTGATAGCGAAGCCACGTAGGCTAACCTCAGATGAAAGTCGAAGCCGCTAAGTGGGCTTAACCTCGCTTTAAGATTAAAGTCCGCCTGCATCTAATGTCGAACTTCGCCCTCTTGTGAACCTTGGATGAAAGTGGAAATCAGCATTTGTGGGGAACCCGTCGGACCACTATTATAGGCGACCGTCGGACCAGCATTGTGGCGAACCTCATCACATGATCGCTGAGCTTCGCCGTGCGAACCTCGTGTTAAGCTCGAACTCCGCCCACATGCTAACCTCAGATTGAGGTCGAGCCTCGCCTCTTGAGCAAGTCTCGTTTTAAAGTTTGCATGGTCTAGCCTCGTCAAATTTTGATGTTGTGGGCGAGCCTCGTCAAACTTTGATGTTGTGGGCGAGCCTCGTCCAACTTTGATGGGCGAACCTCGTCAAACTTTGACATTGTGGGCGAGCCTCGGTTGAACTTTGATGCTGCGGGCGAGCCTCGTCCAACTTTGATGGGCGAACCTCGTCAAACCTTGACATTGTGGGCGAGCCTCGGTTGAATGTCGAGACTTACTGCGGAAGGCGAACCTCGGTTGCCTGTCGAGACTCACTGCTGTAGGCGAACCTCGGTTGCCTGTTGAATGTCGAGACTCACTGCGGAAGGCGAACCTCGGTTGCCTGTCGAGACTCACTGCTGTAGGCGAACCTCGGTTGCCTGTTGAGGATCACCGCTGTAAGCGAACCTCGGTTGAATGTCGAGGCTCACTGCTGTAGGCGAACCTTGTCTGAATGAAGGGCTTCGCTGCTTGGCGAACCTCGTCTGGATGGAGAGTTTCGCTGCTTGGCGAACCTCGACTGAATGGAGAGCTTCGCTGCTTGGCGAACCTCTGGATGAAGGGTTTCGCTTGCTTGGCGAACCTCGACTGAATGGAGAGCTTCGCTGCTTGGCGAACCTCGATGCGGATGAAGGGTTTAAACTTGCTTGGCGAACCTCGGTGAATGGAAGCCCATTGCTTGGCGAACCTCGATGCGGATGAAGGGTTTATTGCTTGGCGAACCGTCATATGCTTTCAAACCGCACGCCGAATTGGACGAATTATATATGAAAATCGACTATCTCGATGAGGCAGACCAACCAAACCCATCAAAGGGTTCGGTTTGCTCTGTCATTTTAATTCCTTCGGTTTGAGAGATATCGGCACTTTGTAAAGTCAAGCATTCGTGAACTTAACCTTTAGGCGGAGAAACGATCTGGGCGAGGGCGATAGTATGATACTCACAGTGAACCGGATCAACTTGGATTCGGTTGACTTATTTGGGCGTAATTATTACACCCTACGCAGAAGTTTTGGCGTCCCGCTAGCCTGTTAGCGGGCTGGGGTCAAGGGGCGCTCGAAAATTTTTCTATCGGTCCTTGAGGCCTTTGACTTCTTCTTGGCCGGGATGCGGATTGCGGCTCTGACCGGACGGTCTCGACTTGAGCCGTTGGCTCAATGATGCGCCGGCTTGTAGGGAAAGTTGCCTTGATTGTCATTGATTTGAACTGCTACAAACTTCGCCGAAACAAATTCAAGAGAAATATCGCCTTTTATAAGGCTTACAATGAAAATCAAAAAGATTACAACTTTTCCTAAGTGAACAAGCGCTTCGGATCCTGTTATATCGAGATCTTAAACTGCGTGGGTTCTTTGCATGTCTTGGGGACTTTTGTGTCCGTGGACCACCGCGCAATTCGATCGAGTAGGGCAGGGTTACGGAACTTCTGAGGCGTCAGGGGCTCGTTTCCGCGAAAGAAGCGAAATGCCTAAGGGGATCACACTCACGAAGGAGAGGATCACGAGCGGTGAGATCTACTAGGAGAAATCCTGCTATCCACGAGATTAAGGCGAAGCTTAATCTAGAGGGTATCTGTAGTTCGACCGAATTGATTACCTTCGGCTCGTAGATCGGGCGTCGGTGAACTTGTGCTCGCCGTCTTTCGGAACCGTCGTCGGCTGCTCGTGGATCTCATAGAATTCCTCTGAAAATCCCGAAATCCGCTCTCCAAAATCCCCAAGAAGCCGACCCCCTATTTATACAAATCGAAAAAGGGGGTTGGTGGCTCTGAGTCTTTACCCGTGAAAAGTGACAAAGTCTATGTATTCAAAATCATAGCACCAAGTCTAAAAGAGTTTCATTCTTTTAGCACAACGTCACATGAACGGATTCGATAATCCGCATGCTAGCCCGGTCCAAACGGTGATCGGTAAAGGCCAATCAAATCCGTTGAAATGGGGTTGGCCAATAACCCCAAAGTCACCGCCTAACAGCGGCCGGTTAGTCTTTTACGTGAAAAGTGACAAAGTCTATGTATTCAAAATCATAGCACCAAGTCTAAAAGAGTTTCATTCTTTTAGCACAACGTCACATGCGAACGGATTCGATAATCCGCATGCTAGCGGTTCAAGCGGTGTCGGTAAAGGCAAATCAAATCCGTTGAAGGTGAGGGTTTGCTAAGAATTCTATGAATCTTTGTGGCGGTGAGAATGACAAATCGCAAGTCACAACAACAATGGAACTACCGTCGATGCGACTTTGAGTTGGTCCCTCGGCGGCTTTGGTAGTAACCACCATACCTAGCTTTGGAGGAACATCTTACCAATAGAAGAATTCATCAAAACCGCCAAATTGAGGATGAACTAGCTAGAGACTAGTCCCCAATTAAGCGGGATGGAGACTCAAGTGTTTCAGTGGGCTATCATAGAGAGCCGACCTCATTGCACCAAGAAATGGGATATGTCAACCTAGATGCATGGAGTCAATGGGGATGTACACAAGGGTCAATCATTACTCCTATGTGGTGGGATTCATCAGATCTCCCACGGAAGAGTATAGGGTCCTGAGCGAACCATGCAGGCGAACTCGTGCGGATGAAGGGTTTATTGCTGGCGAACCGTCATATGCTTTCAAACCGTCATTAATTGGGCGAATTATATATGAAAATCGACTATCTCGATGAGGCAGACCAACCAAACCCATCCAAAGGGTTCGGTTTGCTCTGTCATTTAATTCCTTCGGTTTGAGAGATATCGGCGCTTAAAGTCAAGCATTAGTGAACTTAACCTTTAGGGGAACGTCACGGGCGGGGCGATAGTATGATACTCCTGGCGAACCCGGATCAACTTGGATTCGGTTGACTTATTTGGGCGTAATTATTACACCCTACGAGAGTTTTGGCGGTCCGCTAGCGGTTAGCGAGGTCAAGGGGCATACAGGCTTTCTCGGTCCTTGAGGCCTTTGACTTCTTCTTCGTAGGGATGCGGATTCGGCTACGACGGCCGGTCTCGACTTGAGACCGTTGGCTACTGTGGTGGCTTGTTGGCGGGGAAAGTTGCCTTGATTGTCATTGATTTGAACTGCTACAAACTTCACCAAACAAATTCAAAGAAATATCGCCTTTTATAAGGCTTACAATGAAAATCAAAAAGATTACAACTTTTCCTAAGTGAACAAGCGCTTCGGATCCTGTTATATCGAGATCTTAAACTGCGTGGGTTCTTTGCATGTGCCGGACTTTTGTGTCCGTGGACCACCGCAATTCGATCCGTAGAGACCCTGTTCGAACTACAGACGCAGGGCTCATTTCACGGGAAACGAAATGCCTAAGGGGATCACACTCACGAAGGAGAGGATCGCCTTCGATCTCACCACGGGAGAGGATCACGAGCGTGAGATCTACTAGGAGAAATCACAATATCCCCGAGATTAAGACGAAGCTTAATCTAGAGGGTATCTCAGAGTTCGACCCAATTCGCCACCTTCCGCCAGATCGACGCCGATCGAACTTGTGCTCGCCGTCTTTCGGAACCGTCGTCGGCTGCTTCGTGGATCTCGCAAGAATTCCTCTGAAAATCCCGAAATCCGCTCTCCAAAATCCCCACGAAGCCGACCCCCTTTTACAAATCGAAAAAGGGGGTTGGTGCTTCGAGTCTTTACAGTGAAAAGTGACAAAGTCTATGTATTCAAAATCATAGCACCAAGTCTAAAAGAGTTTCATTCTTTTAGCACAACGTCACATGAACGGATTCGATAATCCGCATGCTAGCCCGGTCCAAACGGTGATCGGTAAAGGCCAATCAAATCCGTTGAAATGGGGTTGGCCAATAACCCCAAAGTCACCGCCTAACAGCGGCCGGTTAGTCTTTTACGTGAAAAGTGACAAAGTCTATGTATTCAAAATCATAGCACCAAGTCTAAAAGAGTTTCATTCTTTTAGCACAACGTCACATGAACGGATTCGATAATCGCATGCTAGCGGTTCAAGCGGTGTCGGTAAAGGCAAATCAAATCCGTTGAAGGTGAGGGTTTGCTAAGAATTCTATGAATCTTTGTGGCGGTGAGAATGACAAATCGCAAGTCACAACAACAATGGAACTACCGTCGATGCGACTTTGTGATTGGTCCCTCGAGGGCCCTTTGGCGTAGTAACCACCGCTATACCTAGCTTTGGAGGAACATCTTACCAATAGAAGAGAATTCATCAAAACCGCCAAATTGAGGATGAACTAGCTAACAGACTAGTCCCCCAATTAAACGGGATGGAGACTCAAGTGTTTCCAGGTGGGCTATCATAGAGAGCCGACCTCATTGCACCAAGAAATGGGATATGTCAACCTAGATGCATGGAGTCAATCGGGGATGTACACAAGGGTCAATCATTACTCCTATGTGGTCGGATTCATCAGATCTCCCCTGGAAGAGTATAGGGTCACAGGCGAACCATGCACCGGCTTCTTTCATTTCGTGACGGGAGCCCTATCGCGAGGCACCTCCTCAAAGGAGACCTTAAATGCGGTCCCCGCAAGAAAAACTCCCACTGTGGTCGCCAGCTTGTTCGCGGGGAAAGTTGCCTTGATTGTCATTGATTTGAACTGTTACAAACTTCAGTCGCCTGAAACAAATTCAAAGAGAAATATCGCCTTTTTATAAGGCTTACAATGAAAATCAAAAAAGATTACAACTTTTCCTAAGTGAACAAACGCCGGATCCTGTTATATCGAGATCTTAAACTGCGTGGGTTCTTTACTGTCGGGGACTTTTGTGTCCGTGGACCACCGCAATTCGATCGGTAGGGCAGGGTTACGGAACTCTGAGGCGTCGCGGGGCTCATTTCACGAAGGAAACGAAATGCCTAAGGGGATCACACTCACGGGAGAGGATCGCCTTCGGGATCTCACTCACGAAGGAGAGGATCACGAGCGGTGAGATCTACTAGGAGAAATCACAGCTATCCACGAGATTAAGGCGAAGCTTAATCTAGAGGGTATCTGTGGTTCGACCAATTGATTACCTTCCGCTCGTAGATCGGGCGTCGGTGAACTTGTGCGCCGGTGCTTGAACCGTCGTCGGCTGCTCCGTGGATCTCGCAAGAATTCCTCGAAAATCCCGAAATCGCGCTCTCCAAAATCCCGTGAATGACCCCTATTTATACAAATCGAAAAGGGGGTTGGTGCTTCGACCAAAGTGTAGAACCACCTCCTGGCGAGTCACCTCGACCAAGTTGGTAAGTGCTTATCTCGCCGTTTTCGTCGTTTTTCGTCGTTTTCGTTTCGTCTCGGGCTTGGGTTCCGTCTATACTTGATTCCGGGACTAATTCTTGGTTCGTTCCGGTTCAACGGTCCTGAAATCCGATCGTCCGTTCAAGTCCGGTTTAAACCGTGCTTGTGACGCTGTGGGTTTGCCGTCGAGTTCGCGTCTCAACTATTCGACGTCCGTATCATTCGATGGGTTGTCATTCGCCGACTCCCCGTCACGAGTTGGTTTTGGGGATCTTGTAAGTATTTTTCAACGCCTACAGCCCCTTATGCTCAAACCTTTGAGATAAGAAGCTACCATTGAGTAAGGCTAAAAAGCCAGGTTTGTCACTAAACACAAACGTTTTGGAGGATACCTCTCCAAGATATGGTCAGATTCAGATACTCTTATAAATAAGAGGTATTTTGTGTTGTGTACTAACCTATCTGCTGATCTCGCCATCTTTGGAATAGTAATAATTTGCCCTTAAACATACAATACAAATTATATAATATTTGTGAAATATTAATAAATTTAATTGTTGCACATATAATTTGGGTATCATTTATATAATTGTTATATATCATTAGTGTTGATGTATATAATCACAGTCACTAACCTCGGTGTGAGTTTAGCTTTTAAGAGAGCGGAGTCCGCATTCTCTCCTAATATCGGGTGACGCTGCTCCGGTGAGGGGGTTTACCTACAGCAAGAGAACACCTGTGGAAGAGGCGGAGTTGGGATCTCCGGTGGTTCCTCCGACGGTCAAGTTAGTATAGATGGTTGAAAATTAGGGAGAGCAAATTCACTCAGAGAAAATCACTTCATGTTGGCTTATGGAGCAGAAGCGGTAACCCCAGTGGAGGTCGGCATGCCCACTATTCGACTCCAACACTTTGATGAAGAGGTAAATTTCGAGGGACTTCGGGTACAATTAGACTTGATGGATGAGGTTCGAGTGACCGCTCTACACAAACAAGTTGTCAATCAATAGCGGATGCTTGATACTACATGACAAGGTCCGACCAAGGAGATTCCATATTGGCGACCTAGTGCTAAGGAAGGCGGCATTTGACAAGGATACTAGGCGTGGCAGGCGGCACCATTGGGAGAGGATCGCCGGGGATCTCACTCAATGGCGAGAGGATCACGAGCGGTGAGATCTACTAGGAGAAATCACAGCTATCCACGAGATTAAGGCGAAGCTTAATCTAGAGGGTATCTGTAGTTCGACCAATTGATTACCTTCCGCTCGTAGATCGGGCGTCGGTGAACTTGTGCTCGCTGCTCTAACCGTAGGCCGATCGCCGTGGATCTCGCAAGAATTCCTCGAAAATCCCGAAATCCGCTCTCCAAAATCCCGTGAAGAAGCCGACCCCCTATTTATACAAATCGAAAAGGGGGTTGGTGCTTCGACCAAAGTGGTAGAGCCACCTCGACCATGGCGAGTCACCTCGACCAAGTTGGTAGAGGCGCCGCTCTCGCCGTTTTCGTCGTTTTTCGTCGTTTTCGTTTTCCGTCTCGGGCTTGGGTTCCGTCTATACTTGATTAGGGACTAATTCTTGGTTCGTTCGGTTCAGCGGTCTGAAATCGATCGTCCGTTCAAGTCCGGTTTAAGCAGTGCTTGTGGCAATGGGTTTCTTGTCGAGTTCGCGTCTCAACTATTCGACGTCCGGTATCATTCGATGGGTTGTCATTCGCGACTCCCGTCACGAGTTGGTTTTGGGGATCTTGTAAGTATTTTTCAACGCCTACAGCCCCTTATGCTCAAACCTTTGAGATAAGAAGCTACCATTGAGTAAGGCTAAAAAGCCAGGTTTGTCACTAAACACAAACGTTTTGGAGGATACCTCTCCAAGATATGGTCAGATTCAGATACTCTTATAAATAAGAGGTATTTTGTGTTGTGTACTAACCTATACGCAGTCTTCGCCATGCTGGAATAGTAATAATTTGCCCTTAAACATACAATACAAATTATATAATATTTGTGAAATATTAATAAATTTAATTGTTGCACATATAATTTGGGTATCATTTATATAATTGTTATATATCATTAGTGTTGATGTATATAATCACAGTCACTAACCTCGGTGTGAGTTTAGCTTTTAAGAGAGCGGAGTCCGCATTCTCTCCTAATATCGGGTGACGCTGCTCCGGTGAGGGGGTTTACCTACAGCAAGAGAACACCTGTGGAAGAGGCGGAGTTGGGATCTCCGGTGGTTCCTCCGACGGTCAAGTTAGTATAGATGGTTGAAAATTAGGGAGAGCAAATTCACTCAGAGAAAATCACTTCATGTTGGCTTATGGAGCAGAAGCGGTAACCCCAGTGGAGGTCGGCATGCCCACTATTCGACTCCAACACTTTGATGAAGAGGTAAATTTCGCGGGACTTCGGGTACAATTAGACTTGATGGATGAGGTTCGAGTGACCGCTCTACACAAACAAGTTGTCAATCAATAACGGATCGCCCGATACTACAACAGCAAGGTCCGACCAAGGAGATTCCATATTGGCGACCTAGTGCTAAGGAAGGCGGCATTTGACAAGGATACTAGGCGTGGCAAGCTGGCACCCAATTGGGAGGGGCCCTACACCGTCCTTGAAAAGTTGCGCCCCGGAACATACCGACTTAGAAGCCCCGATGGGAGAGTCCTACAGCATCCATGGAATATTGAGCACCTCAGAAAGTTTTTTTAATAATTTGGCATTGTAAATCTTGCTCAATCCATCTCAATACAATTCAGTATTCTGCTCCTAATTATTGTTGCTTGTCACAAATTATGCAAGAAACGCTAAACGACTGCATAGCCGAATCCAATGGCAATTGATCCCTCACAGCAGCTTAGGAAGGCCCCTAGCTCACTGAACGAGTTGGGAAAACCCAATCACACTAGCCGAATCAAGGTAATTTCCTAGTCGAAGTCGAGTCAAGCTGACCCTGTTCGCTGAGTGGAGTCAAGAAATCCTTCTCGCTAAACCGAGTCAAGAAACTCTTCTCGTTTAGCCGAGTCAAGGAATTCTTCTTTCTTAGTCACAGCAGGTAATCTTGCTCACTTCACGAAGGAAATAAATCCCATTCGCTAAGTGAAAATTGGGTTATCCGACCTCGATAAATTGAGCTAGGCCCCTTATGCTCGCTCGCCAACTCCGAACGAAGCCGCAGGGACAACCACCTATCGGCCTTGCCGAAAAAGACCTAGGCGCCACGTAAGTCCTAGGCACCTGACCCACGCGGTCGTCCTCTACAGAGTCGCCGCTCCCAGGTGAGCCGACTCAGGCTTGTTCTTTGTCTCAAAACAGAGATCGACCTCGCCGAAAAAGACCTAGGCGTCACGTAAGTCCTAGGACCACGCGGTCGTCCTCTACGGAGTCGCCGCTCCCACGTGAGCCAACTCAGGCTTGCTCTTTACCTCAAAACAGAGATCGGCCTCGTCGAAAAAGACCTAAGCGCCACGTAAGTCCTAGGCACCCGACCCACGCGGTCGTCCTCTGGTCGCCGCTCCCGTGAGCCGACTTCGGGCTTGCTCTTTGCCTCAAAGCAGAGATCGGCCTCGTCGAAAAAGACCTAAGCGCCACGTAAGTCCTAGGCACGACCCATGCGGTCGTCCTCTGGTCGCCGCTCCCGTGAGCCGACTCAGGCTTGCTCTTTGCCTCAAAACAGAGATCGACCTCGCCGAAAAAGACCTAGGCGCCACGTAAGTCCTAGGAACCCGACCCATGCGGTCGTCCTCTACGGAGTCGCCGCTCCCACGTGAGCCGACTCGGCCTTGCTCTTTGCCTCAAAACAGAGACCGGCCTTACCGACGAATATCCAGACGTAACGCAAGCCTTAGACGTCCAACTTACGGGTTGACAGCTGTAAAGTCGCCGCCCCCCGCATGGGCCAACTCCGTAGGCTCTAGGCTCAACCTAAACGTTGCCGACCCAGAGAACCACAGCTTGCAATTAGACCGACTCAGTGGGCTTGGACTCATAAGGACCAACTCAATCAAAACAGACGATCGGCGATGTTGATTGTAAGCCCCACAGGGACCGACTTGATTTTAATCGGTTAACAATATTCATTGTAAGCCCCACAGGGACCGACTTGATTTTAGTGGATTAACAATGTTGATTGTAAGCCCCACAGGGGCCGACTTGATTTTAGTTAACAGACGATGCCGATTACATGCCAACAAAAAAAGAGGAGAAAATAAGTCGAATGGGCAGCCACCATCACTGAAATGTAGCCCTTCATTGATAATCCAAGCAAAGTAAATTTACAAGTCGGCGCGACCGAAACAAAGCGCCGAAATAAAAAAGAAGAAAATAAAAAATACAAGGCCAAATTAACATTCTAATCGTTGTTGTCGTCACCATCGGTGTCTTCGTCTTTACCGTCATCATTTTCGCCTCGGCTAATGAAACTAAGCCTAAAGCTGTTGATGTATATAATCACGGTCACTAACCTCGGTGTGAGTTTAGCTTTTAAGAGAGCGGAGTCCGCCTTCTCTCTAATGTCGGTGTATTTGCTCCGGTCAGGGGGTTTACCTACAGCAAGAGAACACCTGTGGAAGAGACGGAGTTGGGATCTCCGGTGGTTCCTTTGACGGTCAAGTTAGTATAGATGGTTGAAAATTAGGGAGAGGAAATTATTTTGTTAGATACATCAACAATTAGCAATTATTTTGTTAGATCATGCACTGTGATGTGTCACTTGCTTTGAGATGTGATCTAACTTAGAGATTTCTTAAACTTGTGCTTAACCTATAACATGCACTGTCATGAGTAAAACTAAGGCACGCCGTCTACACTAAGACCTTGGTATCATTTTCATGAGTAAAATTCAAGGCTCACGTCTCAGAACTTGGTATCATTTTCATGAGTAAAACCCAAGACACTCATATAAGACCTTGGTACCTATTCAGGATAGACCCAAGGCACGTCATCAACTCGGTCGACTAGTGCACTTTCGACACATTCAGAACTTATTCAGTTTATTGATTCCCCACTCAAGCTTTTTACTGACTTGATCGTCGGAGGAATCACCGGAGAACCCAACTCTGGTCCTCTAATGTACTAATAGTTTTGCAGAACTCTCATCTTAGCAGGGGGTCAGCCGTCTAAGGAGATGAAGGGACTCCTATATCTTACGTATCGACACTAAGCCTCGTCGCTGATTCGGGATTATCCTCTAACCCCGCTGCTAAGTCCCATGACATCAACAATAATAACATGCAACCTAGGAGGTTTCAATTTGACTCTCGCTGTATTGAATTCGACTCCAGATTTGGTTATGGGGGACATGCAAGTTAAATCTACAAATGTGAAAAGAAAGTAATGTCAACATGATCAAATCAGAGTTGAATTAAACTGAAATAAAGAGTTGTCATAATGTAAATATGGTTGAATTGGTCTACTTCATAAGCATTTAAGATAAAATAATCTCACTCGAAAACTTAAATACAGAGTCGATAGATTGAAGTTTATACCGACATAAATTGCGTATAAAAATATCAGATCATCGTATTTCACTGGTAATCAAGTAGATTTAAAGTTATCATAGTAGTTAGTTCGATTCCCGTTTACGCCAAAGACGCCATAAAAAAAAGATAAAGCCTTTCGGTTTTAGGTTTCTAATTTACCTTACAGTATACACAAATACCTGTGAAAAGGAACGCAACGTTACGGTAAAAGGTTAATAAGTGAGCAGTACAAATTGTACGCATGTGTGTTACTTTATGATTACAGGACACTATAACTTTAAAAAAAAATTAGAAATATAAAAATATCTGATTGTGATTCGAGATAAAAGTACCTAGCATGATAAAGCCTTTTGGTATCAAACTAATGTAAAACTAACCAACGGATGAGGATATCAAGCCTCTATTCCTATTTGATTTATAGATTAATTGCCGATAGACTCCTCTTAGTATGGCCTAATTGCGGATAAAGCTCCTGAACCATTCGCTCAAGTGCAGATATATTCCTCCAATGAATTTTTTGACTCTTTTAAGAGTCAAAAAGATTTGCAATTGGAGGTCTATCCAATATATCTACAGCAGGTTTAATAAAAAAATTCTTAAATTCAGTCGAGGAGTCTATCGGCACAAATGAAACTATAGAGGATCTATCCGCATTTACGCAATACCACAGGGGATCTATCGCCAGCTAACCCCTGATTTATCAGTGCAGTAAAAAAGCCAAAAGCAAAAAAGTCATGTAATCATGGAACAATGATCTCCCTCATTAACAACATTAATTTACATTATTACCTTTTTTATCATGCCAATGTTGGCTGTCAACGTCCTCTGCTCCCCAATAGGATGATGACAAACAAATACCACGTTCAATCAATAATTAATTAAACCAAACCCAAATTAGTTAATACGTCGGTTAAACTTAACAACACGATATTGTTGTTTGATCGCGTGGGACCCAGCGGGTGTACTGAGAGTTTTCGGAGCACAGGCGACAGAGAGGAGTGGGGCTAATTTTGTGGGAGCGACTGGAGCCCACCGTCAGAATCGGAGACCATAAGCGCACCCACTTTTTCACCCGCCCTTTGGAGAGAGCCAAGAGTCGAAACGAGAAACGCATCGCTCTTTACTCGGAGGATAGTTCTGTACGGAGCTTTGTTATAAGGGCACAACGCCGGTCCTTTGTTGTGCCCCTTATTTTTGGGCACTATTTTTAGAAGCACCCACTTAAATAACATTTTTGGGAGGGGTTGATTTCGAAAAAACCCCCAAACTTTGGGGTTTTCACTTAACCCATCTGAACTTTTTTCTTCCCACCCAACATGGAACTTTGTACTATTATTCACTTTGGATTAAAAATTTATAATTTACAAATAGATTATAATAGAGTTTTTGATAAATTTAGTGGATTATAGTCTGTTTTTATTAGTATAATATTTGACAAATGGGTGGATTATAATCCATCGTTATTGTCAAAGTGACCAACAAGAAACATGAAGTTAATGGTGAGTAGGCATGGGATTTTGTAAAATCATAAGGGGTTTAGTGATCTTTTACTTGGACAAGTTTCATAGCTTATGATCCACCAAAAAATAAGGTAGGATATTCTAGTTTATTTTTTGGTGGATTATTATAAGCCAAAGTCACTCGCAAAACATCTCAAAGTGGCTTAATAAACACTCTTGACTTATAAGCCACTTTGACCACTCGTGAAACATGCTCTGAAAGTGGTATATTCATGTGGGGTTCCTTTGGGAAAATCTTATTAAAGTTTAGAGGGGCATCCTGGAACACCACAAAATTCAGGGTTCGGGAGAGTTTTAGTGGAAACCTCCAAAGTTCAGGGGGTTTTGTTAAATTAACTATTTTGAGAGTGGTGATATGAGGGCGGTAGGTCCGCCGACCAAGCCACATAATGTTCATTTATCTATTTGTAAAGTCTACGAAAAAGTTAATTTGCTATAGCAAGTGGATTCGTTGCTTCGACTACTATAGCAATGTAGTGAATGTATTATTTCCTTGCTCTGTGATTTTTTTAGTGATAAAAAGGAAATTTTGTCCTTTTTCAGCCACCTTTTCTCTCCACTGAGAACATGAGTTCTCCTTTGGTCAAAAGAAGACATTCAAGTATTTCATACGTGCAATTCTTTATGAACTGTTTGCTTGCATTCATTATTATGGGAGGAAAAGGTCAAAAAATTGTCAAATTGTGGAGTCTTCACCTTTTCTAACTTTTCTACGTCGCTGAGATGATACTAGTAGCTTCTCCCTCCGAAAAGGAAATGATTTTTATGGAAAATAAAAATTGTGTCATAAATCTAATGAAATTCAGGCCAAACAAGAGAAAAACAGAAAAGTGGTGACATATGCTAATATGACCACTCTCCAAGTTTGTTCTATTATAAATCTTCAACGTTCAAGAAACACCCAAAGAGGCCCTTATTGCTCCTCTGTACAAAATTCTTGTGGATTTTTTTGAGATAAAATAATTCATGTGAATATAGTTCAACATTGAAATAATTAAAAGGATGCAATTGATTTGAACAAAGAATTTATATAAATGTAATAGCTTGAAATTTTAAATGTTGATAGCATGCGTTTGGTCTTTGTTGTAAGTAATTTATATCAGGTCAGATAGATCAGGGTCTGATCAGCCCATAAGATAGTGAAAAATATATGAATTTAATAGATGTGTTAATGCTCCAAGATTGTCACTACAGACTAAGGTCGGGTTAGCTCATAAATAATATGGGTAATATCCAAGATTATGTGCACAAGAGAGTATTATTTGGTTCTTCGACGTGTTTTCGATCACTAATGCAAAAGAATAGTTAAGCTATGATTTTTAAATTTTTAAAAAAAACAAGAGTATTATTCATTAGACTTCTTGTGCATATGGACCCCAACAAAATTGTATTACTGAACATAAAAATCATCATCTGTAAAATATTGCTCGAATGTCATATCAAAGTCCCTAACCGATTACACCCAAACTCCAAAGTCATGATAATAGTTGAGCGTTATTATTTTATATTCTAACAAACAACAAGCAATGGAAGATCTTGTGAATGTTAGTAGTAATATTGTCTCTCCATTTCATCAGTGTAGCCAAGTCAGCAGATCCATTGCTAATTGAACTATATTTCATAAATTGAATTATATTCACAAATGAAGTGAGAGCGCATTATCATATGTGCATGTATTGCTCTAATGTCATATCAAAGTCCCTAACCAATTACACCCAAACTCCAAAGTCATGATAATAGTTGAGAGTTATTATTTTATATTCTAACAAACAACAAGCAATGGAAGATCTTGTGAATGTTAGTAGTAATATTGTCTCTCCATTTCATCAGTGTAGCCAAGTCAGCAGATCCGTTGCTGATTGAACTATATTTCATAAATTGAATTATATTCACAAATGAAGCGAGAGGTTGCACATTATCATATGTGAATATAGTCCCACACTCAAATATATCATAAAAAGAGAGAATAACAAGTATCACAGGACATGTGAGGGGATTCTCTTATATACAGTGATGCATTTGAATCTCAGCCAAATGAAGAGTTTTTTTCTTTAGTACTAAACCTATCCCACATCGCTTGACTGGGATTTAATCACGTCATTATAGATGAGAGATCCCTCATGTATCATATGATACTCATTATTCTCAAAACAAGCAATTCACTTAATATTATAAAGTTCTGATTAATTTCCACTACAGTTTGAGGTAATTTCATTCTAATCCTCTCAAAACTACATAATCTTCGTATTCCCTCGCTTATTAATCTGATACTTGGGAGTAGGGGTGTCCAAATGGGCCGGGTCGGGCAAAATGCTAGCCTGGACCCGGACAGGGTGCGGGCGGACGGGCAGTCCCGGCGACCAGAATCTTTTATTGTATTTTTGATTTTTTGATTTTTTGATTTTTTGATAAAAATTGATTAAAAATTTAGATTAATCTTATTATATCTATATAAGTATGTATTAGTATATACTTACATATTAGTATATAGCTATATATTATATGTAAGTATATATAAGTATACATTAATGACCGTATTATACTATAATTATATATCGTATACATTAGAAATATATATGTAAGTATATATTAATGACAATATACACTTAAAAATATATATAAGTATACATTAATGACCATTTTATACTCTCTCTCTCTCTCTCTCTCTCTATATATATATATATATATATATATATATATATATATATATATATATATATATATATATATATATATATATATATATATATATATATATATAATATAAAAATAGAAACTGGGCCGGGCCGGGTCCGATGCGGGCCGGGCGAGGCGGAAGCCCGGACCGCCCGAGCCTGCACCAGTTCGGGATGTGCCAAGCCCTGCCGGGCTTGGGTTCGCCGTCCCAAGGGCCCAATTGGAAAGCCTTACTTGGGAGTAATAACAATAGCACTAATAACATAGAAACGTTTGATTTATTTAGCTTCTCTTGGAATTATTGGATTATCGATTACTGTCCTCTTTTATTTGATAAAACTGAAATGGAAAATTATATTTCCCGCATATATTTTTAGGCATGTTCGACACGTTCTCCCTTTGGATATATGATTCATTGTATCCTATGGCTGAATTTAGTCGACCATACTTATGCTCTTCCTCAGAGTTCTGGTCACCAAAAATGAAATTTTCTTGTCTTCTTGTAGCCCACCTTGTCTAATATTCAACACACAGTTTCTTTTCGTTGCTTGATAGGAGACATTATTGGAATCTTCTGCTTAAAAATTAATAAAATAAAATAATCCACAAAATACACTAATATTCTTCCTCCTTCTTTCAAGACTTTGACCAGTATGTATACTTCATATATTGATCATCTCTCTAGAATTTGTGCAGAAACATCATAATTAAATACCAAATTGCCTTGCTCACAAGTTGTATACTTTATCCACAAGTTGGCCAGTCAGTCTTCATTGGTGTGAGGAGGTGAAGTAATGACAGTGGTAATTAATTTAATCAAAGCAAGTAACCGGTTCAATTAGCTAAGTTAAATAAATAATCGACTTAGCTGATTACATTGCATATAGGGCAAATTTCACAAACACCCTAAAAATTTTGGTGTTTACCACATGACCCCTTAACTTTCAAAATGCGACAAATCCCCTCTTAAATTTTGCATTCGTGGAAAACCCCCTTCACTACAATAACATTTTTCACAAAACCCCCTACGGTGGTTTTTTTTTTGTGTGCTAAACGTAAAGGAAATTTTGTGACATTTTGAAAGTTAAGGGAGTTACCTAAGAAATGTTCACACTAAAGAGTGCTGCATATAATCTCATTTAAGTTAGAACCAAAGTTAGAAGTAGCACTCTTACTCTGGGGACTTTCTGACAAATTAAACTTAAGGGTGTTTTGTGACATTTTGAAAGTTGAGGGTCATTACATATAAATATAAACAAAATGATATTTATATACCAAGTTTGACAATACCGGCGCCGGCCTTGTCGGGGATTAGAAGCAACCTTAATTAACAAGGTCTCTTTCAATAGTTTTTGTCATTAGAGTAGGAACGAGAAGAAGAGGGAAAAGGACCGAGTAAAGCTTGTTGTGTTGCTTGCAGACAAGGGCACTTTTCGATCTTTGCCAAGTGGTCCTGCGGTTTGACCGCATATGCAATATAAAAAGGCTTATTATAGTCCATGGGACTCTCTTCCATTTTATCATTATATATATAGGTAGTATTAGTACTTGGAGTAATAAATTTTGGTTATTTGTGTTGCACTTATGTATTTATTTTCTTTAGTATGCTTTTCCACGAGAATCAACTGGATTGCACATGGCATGATAGGAGTCCACAAGAATAAGCTTGTGAGATTGAAAAAATGTTCATTTCACATAACCCCCTTAACTTTTGGGGGTTTCTCGTATAATAGCCATGAACTTTATTTATCTCACACAACTCTCTTGAGCTTTGGTGTGTCACAAAAAACCCCTGAATTTTGCACTAGATCTCATTATATGTAATTTGAAAATAAATAAAGTTTCCCTGAAAGGAAAACCAAAGAATTTAGTGGAGGGGATACATTGCTTGTAAATGGCAAATGATAAAATTTGAGATTTTTTTTCCCTCCGAAGAACATTTTAGTACTTTCAAGTTACAAGTAGGGTAATCCGAAATTCAGGGAGTTTCGTGAGACGCCACATAGCTCCGGGGAGTTAAGTGACATAAATAAGTTTGGGAAGTTATGTACACCCCCAAAATTCATAGGGTTATGTGAAATTAACCCCAAAAAAAAAAAAAGAAAAAAAAAACAATTCACGCAGAGGGCACCCTGTAGAAGCATATTAAGCAAGTAGCCAGCTACATGTATTCTAGGCTAATTAGCACTTAAAATATCTTGAACTTTTATATATTTTTAATTAGGCATCTCAGTTGAATTTAGGTAAGTGATAATTAGGCATTGTCCCCAACTTTTATTTAAAGATTTGTTGCAAAGTAATTAGACCCAATCTAGAATTAATGGGCCTTAAATAGAATGTAGGAATCAATTTTAACCAAAAACTTACGCTATAAGTATTGACCCCAACTTTTATTTTAAAGTTTAACTCTTTCTTATCCTATTCAATGGGGACTATACTCACACATGAACATTCTAATACTAATTAGCTTGTGTCCTATTACTAATTTGAATTAGTGTAAACAATAAAATTCACAAACAATTTCAGAGTTTAAACAATATCGTAACTAATAAATATAAAAACAATTCTAAATTCTAATTGCCAATTTTGAAATGGGTTATTTGCATATATACCACTTACATCATGAGTATTTGCAAACAATACCCTCTAAATCTCAGTATTTGCAAAAGTACCCTCAAATCATTAATTTTAAAAAATTATTCTCAAAGCAATTAATCAACAACTTTGATAAGCTAATTTATAATAGCAATGTTAAAAATATCAACAAAATAGTCAAATTTTAGCACCAAGTTGATGGCTTGTTGATTTTACGGGAATGTTTTCACAAAGTTGATGATATGAGGGGTAATTTTACAAATACTAAGATTTAGCGTTATTTTGCAAATATCTATGATGTAAGGGGTATGTATGCAAACAACCCTTTTAAAATTAATATGGAAAAACGTACAAGCTCCTTGCTCCGTTGCTCGTCCCAGCACGCACCACAACTGTAGCTTTATTCCGTAGCAGGAAAGGACCCACAACTCACCAAACGTTCGTGGGACCCACAATACGCTCACATGACGATAAGTCCCAATACAAAGTCCTGCGCCCATTCGCATCCTATTAACGGGCCAAAGGTCCAAAGTAAGAGACAGGCCGGACCGTACGGTGCGTCCCACGGGCCATCATTTTCGATTCCACTATTGGTCCTGTTCACTGTACCGGCCTAGAAACTGGACGGCCCAGATCGGTTCGTAGAGCCTGGACCCCGCTTCGGGTACCCGATAAGGACGGGGATGCCTTGATGGCCGAGACCGCTGACGGTGTGAGAGACCACGAGAGATCGACACGTCAACCCGGTACCGGGCCAGGGGTGGGTCCCAATGGTCACGGGTGGGGCTCAGTGTTAGTCAGTGAGTAGTCTTTGGGGCGCTTGTTTGGGGATTACCGGCCGAAGGAGCAGCAGACCGCCTCAGTCCTCAGAGGCGTTAGTTAATTAATGTGTTAATTACTGTTTTCGAGGCTATGTTTGGCAACTCGAAGACATACCTAGGCATCAACTGTTTTTTTCCCTACGATCTGTTCGGTTCATTTCCAAGACTCATTTTTGTAAATTTCTATAGTTTTTTTTTTTTATAAAATTTTTAGAAAAGTGATTTTATTTTTTGTTTCGCGGGTGGAAACGTGCTAGGCTTGGATTTTCAATTTGAACGGAGCCTCCAAAATAGGAAATCAACACCATAAGAAAACCCGGGAGAGAATAGTGAAAAATATTATAGAAAAAAAAATGATTACATAAACTTCATAAAATAACCATTAGAGGTTGAGTTTTTTTTGGGTTTCCCCCCCCAAAGTTATTAGAAGTTTAGCGAGAGTTCCAAAATTTTTAAAGGTTAAATACAAAACGTCTAACTTTATTCTATGTTTAGGGGCTGTTTGGTTGTGTGTTTTTCTCTGGAAAATAATGAGAATGTGTTAGAATGTGGGGTCTTTGCTCAGCTTTATCCCTTTTATGATGTTTGGATGCCACACTAAAACAATGAAAGCGAGCTGAAGTGACACTCAAAATGTCAATTTCAGAATTACCCACAAAATAGCTCGTTTTATCCCGAAAGCTGACACATGTGTCAGATGTAGGCTATAATAGAAATGGATTGAGATTCTCTTGTCGTAGTGTTTCCAATATTTCTATCGTCGCTCGCTCACTTTGGGGCTCCACCTTTCACTTCAGACTGGTCCATAAAATCAAAGGTGGAGATGACAAGATATATTGGAAATACTACGATAAGAGAGGATCCCAATCTAATAGAAATGGGGGCTTCACTTGGGCGTTTGAAATTTATGAACTTAAAGGGAAAGTTTTCACAAAACCCCCTCTTTTCTTTTTTGAAGCAACAAAAATCCCTATTAAGTTCATTTCATTATTTGGGTGGGGGTTTCTTTGAACTCCTCCTCCTTTTCTAAATAAAAAAATTCATTTCATTACTGATTATGTTAATAAAATCTCTCTTGTGAAATTTACCCACATTAATAGATAGAAAACTAAGTTCACTTCTATGTTCATAACAGATAAAGGTAGGCATTTGTGTTTAAATACTCAAAGTTTTATCTTATTTTTAACCTTGATATCCAAAGTTTTCTTTAGCCTAAAAAATCCTAAAGTTTAACAAAATTAAATTTAAATACCCAAAAGTTTTTTGCCTAAAATATCCTAAAGTTCAATAAAATTTAACTTGAATCCTAAAGTTCAATAAAATTTAGCTTGAATATCCAAAATTTATATTTTTGTTAGCTTTTTGTTGAAGTTTGAGGAATCAAAGTTATTTTTGTTGAAAGGGGTTTCTTTTAGGCAAAAAGATTTTGGGATATCAAAGTTGAAAATAAGATAAGTTGGAGTAATTTTGAGGAAAAAAACTTTGAGGTACAAAGTTAACAATGAAGTAAACTTTGGGGTATCTAAGTGCAAATAACTCTATAAATATACTGCTATTGAGTTAGATGTAACATTATTATAATAATATGATTTTTTTTAAATAGAGACCACACAACTACCAGTTTCTAACAACCTATCATGTAAGCCAAACAAGATGTTTTTATCATTTTAGGATTCCCATGGAATTCAAACCAAACAAAGAAAAGTCTCAAAGTAATGACGTGGACAATCACTTTCCAACTTGTGTCATAAATCCTCATGTTTCATCAAAACATATGTTTCTAACAAACTCCATCTAGAGACTGCTTCAATAATGCCCACTCCAACTCTTTCGCCAAACCCTACTCGGTTACTCCGACAATTGGACCATGCCCTAATGTCTCAAATCAGAAACCATGGATACCAAGAACCCAATAGTCTCTTTCATCTCAGCCACTTTTAACAAACTCTAGCTAGCATATCTTCAATCGTGTCTCTTCCCACCTTTTCCTAAAACAACACCCACTATCCCTAAACCAAACCTTATATCGTTTGGGCTACAACATGTCTGAAATCAATATAGCACAAGAGTTCAATGAGATTTCGAAACTCAAAGGGCATGTTTGGGAACTTGACTTATAATTCACAAATGAATTATAAACAAAGTGAATTATAAGCCAAAATGTTTGGTAAAAAAAAATTGTATTATAAGCCGCTTTCAATAGGAGAGAGTTTGGGAAATGGGTAGATTATAATTCATCATTGTTGTTAAAATGATCAAATTGGACATGATTCTAAATTTAAACATTAAATAGACTTTGGAATTATCTTAAACATTGAGAGTAAACTTAACATTTACTTGGTCAAACTATATGGCTTATAAGCCACTAAAAAATAAGCTGGGTTATGGAAGCTTTTTTTTTTTAACTTATAAGCTAAAATAAGCCTTTTGTCAAACATGTTACAGTGGCTTATAAGCCAGTTTAACCAGTTGCCAAACACGCTCAACACAGCTCAGCCATATAAGTAGCTTAACATAGTAATCCCCAAACATATCTAAAGAAAAGTAAAGACCAACAACAACGAGAGCAACAGCCACAAGCGCGCGTTGTTGTCACAGCTGCCACTACTAAATATTAGAGGTCCATAATGCACTGGCTCTTAATAAAGAAACAATTTCATTAGTCCACAACACTCCTTTTTCTATATTAGAGACAGCACAGGAGTGACAGTGAACTACTGTTATAAAGCAGCCGCCTTGAATTTGGAGCATTCTGACTTAATCCTAACCAAGAATCTACAGAGAAGGTCTGCCTCAGTCTCAATAGGAAACAAACGAACCGAAGTATCAAAGAAACACCACAAAATTAACAAACGTTTATTATGATGGAGGCCAACCTCAGATTCATTACCCCCTGCAAAGTTGGTTCTCAAGGCTGAGATAACTTGACCCGGCAAGAATTTTGACATTCCATGTGACCGTGAAGCATCTGCAGTAACTTTCAATGAAGCCTAAAAACAAAGCATGTATGGACCATGAAAACACTTTGAACAAAACAATCTTAACCATGATGAAATCTGGATCAACAAGGGTAGGGTTAATTTCACATAACTCCCCCTGAACTTTGGGCGGTGTTACACATAACCGTCATGAACTTTGTTTATCTCACATAAACCCTCTAAACTTTGGGGTGTCTCACAACCCCCTAAACTTTGAACTTTTCTCACCAGACCCCCAAGATGTAATTTTAAAATAAGTAAAATTTCTTTTAGAGAAAAACTTCCAAACTTTTATCATTTACAGGCATCATGCCTCTTCCCTTAAATTTTGACTTTTTTCTCTCAATGAAATTTTAGTTATTTGCCAATTACATGGATTGGATCCCGTGAGAAAAGTTCAAAGTTTAGAGAGTTTTTGTGAGACACTCTAAAGTTCAGGGGGGTTTTGTGAAATTAACTCATAAGGGAATTAATTTCTTTTAAAAAGTATCAAGAATCTACCTGTATCCCCCAGTACTTTTACCGCAAAAATGCGACAGAATCTCCACTCGACCCCATGCAAATCCTTGGCAATAATTTCCTGTGCGGGAGAGTTTTTACCCATGCCTTGATTGAGTGTAAAACATAATCAACATGCACCCTCCAATTGCTGGCAAACTCATTACTCGTGAAAAAGATAAATACGATCGAAACAAAACAGTCTAGAATTCTACCATGGAGGAAGGCAGTTGTCAGCATGATGGCTGAATTGAGAATCCACCATGGGTGCTCGTGTCACGCCCCGGGCCTGCAAGCCTGTTGGCGAAATGTAAATCATAGGACCCACTGAGTGCATTGCGTAGTTTGGCTTCATCCACTGCCAAAAACAGTTAACCGTTGTTGCTACTCGTGCCCCATGACTTGTACTAGTGTATAAACCCTTCAAATGCTCACACACCCACCAACGTGAGATTAAAACGAGTGGGGCACCACAGCTTGTGTAAAACGAGTGAGGCATCACAGCTTGCGTCGGAAGCTATCGGAGGCTCGTTCTGCACAGTATTCTCGACTTGCTGATACTAGCCCATAAAGTCACAGTTTGGTACAGAGGGAAACCTATAACATTTGTCACAGAAGTCAAAAGTTACACCAGTAAAACCTGACACTCGACGCTGGTAGAGAAGTCGCTTGTGCGAAAAACTCATCAGTATCCAGTTCTGCATATCCATCGTTTACATAAACCTGATTTAGCTCCAAAGGTTCCTAAATCTTCATCGCCTATGATGCATGGATGTCACCACACTCTCAAGGACACAACTTAGCAACACACTATAAATTCAACAAACCACACATGAAGAATGTTTCTAACAAGCTTGTTGGACATGTATCTGATACGGCTTCTCCACGTATCTGATACAACTCGCGACAAGTGTACATGCTGCATAGTTCATTGTCAATGGATAATCTCCTATAAGAGAAACAAAGTGTGTATACTTTCAAATTAACATTAACAAGACAGCCAAAAATTTTAATTGGGCTCTTGATACTATAACTTCATCCCTGTGACAAGAAAATCGATAGGTTGGGGAAAGAATTTGAGTACTAAAAACGTCAGACTTCGTAAATTTAATGAGATAGTCAGGCGTTCAAAGGTAAAATAACAGAATTAGTTTTACAAAACACATCGAGTGATTTTTTGCACGGTGGGAAACTAGGGGGATAAGATAGTAGTTAGGACTACATATAATGTTAGTCAATAGACAGAAAAAGACAGTGAAGAAAAAATTGTAATAGAGAAGTACTTAAAAGTAGCGAAATCAAGCACAGGAACCCACATTTTATGACATTTTGTGAGATAGAAGAGAAAATTAGGACAGCAAAACACTAATTTAACAAAGAGGTGCCAAGAAAAAAAAGGGTTTTTAATGAAATTTAGTGTTACTACATTTTAACACCCTACAATTTTACCAATTCTTAACTTTCACACCATGGAAGTTTCAATTTTCTCAAAATACCCAAAGGATTTCAAGATGTAGTTTAACTTAACAAAGAGGGCGAAAACGACATTAGGGTGAAAACGACATTAATACAAATGTCCTGTTTTGGATGTCAATATTGTTAAACAGGTGTTGCTTTTAGTACATTTCAGCGTCAAAATTTAGTCATCTGTGCTTGGGAAAGTAAAGAAATGGATAGCTTTTAATTTCAATGGGTTTAGGGTAAAAAAGAGGAATTTCTTTTCAGCTAGGAGTATAAGGCCCAATTTTTCCTAAGTAAAAAAAGGCCATTTAAACTGGATCTTTTTTGATCCAGTCGTCCGATGCATTAAAAAAAAAAAAACCAACTCTTCTTAAAATTGGGCGAGGATTACCCTACGAGTGTGTTTGGCAACCCAGTTTTAGTTTGGACCATCCTCCCGCGGTCCAAACTAGAACTAGTTTAGGATAGAACTCAGTTAGGACGGGTCTTAGCCTAATTTTGGGTGGGTCACCAATATTATCATGATGTCGAAAATTATGAACAATGACAGAACAAAAGGTGCTAAAGTTAAAAGTATTAAACTCTGGGGTATCTTTGGGCAAATTTAAACTTCAAGACATCAAAGTTAAAATCGGTGAAACTTTCGTGTACTAAAGCACAATTAAACCTAAAATTTTATAGAGAATCAAGTAACAAGAATTGTAAGACATACGATTTTAGCCAGAAACTCGAGAATTTTCACGTTATTGAACTTGCATCTGCTTAATATTAAACTTTGGGGTATCTTTGGGCAAATTTAAACGTCAAGATATCAAAGTTAAAAATTGGTGAAACTTTTGTGTACTAAAACACAATTAACCCTAAACTTTTATAGAGAATCAAGTAACACAGGAACTGTAAGACATACAATTTTAGCTAGAAACTCGAGAATTTTTACATTATTGAACTTTCATCCGCTATTGATTAAAATAAGCACAACCTAGCATTAATTTCAATATTTTCGCAAACAAGAGGACGATTCCCTTTGAAATAATCAAATTTGACCATAAAAAGCACTAATATTCACAGATTTAACATAAAAAAAATGAGAAATTTAGAGGCCAAGTCACCTTCCACGCATCTAAAGCAAAACAAAATAACCGGCCGGTGAGGTACAATTTCTAAAGAAAATTGAGTCGGATTTATGATAAATAGCTTATCTAAAGCAAAACAAAATAACCGGTGAGGTACAATTTTGTGTCTTGTTTTCGCTTCGGGGTTTGAGTTTGATGTTGGGAAGAATCGCCTTTCTGTAATTTTTTGAAGGGTTATTTAGATATTAATTTAGATATTAGTCCCAGCTATTTTTTTTTAATTATAGCCTCTCACATCTTCCATGCTTTCATATCTCTAAATCCTTTGAAATTGCTCAAATAAGTCCGTAAGGCCAAATATTTGGTAAATAGCTTATATAAGTTGCTAAAAATAGCTGTTTGGTACTCATACATCACAAGCTATTTTCAGAAGCAGTTAGGTTTGTGCTTAAAGATTGTGCTTAAAGATCATTATAACTGAAAATGACAAATATAAAGATAATTTTACATATCAAAATAGACGTGATAATTTAAGGATATAAATGATAATAATGTCATAAGCTAAAGATATTGCTTTTAAAAGCACTCCTTAAAAATTGCTTCTTGAAAAATTAAGCAAAAGGGAACATAAAAAAAAGCTAGCATCGAACTGGCTTTAAGAGGCCTTGCAATCTGTTCTAGTAATGACCAAAATACAATTTCATGTAACACAATTGCAAATATCTAAACAAAAATATTTGAAGTTGATTTCCTGCAACATTTGCTGCTGCAATAATTTTTGCAGCAAAGCAAACATGAGCGCATATTTTGCTTTATTTCCAAAATTAAAGGATGTTTAGTTCTAACGAATCTAATCTATCAAAATCATTTGAATTTGTAAATATTACAATAATTATATATTTATTCATAGTTGCAATTTACCAATGGATTGTCTTTTAAAGAGATGTAAACTAATTTTGATAAAATAGTTTTTATAAAAGATACTATTTTCTGATAACTGCAGTTATAAAAACATGACGATGTACGAAACAAATAACCATATTATTATATATTTTTTTATAAATTAGGACTATATAACTATATTTGCTATTTTCAAATACCAAAGTGTTTCCTTTATTTTTCATCGATCTCTTCTAATTCGCAGACTTAAATAAGTAATTAATTATATAAGATTGTGAGGGTCAACATGCACACACAATCTTATTAATCCTTCCCGCCATTCATAACACTTTCGTCCTCTTTCATGCCAGCGGTACGCTCACCGCTCATTCAGGCATTCAGTCGAGCACCTCATCTGCACCGTTCAGTCCACCTCATGGCGGAGAGATTCTTCGCCACGAAGCGGATCGACGGCCCCGGGCCCACCCATACCCTCACCCTTCTCTCCGGTCCTCCGTCCTGGTGCGGTATCCTCACCTCCCGGTTTACTGACCGCATCACCCATCACCCCCTCAAAACTGACGCCATCTTTATTTTTTATTTGTTCCTTTTTTTTTATTATAATTTTACAGTGGAAAGACTTCTCTCCTCTTTCAATATGCCCTAAATTGCGCGTCAGCGAGCAATGGGAAAGTTGTGTTTATCTGTAACAAGAGGAGATTGGAGAACAATCCTCCATTTTTGTCCCAGGTTTCAGTTAGCATATATTTGGGTTTTTTAAAAAATAAATTTAATGATCTTTTATAAATATTCTTGATGTTTCTCAGGGGATAGAGCCGAGCTCGGATGCGCTTCAGAGGATCCAAATGAAGTAAGAACCACTTCTCTAATCTATGTAATCTCATGAGTTATTTGGTAAATCCTAGTCAACAAGATTTTAATTTGTCTTGGAATAAAGATAGTTTGCGTGAGTTTGGGCCTTTGATTTCTCCTGCATGAAGTTGGGGCAATTTGTGTGATCAGGCCATAGCCTAAAAATTCTTTATGTCTATTTTTTGTGTTGTCTTGATTTTTGTCATTATTGATATTAATGAAAAATCTTCCTTGGTTAAAATGTTTGGGCTGCAATATGTTTTGGGTGGTATTGTTTGGAAATCCTGTGATTTGATAAGTTCCACAATAGGAAGATGCTAGTATCGACAAGTTGGTGTGTGAATGCGGTCGAAATCAGAAATATAGTGAAAATATATGAACTGAAAGATAGTTTGAGGTTTGAGGTGCTATTCAGACTAATATGTATGAATTTAGGAATTTGGTCAGATGTAACGGTGTTAACTTTGAGGGTTTTCTGCAAAAGTTACTGAGGTTTTAGTGTGATTTTAAAAGTTGCTAGTGTGATTTTTGAAAGTTTTTGGGGGATTTTGTGTGATTTTGAAAGTTATTGGGGTTTACGACAAAATGCTGAAAGTTCATGGGGTTTAGTGTAATTTACCCGTTGTTATATTATTATCTACCAACTCCTCTTACACTGTAGTTATGATGATGTGTGTCTCGAACAGATTTGTATCTGATGACTAACCATAGCTTTCTTTAATATCTTCCATAAACACATCTTTTTCACAAATTAGAAAGCTTTTACAGTTTTTCATACTTGGAATCATAATGCGGTTAATAATTATGAAGGAAGGAGAGCCACAGACCGGTCTTTACTTGAGTAGCTCTTACCCATCATAATGCGGTTAATAATTATGAAGGAAGGAGAACCACAGACCGGTCTTTACTTGAGTAGCTCTTACCCATCTCAGCATGGTGGTTATTGTCTCTACTCTAAGATCATATTTTAGGCATTCCGAAGATCAAACTCTTATATTGCTTAATGTTTATAAGCAACACAGTTAATCTGCTGCAGCTGTTGTGGATTTGTTTGACCTTTAATAGGCTAAGGAGTCACAGGTTCAATTATGAACAGGGAGGGTGATAGGTTAATACGCGAGAAGAATTACAGAAGGAGGGAAATGTTGAAAAGAATAGAAACCTTAAGTTCATTTCTGACAACGATTTATTATAGGTTAAACCTGTCTTGGACATGCAAATAGAGGCCAACTTTCAATGCTTGAAATATCTAACCTTGGCCCTCATTTTAAGTGACACTTTTAGTTTCTTACTCCACACATTTGTTTCCTTCTCATTCTAAACAGGTACCTTGAAGATGATGATGGGCTCAAGAAGTACTTTGCCTCATTTCATCTCTATGACAACTTTCCTTCTGCAGTTATTATTGATGATTTTGGAGATTTCTTCCCCGATAGGTAACTCCTTTGCTTGCTGTTTTATTGCATTCCACGAAACAACTACCATAAGAAACCTGCAATCTGCACTTCTTTCAAGGCTCTGTGCATAAATTATCCTCATAGCATGAAGTTTATATGCATAAATGTTTTGTTCTTAGAGAGATTTTTCATCTACTCCTTGCTAAATCACTCTGCCTCCTTAGTTTAGATAGTATCATCTATCAGAGAAACTGGACAATTATAATATTGAAAAGGGACAAGTGGAAGTCATATTTTTCCGGAGTTTGATTACTGGGAGCATAGCACTAAGGTTTCAGTTTTCAGGTTAAGACCTGTTTCTGCTGTCAGAGAGTTCAATCAACGCAATTGGCAAAATATTCAGAAAAATTGAAAAAGAGGAAAAGTGAAAAATGAAGACTCATGCTACAGCCTACATGCGCATAGTATGTGTAGAAGTTTAAACAGTATTCAATGACAGGGATAGGTTCAAAGAATGAAGCATCACAATGGGAAGACAACAAATTCAATCACATCTCATACATGTGAATGTATGTATGTATATATGTACCTGTATTGTTAGAATTAATATAAAACTATAATCCTCGATCCTCACCATACCTTCGGAGTTTTGGTGTAATGGTTAGAGAGACTAAATCTAAGATGGTATCAGAGCAACCCAGGTTCAAATCCAACCGGCCACGAATTTTAAGCGGATTTTCTAAAAATTGACACCTCTACGTGAGTCCAGGTTTCAGCCTATAAAAAAGAGCGTTCAACCTGTGAGGGCATGTTAGAATTAATATAAAACTATAATCCTCGATCCTCACCAGGCGTTTATACAGTACTTCTAATGAGATTTTCTTTACAGCCGTTATTCTGTTAATGTGAGTTAACTCCCAAATAACAAAGTCTAATGCCCTTATATTCTACTGCTTTACTCTAAATCAAAATTCTCTGAACAGTTGTGCTAATTACCGATCCAATTTCTTGCAGAAACTGTCAAGATAAATACGGTAATGCAAGGGGTAGGGACCTTGCCATGGTTCGCACTCTTGCTTTGTGTCGAGATGCCATAACACATGCAAAGTAAGTTAAGTAGATTTTCTATGTTCTTATCAGCTTTCTTTAAGTCAGTATGTCTATATCATGAAACTAAAATCTTAAATAGGAACTCACAGTTGTTTTCTTTTCTTTCTTAGTCTGATTCACTCATACAATTTTCTGATATTGTTTCAATTAATCAAAATCAATTGAGAAACAATGAAATGTTTCCATATAATTGTAACAGTTGAGATATTTGAAGGTCCTCTCTCTTATTAAATTGAATATTTAATCCAAGGGTTTTCTACTTTTCGTGTGAACTAGGTTTTAATAAATTTTAAACTCATTAAATCTTGAGGTTTGAAAGTTTGCCTGTTTAGAGTAGCTCATACTAGTGACCTTAAGTAATTACAAAATAAAAGATTGTTTTTCATCCGTAGTGAAAAGCTGCAATCCAGGGAATATTGTAGTGAAAGCTGCATTCTTGCTGAGATTTTACATTATCCTTCGGCTAATTTTTTCCCCCTTTACGCCTCCTTTAGTGAAAAGCTGCAATCAGTGGAATATTGTAAACTGGTCATTGCTGATACACATCAAGGAGACAGCCCAAGATTGTTGTTCATATATAAGAGATGGATTCAGTGCATATTTACAATACAAGGTATATTTTCTTTTTGGTATTCCCACCATTTTTGCTTCTATTCCTGTATTTACACTAATTTGAGAGCAGAACATTGTCTTTATTTTGTCCTGACGTTTACCAGAGATCAACTCACAACCTCTTCTCTTTATTGTGGTAAGTTATTATAACAGTGCAGGGTTAGGAATAGACAATATCGAATATTAGGATCATATCATATCAGATATTTTGCACTCGCAACAGCCTTTTGGGTTTGAACCTAAAGATTGCATGGTAATGATGTAGATATTTACTTCCCAATGTATACCAATACTTAATATATAAAACAATTGCAAACATTCCGAAAATTATGACAATAACATAACTTTAAACATCAGCTGGAAGTACATTGTATCTTTGTCCTTATCAGCGTTAATCGCTAATAACCTAGTAAAAATTGCGGCAACTGGGAAGGGACTGAAATACGTGTGCGGAATTATAGAGAGGCTCCGAAAAGTTTATACATTAAAAAGATGTAACCTTTGCTTGGTTGGAAAAGTTTTCTGATTCCAGTTTCAATCTAATTATTCCAGCCATTATTAACGTATTTATTGATTTCACCCAAAGTTAGCAGAGTTGAACTCTTAATCCCTTCTTTTAGGGAGTTCATATAGCAGCATCAGCTGAAACTTAGGACTGGATATCTACTAGATAGTGCATAGTATTGTTTAGTCAGAAGTAACACAAGAAGATTTAGTAAGCAGGTGCTGAAAATGTAGAAAACTGATTGTTTATAGTTGTGCAAGCTTTGGTGGTTATAGATATGCTTTTTGATTAAACGCACAATTGACACTATCTTGGTTAATAAAGCAAATGTTACTCCTTTACTGACTCTGGTCCTTTCCTTTTTCATGTAGAACTTAACAATTCAAGATCTTTTCTTTTGAGAACTGTAACTACTTCAGGTGGAAGAGCAGAAAGGATGAGAACTGCTAAATATTCTATTGCTCTTCAGTATCTGGTGCTGGAAGAGATGTCTGAAGACTGAAGGGAAAAATCATAATTCATGGATATTGACAGAAAACTGTCACAGCTTGAGTAGTGATAACTAGACAGACTACTCCCACCAAACTACTTCTACACTATATAAGAGTGAAAAATGTGGGGTCCTTCCTTTTTATCAAAACTAATAACTCATCAAAGGAGCCTACACTTCTCTCTTGTAGCGCGGGAGTAGTTTGGTACAGTCTAGTTAGTGTTATTCTTAGAATTTAACTACAGTCTCTTCGGTTCCTTCAATTGTTGTAGGATTAAATCTTTCTATCATGTAACATACTGCAGATTATAGTGTTTTCTTGCAGGTCCAACATCATCACCAAACAACCCTTTTCCAATCTTCACATGCTACCGAGGAGTAAGTATCCGTTGGTCGCTATTCATGATACTAATGGTGCACAAAAGCAATATCAATTTTTAAATCACTAGACTTTGGTATTTTTGCAATGATCCGAGGGTTATATTCCTTTGTTGCACGACTAATGCTATGAATGGGGACAAATGGATACCTCTGCAACGAAGAAGCTTTTTCATGTTGCTAGCATATCGTATATAGTTCTTAAGCATTTTTATTTTGGGGGGTTGATCATCAAGAATTTGCTTGAATGGAGTAATAGAAAGTGAATCCACTTCGGAAGCAAACCCATAAAAAAGTACATTAAATACCTCAATATTTTATAATGTTCCTGGCTCGAGGTTCCCATTTTGCCTCCTTATTCCTCCTTTCCACTAGGTATTTATTCATAGAATTCTTAGGGTATTTATTCATAGAATTCTTAGGACGTGTTTAGATTTCATTGGAGGGAGGGGAACTTAAGGAGAAATAAGAGAGGGGAGAGAAGGGAAGGGAAGGGAAGGAAATTCCCTTTCTTAGGTTCCACCTAAGCAAATTTTTATTGATTGTAGGGTAATAAAGGGGAATGAGGGGGGATACTTTCACTCTTAAAAACTTTCCAAACGGAGTGAATAGATTCTCTTATCTTACCTTCCCTTCTCTCCTATTCCCCTCTATCTAAACATGCCCTTAGAGAAAGGGGAAAATGGGAGGGAGATTGTTGTTTTGATATTTTTATGTATACAAGATGTGTCCCTTTAAGTATTAAAAAAGGAATAAAACTTTAGTTTATTGATATTTTTGACCTCGTTAAATAATAAAATATTATAGATTCTCATTCATATTTCAAAAGTTACAACTACTTCGTTTATATAGGGATACAATAACAAGAAATTTATTGTGTAGTCAATGTGGGACTAACCACAATTACCTAATCACAATCATTCTCTTAGTTACATTCCTAATATTTCTCAATCACCAAATCTCTAATTTATACTACTAATATATTATGCCTAATATAACTATAGCATTATAGATTTTCGTAATATGTTCCTTAATGCTCCCCCTCAAGATTGAGCATGTATATTATACATGTCCGGCTTGTTACAAACAAGTTGTGCTCACTCCAATTTGTGATACGACTTAAAATGCTGAAATTTTCTATGCGACCTTTCCCATCGTAGTTGTCTTCATCTTCTAGTTTTCTACTTGAATGTCTTTCACCATGAACAACCTCAACCAAAATCACCAAATGTCTCGATCTTCTTCACAGATCGACTAGTGAACTACCAATTAAATGATCCTCACCAGGGACCCACCAAGCAAACGATCCTCTTCACGGATCAACCAAAGAAACAATCCTCTTCACGGATTAACCAAACAAATGATCCTCTTCACGGATTAATCAAACAAACGATCATCTTCACAGATCAACGAAAGGAGCATTCTCTTCACGGATCAACCAAAGGAATGATCCTCTTCACGGATCAGCTAAATAAACGATCCTCTTTGGGATCAAACAAACAAATGATCCTTCTCTAGGAATCTGCCAAATAAATAATACCTCTTTAGGGATCCACCAAACAAATAAGGCCGAGAAAATAACCTTCATCAAACCAAACTCCAAACCAAATCCTGATTCAATCAAAATCTTTTTTTTTTCCCGATAGCTAATGGTGGTCAAGGTTTCTAGCATACAAGCGGTGGTGTCGATAAGTTGAGTAGGTGGTGAACGAAGCGAAATCGAGGCGGCACAGGTGGTAACGAGAACATATACATCTGAGGATGACTGCTACTACCAATAATGGCAATCCTGATCATCAACAAGGCCATCGAAAGTAGGACAGACAAGAATCCGCGGTATTGTTCACGGTAAACAGTCACCATGTTACTGTTCACGGTGAACAGTTACTGCGATACTCTTCATGGTGAACAGTCACCGCGCCCTATTCATGGTGACCAGTCACAGGAAAGCAGGGAGGTTGTAAAGCAGAGGGAGGAGTTTGATGGTGAGAGATTGGGGGGCTAGGGTTTGTGAGGATCTAGGGTGTTGTGGAGGCTAGGGTCTGTGTGGCTCTGATACCTTATTAAACAATAAAATATTATAGATTCTCATTCATATTTCAAAAGTTACAACTACTCTCCTTTATATAGAGATACAATAATAAGAAGTTTATTGTGTAGGCAATGTGGGACTAAACACAATTACCTAATCATAATTATTCTCTAGGTTACATTCCTAATATCTCTCAATCACAAAATCTCTAATTTGTACTTCTAATATATTATTCCTAATATAACTATAACATTATAGATCTCCATAATATATTCCTTAATAGATCTTATTAAGATCAACGATCTTATCAATTCTTCTCGAATTGTTTCTTTTGTCCTATCAATTTCATTACATAAAAGAAGATTTCTATTCTAGTTCCTGGAGTTATATGTAGACAGAAGAAGACAAAAAGAAAAAGAAAAAGTAAAAAAAAAAAACTCAAACTGACAGTGCATATTGTTTTGAACTAGAAAGGAAACAATTTAAATTCTCAAAAACAATTAACCTGGACAATCCTACCAGAACAATCTCCACGTGATCGGGGTTTTAACCATAAAAATTATTAAACTTTCTGTACTAACCCTCTTAAGGTGTGGAAACGTAGCAAATACTTATCAAAAGTTTGTTATTTGTTCGTTTAGTATTCGGTTATTTTCAATTAGGTAGTTTATTTAATAATTAATAAATAATTATTTAATACTCTCATTTATGCAAAGTTGAGGATAGTTAAATACAAGCTTTAAAATTTTTAATATAAGTGCTCGCGAAAAACAAGTGAGGGAAAAACAAGTGAGGGTGTATAAGTGAAAATTTTAAAAACTTCATAATATAAAAGTGAGGGTATAAATACGGAGGAAATTTTCAAAATAAACCCAAAAACATATTTAATTCTAAAAATCGACCCATTCAAAACTTATTTATCAAAATCGACCCACTTTCTCGTCACGTCAGCCTCGTAGCGAGAAAGTGGGTCGTTTAAAAAAAACAGATTCCTAATTAGTCGGAGTTGCCAACCCTGACTAATTAGTCGCCTAATCAGGGTAGGAACTCCCCACACTCCCTAATTAGGTGACTAATTAGGCTACTAACTAGTCGGGGTTGGCAACCCCGATTAATTAGGAACCCGTTTATTTTTTAAACGACCCATTTTCTCGTCACGTCAGCCTCGTGGCGAGAAAGTGGGTCGATTTTGGTGAATAAATTTTGAATGGGTCGATTTTTGGGACAAAAGTTTGTTTTGGGTTTATTTTGAAAATTTCCTCTATAAATACGCGACCCAAACTATACAAGAGGAAAACGGCGAGCGAGCGTGCGAGTGAGCTCGACGCGATGCTCAGATTACTCCAATGCCGCTCTCCACTACAAAGAAGCCTCAAATCCACCATCTCCCCTCCTCTCCTCTCCTTCTCTACATCCGAACCCATTAAGCGACCCGATCCAAACTCCGATAACAATGACCCCACCTCCGTCGCCCGCGACATCTTCGCCATTCTCACCTCCGCCGCCGCCGGCAGCTGGAAGCGCCTCCTCTCCTCCTCCGACGTCCCCCAGCACCTCACCCCCGATGCCGTCACCTCCCTCCTTAATCTCACCGCCGGTCACCCGATCCACCCAAAGCTTCTCCTTGACTTTTTCTATTGGTCTTCTCTCAACCTCCGGAGTTCTCCTCAGAACTTGGCCTCCTTCTCTTCGCTTGCCGTTGTTCTATCCAACTCGAATCTTTTAGGACCGTTGAATGGATTGTTGGAGAATATGATCAAGACCCATCAAAACCCTTCTCTTATTTTCGCTTCTATTGCTGATTCTTTTGCGAAATCCCCCAATTCGAATTCTGTTGTGTTTGACGTGTTGATTGATACTTTTAAGAAGATGGGTCTGCTTAAAGAGGCTTCGGAAGTTGTCTTTTTGATGAAAGGTGGAAGCTTGACGCCTGGCCTGCGCTGCTTGAATTCACTGCTGAAGGATTTGCTGAGATCGAATAACATGGGTTTGTTCTTCCAAGTGTTTGATTTTATGCGCGACTCGAATTTGGGTCTTGATGCTTATACTTTTTCTAGTTTGATTGCTGCTTACTTTAGGGTGGGGGATGTTGATGCTGCGAGGAGGGTGCTTGTGGAAATGGGGGAAAAGGGCGTGAGCCCGAATGCGGTGATCTATAACACGTTGATTACTGGATTTTGCCGGGTTGGAGCTCTTGGTGATGCTTTTGAGTTGAAGAAGGAGATGGTGGACAAGGGTTTGGTAGCTGATAGTTTTACGTATGGCTCATTGATTAATGGATTGTGTAGAGATCACAAGTCTAGCCAAGCAAGAATGCTGCTTGATGAAATGTCTAGACTGGGTTTAAATCCTGGTATTGTTGTGTATTCTTCTTTGATTGATGGGTTTATGAGAGAAGGAAAAATTGATGAGGGTTTTAGAGTAAGGGATGAGATGGTAGCATCTGGGATTCAGCCAAATATTATCACCTACAATAATCTTATTAATGGAGTTTGCAAGATAGGAAGGATTGACAAGGCACATGAGCTCTTGAAGGAGATGGTCGACATTGGTTGGAAGCCCGATGTAAAGACGTATAATCTAATCATTGAAGGCCATTTCCGGGTGAAGGATCCTCAAGGAGCTTTAGCTTTGTTGAAACAGATGAAGAGTCAGAATGTACCTCCTAATCTGTTCACTTTCGGCGTGATAATTAATAGACTTTGCAGAGAAGGTATGGTTGAGGAGGCTTGTGAAATGTTGGACACAATGAGCACATTGAAGGTAGTCCCCGATGAGTTCTGTTATAGTTCTCTTATAAGCAGCCTTTGTAAGGCTGAGAAGATGGAAGAAGCAAAGCATTACTTCTTCCAAATTAATGAAAGAGGGCTTTTGCCAAACTCATTCACTTACGGAACTCTCATTAGTGGATTTAGTAAGGTCGGAGAGATGAGCGAGGCGGATAAATATTTCCAAGAGATGCTTTCTAGAGGTTTGAAGCCAAACGATTTCATTTATACGGCACTCATTGATGGATACTGCAAGGTAAACAACTTCGCCAAGGCTTTCTCGACACTTCACTTCGTGTTGGAGAAGGGTATTTTGCCAGATATTCAGACATACAGTGTGCTGATCCATAATCTTTCAAAGAGGGGTAAGATGCAAGAGGCTTTACAAGTCTTTTTTGAGCTGGAGGAGAAAGGCTTGGTCGCTGATGTATTCACATATAGCTCCCTTATCTCTGGCTTCATAAAGCTTGGTGAAGTAGAAAAGGCTCTCAGTCTTCACGATCAGATGTCCCTCAAAGGCGTTGAGCCTAATATCGTCACTTACAATTCTATTATTGATGGCCATTGCAAGTCAGGTGATGTTGAGGACGCTAGAAAGCTTTTCAAGTTCATCACTGAGAAAGGTTTGGTTCCAAACGCTGTGACCTATACCGTAATGATTGATGGGAACTGCAAATCAGGAAATCTGGTAGAGGCTTTTGCTTTATTTGACGAAATGGTGTCTAAGGGAATCCCCACAGATAAGTTCGTGTACAATACTCTCATAGGCGGATGCTGCAAAGCTGGAAACATGGAGAGAGCTTTCGAGTTGTTTGATGAGATGTTGGCGAAAGGCTTTGCTACTGTTCTTACTTTCAACACTTTGATTGATGGCTTCTGCAAGCTGAGGAAGCTAGAAGAAGCTAGCCAATTGCTTCAAGTGATGCTGGAGAAAGAAATCATGCCTACTAATGTGACTTTTACAACCTTGATTGATGGCTACAGCAAGGAAGGAAATATGGATGAGGCGTGCCGGTTATTCTTAGAGATGCAAGAGAGGAGACTGATGCCTAATGCCATTACTTACACTTCTCTTATAGATGGGCATTGTAGGGTAGGAGACAGAGTGAAGGCGTTTGCTTTATATGAAGAGATGATAGCCAGAGGAATATTGCCCGATGAAATAACTTATCATGTGATGACTGATGCATACTGTAAAGAAGGTAACTTGGTTGAGGCCTTCAAGTTAAGGGATGTCATCCTAGAGAGGGGCATGTCAATGAATTGCACCACATATTTTGCACTTTTAAATGGTCTTGTCAGTAAGAAGGACTTTTCCAAAGCTTTGGAAGTGATTAATGAAATGAAAGAGAAAGGACTCGAGCCTTCTGATTCTCAATGTCTTATACTGATAAAGGATCTCGTATCAAAAGGGTTTCTGGATGAAGCTAATCATCTTCTGAAGGTAATGGTGGATAGTAGCTGGCTGTCTGAGGAAAAATGCTCCAGTTTAATGGAAACTAGATAAAGTGTCTTTCATTGGTCCCCGGAAATTATCAGAACAAAGCACATGGCTATAGCCTCAAAGGCAAATGTTGAGAGCATTGTGATCCGAAAACTGGCTTACTTGAATGATGGTTGCATGTAACTCCTTGCATCTTCGATAATTTGGCGACAAAAATTGCGCTCTGTGGTGCTTCAGTGTGAATATTCCATTGTGATTAAGCTCGATTCACATTTGTACTAACTCAGGTATTTTGGCGATTTATGCTCTGTTTGTTAAAGTCCTTTAGCTTAACTCTCCAATGTTGACTTGTTTATTTGCAGCAGGGCTTACAGGCCTTCGGTGAAACCGATGCTTGAATAACACTCAGTGATTTCCTGCAACAATTATTTATTCAAGAAAGCAGCCTTTTATTAAGAGAAATTATGGTTTTATGAGGTAATTGTATGGACATTCTTTAAAGATGTTTATGTCATGAATCATTAGTTTTGTAGCTAATGAGCAGCATAGATTGTTGAATATTGTCTGCTTGAATCATTTTTATACTCATCTAAGTGGTTGGGTTAAGATCGGTTACATTATTATTTGATAGTTTGGTTAATTTTCTAAGGTTTTTTTAAAGATATTTAAAAAATTTCACATGCACAATTTTAAAAGAAAAAGTTACAAGCAGTATATTGCTCTAATTTTATTTGTGAGCTAGATTTCCTCTCTGACCTTTTGACATTTGCTGGATCACCTTCCTTGTGTAATATCATGTCAAGCTTTTGAAGAAATACCCTCCAGGGGGCCCTTACCTTTTTGGCACTTGGTATATCCAACCGATCAAAAACTCAAACCTGGTAACTTATCCTTAAGAGTTGAGATGCCTCTTGTTCGAACGACTTCACTAAGTACTTCAACCGGCATTTCATGTTATTTCGCAATTGCTATTTGATATCTATCCTAACCTGTTCTGTCACTAGAAGGTATTAGAGCCCAACTTAATCATCCCAGAACCATCCAAGTATCAAATTTAAGTGGTCGAACTATAATCGGTTTCAGGTGTAAATAAATGGAAATCAAGATCACATATGGAGGACACATTTTCCTTTTGTGGTGATTGGTGAGTGAGAATTATGTCACAGACCACATTATGCTCCACGTTTTATGCGACTTAAGGGACCTATTCGGAAAAGATTGTGACATCCACAATGCATTAAGGAAAAACAAAACAGAGAAAAAAGAAAAAAACAAACTATAAATTGTATCATGGCTGGTTTATCATGAACAAGGAAGTTATATTTGGATGTGGAGTCCTCACTTTAGAATTTTGAGCTCACCATATTGTTACTCAATATAATATGGTGAGATGGTGAGCCCAAAAACTTAAAGTTCGCTGAACACTATACACAGTTAGATTCAATTTAATGGTTAAGATTCTTAATAGTTGAATTATAGTTTGAAAAGTAGACCTCGCATCTCTCTGGTTTCTCTGATTCTTTGCGAAAATCGTGCCGAAGATTTTCCTCTTGGCTTCGTCTGCTTTCTCTTATTCCGTGTGTTGCTAATTCCCTACAGGTCATGCCGGCTTCTCAAAACCCACCTGTCGGCGTTCATTCTCTTTTGACATTATAAAATAGAAATGCTACTGAAAAATCAATATGACAAATAATCAAATACAAGAATGCAAAAGAATTTGTTTCTTGTTTAGCCACCAATGAAAGCAAATCCACCAGCAAGAATTCGTGACAGGGATGATGATATTTATTTTCGTAAAGACTAGTCAATAGGATGTATGGGTAACATAAATCACCACATTTGTTTCTAATCACTAGAAGATCGGATAATTTCTTGCTTAGACACACCGCATCCAAGTATAATTTCGTTGTTCACGATACACTAACCATTGTACAATCATTTGGCCTAAGTTTTATTGCGGTGGTGGTTATATACAAGAACAACGCCGATGGGAGGATTTGGAGACGAAGCGTAGAAATGAAGAAAAAACCAGAGAGGAGGGTACGGTGAGGAAAATCAGAATTTTCACAAAGAAGAAGAGAGAATGGAAGGACGTCGAGTCAAATTTTATTGTTTATAATTGAACTATTATGAATCTTAATCATTTAAATCCCATGGTGTATAATGTTTAGCTCACTTTAAACTTTTGAGCTCACCGTATCATTAAACTCTATATATTTTGTGTGTTTATTTATATTTATTTGTAGCTTTGAAGTAATAATGTTGGTTTATGTAGAGACCTATTACGAAAAGAAGAAAAAAAAAATTGCACCGAGATACTGGCATCACCAACAACAGGATATTTTTCTAGGTGCGTGAGTCAACAGATTACAAGATTGATAAACAATGAAGATGGAGGAGGAAAAAGACATGATATTAGGACATTGTGTTTTTCCAATATTGGTCCCTATATTTTTCTTATTTTGAGATTAGTCCCACAAATCAGTTAAAATGCTATTAACTCCTCTAGTTCTTATAAAAATTTTCAAAGTATTCCCTCCGTTAGTTTTCCTGTCCGGTATACTAACTTTGGTTGAGTTGTTGATTAATTTAAGGCATTTAACTACGTTTTTTACCCTCACTTAATGCATTTTTAGTCCCCAAATCCCAAATTTCCCCCTCTCATCTCCAAAATAGTTAATACACATGAATTTTAAATGGGTTTAGGGATTAAACGGCTTTGAAAGTGAGTATGTGCCCTGATTTAACTTAAAACATAAGGCTATAACTGATATAAAAGAATGTTCCCTCCAAATCAAACGGTAGCAAACCCGAGGAACTAATTTGAAGTGACTTAAGAATTGGGGGACATAATAGCAATTTCATTGATGTGATGGTCTAATTTCAAAATATGAAAGATTTTGGAACCAATATCCTAAAACCCTAAAACAATAGGTGCTCTCTAGTCGTAGAAGTATGAGTGTTGGTTGGATAAAGGAGCCCATAGCCATTACTATCAAAGATATTTATGATTGGATAGTTTGATGGGTAGATACGTAAATGGGTCAGGTTTCTGATGGATCGGATCAATGCATAACCGAAACCCAGACCAAGATTCTTAAAAGGAAGCCAACCTGTATGTGAACCTGCCAAGACAACCAGCACCCCGATCCAGCTCATACAAGGTTAAAGGTTGGATCCATTGCCGGGTTATGAATTCACACTGCTTATTATTTACTCGGTTTTTTCTTACAATTTTTTTGCTTTGCACTTTTCTTAGTATGCAACTTGGCTTCATCTATCTACTTTGTTTTTATGCGCAAGTTGTGCCATTTTGTTGAGTGTGAATTGTTGGCTGGATTGAAATCTACAGGCATTGGGTTAAGTTTTACATTTGTTTTTTGTTTTTTTTAATGTTAATATCTATGAAGGTTATTTCTTCATTGATTTCAATGTGAAAAAACGTTCATGTTCATTTCTTGGATACAATATGCTTATACTTCTTATGTCATAATTTCACATCATACTGTAATCTCAGGGTTCTAATAAACTGATTGGGAAGACCCTCAGCATATATTGCAAGACAAAACATAAAAGGTCAATTACTTTAGAAATATTCTCATACTATAAATTTTTAACTTTTTTTTCCCCTCTCTGTATGCCAGTCGTTTTGCCCTGGGTTTTACGTATCGTGAGCAAATGAGGTCTTGCATTTGTATTAGCTTTATGTACTCAAAGTTTCATAATATTTGGAGATGTGGATCCTTTGGAAAAGGATTGTTGTTGGTTTTGTTTGCATCAGAACTTAACAAGTTTGGGTTCGGGTCTGGATCAAAACTCACGTAGGTTTGGACTCATTGATCATATGCTAACTGTTCCTTTTAACTATACTAAGGATCTCCTGCATCTTTCTCATTATTAGCAATTATTATTTAAACTGATGTTTACATATTCCTATAAATTGTATGAAATAAGAATCAGTTCAATTGTTACGCACTAATCTTCTTTTTTTGGAAGGAGGAGCAGGTTCATAGATTTGGCAAATCCTGCCTTTACATTATTCTGGGGCATCTTTTATGTCAACTCTAGCTCCAACCAATCAACCAATAAAACTTGTATTATAAGTCCAAGAGATGCCTTATCAACTCAAGTTGGATGGTCTCATGGAGGAGCTCTGTTGAATATAGTTTATCCAGAAGAATCAAAAGCAATTAGATAAAGCTCATCAGCATGATGGTTATTGCTCCTTTCTCTTAACTGAGCTGCTTTTTTACCCTTTTATCCCTTTTCTTTCTGCTCTGATATCTCTGAGGGACAGAAGTCCATGACTTTCTAGCATCCCCCACATGCTGTTCCCTCATGCTCCTGGTTCCTATAGGCTTTTTCAGTGGGAAAAAAAGGTTAATTGCACATGGGCCCCTTGTATTTATCGTTGTTTTGCGCTTGCTATCTCCATAGTTTCATTGTTGTGGATAGACCCCCTTGGGTTTTTTTATTACTTTTCTACCCTGGTAAAATTTTGGTAGATATTGCGGCCGGTTTATATTAGTGAGTCACTACCTGAGCGTAAAAGAAAGAAAAACGTTTAATCAGCTTGTCTATCTGCAACAATAAAACTACATGAGTGGTATGTTTAAGATAGACAATGTTACAAAGGGTCTATGTACAATTAACCCCCAAAAAATTATATAAAGGGCTTTCTATTGAAAATCGTTTAGGGAGTAAGGAGATGTTGACACGTGTCATGCTGCAAAGTTCAAATTAGCACTAACATACAATTTAGTGTGATCAGAATACTATATCAACGGAATTGTCAATGCAGTCAGACTACCGTATCAGTGTCAATGCAGTCAGACTATTGTATCAGTGCGACTACCAACTTTAAAATCCATGCGGAACACTTGTCGTGATTTGCATACATCCCTAATCTATAGGCTCTACAGGGTATAGCATGAAAAGATGAGGGGACTATCTACTCATAACAGATCTGCTCACGAGAAAAGGTCCTGCATTTCTGCTGCTACTCTCATGGCATCACTGGTAAAAGATACGGAGTGATAAAAACTCGCAGGGGCCACTACTTGAACTTCCTCTCTACCTCATCTTATCTGCATTGCTAAGAATAAAAAGAAATATAAATGAAAAATATCCAAAGTAAGTTGTTTGTGTTTAATCCACAATGTTGTTTGTGTTGTAATCCACACAATCTCTGTGGAATGGATCCATAGTGACTCTCTTGTTATTGCCAGGTTTCAAGAATCAGAAGTGCACTCTTTACAGGTTATTGAGCCTGGTTACTAATGCTAATGGGATTTTTATCTTCAATACTTGTCTCGGTGAAATGAAACTACTAAATATTTTTGGATTATCTCTAGTGATTCATGTAGACTACGTGGATAATGCATCAAGAAGTAAAACCTTTGGGCTACTCCAATAATTCTCAAGTTCTTCTTTATATTGCACTAATCCAAGAATAAACAATACTTGATGCACCATTAGTTTGGTGATAAAACCACTTGAAACATTCTCAAGGATATTGAAAAAACAAGAATATTTAGCAACTATCACATCCAAATTGCCAAACAACCCCAAATTAGGCTTTAAAAAAGCAAGTTCCTTTCTTCCGCATTATAAAGCCGTGTCTGGATTTGGAAGGGTCACACTTGTTCAAGTTTATCCTTAGGGGATAATACCTTAACTTTGGGAATTTCTAATGACATGATAATGTCAATCTTTATTCTGTGCAACCCAGGAGTTGATTCTCTTTTTTCTTGCAACTTTCTGAGGTATTTAAGTGATAAAAGGAAAAAAAATCAACCACCATCATTGTTCGCCAAACATTCTTCAGGATAAAATTATCATTTTATGCTTTATTTTACAGTAGGTAAATATTCAATATCACCAAAACTTGCCTCTTCTCCTTCCTGATCACACACACATTCTTCTGCACTGCTTAATAGATAACTGCCACTTGTAAACGACATATCATGCCTATAAAGCCACAATGCTTTAATATCTCCGCGCCAACTTTCACTCACATCAGAAGAACAGATTCAAAAAAATAAAAATAAAAAATAAAAAAATAAATATAATGACTCATGTCCACTATACAGCTGGCACATCATCAATAAAATAAAAAAAAAGGCAAAAGTGGCAATATAGTCTTTTTTACTGATTCTAAGGTAAATAATTTTAATATTTAATGCACTATCTAGTGGATAGAAATCTATATAGCTCCTCTCCGAAGATCAGCGGGATTGAAACTGAGACACCCGAACCTCTAACCAGAGGCAAGTAATAATTTTGGCGATACTGCTCAATAAAGACATTGCAAATATTCACATTAGCTTAGGAAAACCAAAACCTAAAGCCCCATAAACCCTAAACATCAAAGCTACACAAAATTTGATTTTTAAATTGAAAGGAATGGGCATCAGAAGCTATGGAGCTGTGTGAGCATGGCAGCAAGTTCATCGCTTGATGGGCGATCAGCGGGGAGATCCGACAAGCAAACTAGGGCAATTCTTATTGCCATTAGCATTTCCTCTTCCTCTATTTCCTCGCCTAGAATAGCTTTGTCCAAGGCTTCACGAGCCTCTCCAGATTGTTGTAGGTGCCTGAGCCAACGGCCGAGGCCTCCTCTTCCCGCTGTTGACTCACTTGAGAAAAATGGATCCGAGGGGTTTCTCCCTGTCAGCAATACACCAAGGATCATCCCGAAGCTAAAGATATCGCTCTTGTCCGTGTATCTATTAGAATGACTCAGTTAGAACTTCATTTAGGGGAAAAAAGAACATAATTAGAATGAGATTGTCCCTCTAGTATTATATTACTGAATAAAATGAAGAAATTAAAAGGGTATATAAGAACACTGGATCAAAATTGTACAAGCTTCAATCTAAATGACATCAATGCCCTATTGGGTGGTTCCATGTCTTTGGCTGAGATAGCAATTGGCAAAGAGGAGAGGATTACATGAAGAAATACCTATCTTATTTGTAATAAAAGTTAAAAGTCCGTGTAAATAGCCAATCCTCCAATGTACTACTGGTCATTGCGTCTAGAAAAGTGTAAGAATAAGACCCTAAGCCTACGTACCAAATCCTTTACCCTCATCAACAAATAATCCTAATCTTATAAGGTAATAGGAAAAATTTTCATTAGCACATAGCGCACTGGGAGAACGGGTAAAAAATGAAAGAAAACATTCCAGTGGTTAAAATACTAAAAGGGAAAGAAAGAAAACACCTAATAGTTTCTAACCTGAATAAATTACTTGCAAAAATCAAATCAAGTAGAGAAACTATCCACAAAGCAATGTCAATCCAATACTCCAAGTTACTCATTTATTTATTTATCTGTTCTTAGATAAGTATGAGTTATGTTTATGAGATATTAATAATTTACACCATTATTAAACATTAATATTCCTTAATTATTTTTACATGGGTAACCATGTAAAGTCATAGAAAATCTTACCCTCACCCTAAAACATAGCGTAAATGGGTACAGATAACGCTCTCACCATTATCCATCACAGCCCTACTATCATCAGAGACTGATTATGTGTTTGCTGTGCAGAAGCACATATATCTTTGAGCCATGGTGCAGACTTATGAGTAAATAAAAATAAACGCCAAAATGAAAATTTTAGGTAGATGATTATTTGTTAAAACCTACATCAGTTCTAGTTATTGCAGATAGGATGAATCCAATCAAGTTCTTATGATTAGGAATTCATTTAACTATTAACCCCAACAAGACCAAGCCAAGCAAAAGCCTACTCTTGATTCTTGTTTTCGTTGGAATGTTTAAATGGACAGACACAAATGAGAAGGTAAAATTCAAGGAACCACATTTTAACTATTCAACCTCTAAATCAGAAAAAACTGACATACATTCAATTAATAATGGTCCCCTCCTAAATGATCTTCATGGGATATCACAAGACTATACCAATAACCTACCGTTCTCCATATAGAGGGATAAATATGATTAAAATAAAGAAACCACAAAAAAAACATATTCAACAAGAATCTCCTCATCAATATCAAACTTAAAATCTAAATACATTCAATGATGAACGATCTTCTTGCTAATATAGATCAACGCTAATAACATTTGAAGTTTTTACCTGCAACTCTGGAAGCACTCTGGAGCAACATAACTCTCACAGCCCAAAGCATTGACTAGAGCAGGAAGCAATCCCCCCAATCCACAATCCCCCAATCTCGGTTCAAAACCCACATCCAAAATGACATTCCCTGGCTTCAACCTGTGATGCAAGATCCTCGGGCTACACTCAAAGTGTAAATACCTCAACCCCTTCACAATGCCAACTGCAATCCGATGTCTTGCATCCCATCCAAGGCTCAATTGACCTGACCTCACCCTCTTCATTGCATCCTCCAAGCTCCCACTGGCAATATAATCGTACACCAAAAACAACCGATCCTGTTCTCTAACATAGGCCCTTAAGCTCATCACATTCCGGTTCTTCACTCTGGCGAGCAATTCAAGCTCCCTTTGCATCTTTCTCTTTGTGGAGTTGGACCTCATAGAATTGGGATTTTGATTAGGAGATGTACTGAGGGTATTTAGTTCGAGGCATTTGACAGCGATAACAAGCTCATTGTCGAGGGTTAGCCTGAAATAGTTAGCATTGGGGTTTGAATTGAGTAATTGGGAGGATTGGGGTTGGTTCAAGAGGGCAAGTTGGAGGGTTTTGGGGGCAATTTGGGTGGAGAAGCTGACAGGGCCTTTGAGAATTGGGGTGCGGTTGGCAAAGAGGAGGAAGAGTCTAATGAAGAGGAGGAAGAAAATGGAGGCGAAGAGACCGGTGAGGGATCCAAAGAGGAGCCCGAGAAGGATTCGGCGAATGCGAGGTTGGGTTTTGTGAGCAATGTTGGATTGAGGGGAAGGTTTTGGTGATTGAGAGGAAGTTGGATTTGAGCGCAGAGACTGAGAATAGGAAGGTTTCGGGCTCTCGACAAGCAGTAAGAAGAAAATGAAGATGAAAGCTAGTGTTTTTCTAGGAGTTTTGCTCTCCATTGTTGAAGACTCCTACAGCCTGAAGAAGCAGAATCCAAGTTGTAATCTTTTGCCCTCTTCAAGATGGAAAGAGGCAACTTTAGAAGATAAAGAGAGCAACAAGGTTCAAATGTGCTAAGGTTCTTCTAGGGTTTTCCTTCTCCATTTTAGGCGAAATGATGAAATGGGCAGATTCGTAAATCTAGAAGAAACAAACCCAAGATGGGCTCATTTGTTTGTTTCTTCTGCTTGAGTTATTGCAAGATTTAAGCAATTCTAAGGATTTTTAAGAAGGAAATGAAACAGAAAAACAAGCATTAAAGTTCAAAACAACACTAAAATCTCAACTTTTGAAGAGAAAAGAGCAATGGTTTCTCTCTAATTCAACCTCGCCAAAAACAATCAGAAAAAACCCAAGTTGAGATTTTGTCGGAGAGGGAAGGGAAGAGCAATAAATCTCTGTAGTAAAAAAGATTTTTTTTTTCCCTCACAATTTTCTGAAAATGGGTTGTAACAAAAATCAGTTGAAAGAAGCTCCAACAGCTAAAAATCTCTCAAAATTTGATGCTCCCAGCTCAAATGAACATTACCCATGCCAGAGCTCAACCCCTTTTTCTATATAAAGATCAATCCTTTTGCTGTTTCCTTATCCCTTCTTCTTCATTCTCTGAGCCTAAACAAAATAGAAAGAAAATGTAAAAGAAAAATAAGAGTGTCCAAAAGAAAAAGAAAATAAAAAACAAAGAGGAAAAAAAGTGAGAGAAAGGCTCTCGATAAGCGTGTGTATGCTGCTGGCGCGCGTGTGAGAGTGTGTGGGTACCTCTGTTGTTCTTTCTTTACAATTTTTTAACTGCAGTTTTTGTACACTTTTTACAATATTTATAGACTCACTCCCTTTTTTTTTTTTAATACCGCACTCTGCTTCCGAGTTGCAGCATTTTGGGCCTGTTTGTTTCCGGGAGTCCAGAAAAAAGGAAGAGGGTTTCCATGATTTGACACTTGTGCCATATCAGATTTTGGTGTCTAGTATCTCTCTTTTTCTTGAGTTTGGTTCCCTAATGATTTTCGAGAAATTGAACCCAAAAAACCCCTGCTACATCAAATTAATGGGACATTTCAGAGCCAACACTTCTGAAATGGGTTGAAAGAGGAATTTTTGGCAATAAAAAAATCATCCTCTCTCTTGTTTTTGGCTTGCGAGTCAATTATTTGGGGAAAAGAGATCTAGGATTTTTTTTGGTTTCCATCCAAACAGAAGAAAGAAAACAATACATTTTCAACCCATAATTTCCATGCGAAACAAACAAAAAAAAATATTTTTCAAGAAATCCTCCAAAATGCACGGAAACAGATTTTCAGCATATTTTTCCATATTCAGTTTTTTCAAGAAACGAACCAAATAGGCTCAAAGCAGAAAGTGTCAGAGTCATTTGGTTGTTTCAACCTTTTTATATTTATCTTTTGCTCCCTAGGTTTAGGATGGTTTTACACCATTTGCAGAATAGAATCATTTGTTTTTTTTTATTGAATTTAAATTATATTTGCATTTTAACTTTAAACATGTATTTGGTAGGTCTTAAGAAGATAGAACACGAATGTGACATGATTTAGAAGTACTAAACAGCTACTTAGAGTTTTGTTGTTGTTGTTGTTGTTGGAAGGAACGGTGTACAAAATTGAAATAAATCTTTTTTTGTTCTATTGAGAGAGCACTACATCATGAAATAAAACCTAAAAAGTTAATATTTAATGTATCAAAAATAGAAATCTCGCTTTGTTTTCTATTATTTGTTGAGAAGTGATAGCTAGACTGCTAACCTTGAAATACTTTAGCACCAAAGAAAAAAAAATTTAGGGTACTTTTGTATGAATCGACACTCAAAATTGTAAGCCATCAAGGATTCTACACTATGTTTCTTGGAATACAGAAGTTGTTTGGCTTTCTATTACAATTATTATTTTTATTATCATTTTTTCTTATTTATTTTCTATACTTAACTACCGAAGTTACAATTTCGTACCTTTTTCCTAATTTTTCATACGGAACAAATTTCTAACTTCACTAATATGGTGTGTTTTTATAGTATTTTAATTTTCTTCTATTTGGCACCATTCCCCTGTTTTCTATAGTACATATTTCTTACCATTTATTTTCTTTTTTATTTATAATTAAAACAAAAAGCTTTCTTTTAGCAATCATTTTCTGTATTTCATGTCCTTTCACATAGTTGATAGTTCACAACTAAGTAAAGATTCAATCACAACAGCTTATAGGGGTGATATATACTATTCACGAGGAGTTAAAGAGTTAGTTTAGAAATCGTGATTCTTCTATTAGTGGTGTAAACCACTCCGCTCCAATAAAAATAGTTCTGATAGGATTCCCACTGTTTATAAATGTAGGGTGCAATTAGTTCTTAATTTACTGTGCAGAATAATTATTCATGTGTAAATATATAAAATAAGAAATTTGGCCAGATTAGTCTGTCATCTTTTGTCTACATTCATTTTCTTCCTCACCAAATACTTTTCAAAGGCTCAAAGCATTTATAAATGACCCACTAACCCATGATGAAATAATATCCTCTTTGGTAATTTTCTAAAATGGGATCAAGATTAATCCTGGTTTCATTTTTGATAGAATTCTATTTGGAAACAATTGTGTCGCGATTGCCAAGTTTTTTCTAGGCCAAAATACCCAAATTAAACTGTTTCTTTTTGGATCCAGTCTCATTGAATTAAAATAGAATCAGTTCTCTCACAATTGTGACAAATTAGCCCATGTTTTGAAAGGATTGAACATCCTAAGAATTTAGAAAAACACAAATGAGTTTTGTCAAATAACAGATAGTGTAGGGCGTTAGATGAAAAAATAATTCATATACTACACCGACCATACGGGCAGTACAGATTTCTGGTTAGTTTGAACGGGAGGGATGTAAGGATAAATAACAAAAGAAGAGTGTGAGGGTATAAATGTAACCTTTGTTTTCTACTTTCCCGCCAAATTTTGAGAAAATGTAGAGTGGGCCCCCACAGGGGACGTGGGCCAAGAGAGAGGCGGCTCTACCTCGATCACGGTAGCGAAAGCGACACGTTGAACTTCATGCACGGAAAATATCACTCTGATAAATCATAACCGTTTGTTTTTCAGAAATTTCTTGTTTTCTTTTCTTAAAATTTTTGTTTTCCCGAATCTGAAAGATTAGGGCTGTTTGGTTGCCCAAAAAACCAAGGAAAATATTATAGAAAACCTATTTACTATAACAATTTTTTTTTCTTGTTTGAATTCACACATTGAAACCAATTGAAAGATGACATGACACCCTCTTATTGGTAGATGTGAACTAAAATTAAGGAAATTCATTTCATGAATTTTTATGGATTTCTTTGATTTCCATCAAACCAACCAAACAGGCAGTTATCACTCTTTGTTGGATATATTTATGTTAAAATAAGAATATTTTATTATAAGTTGCTTTACTTTGTACTAAGTTATTTTGTTTTAAAATGCCATATAAAAATGATGGAATAAGGAAATCATGTTGAAAGCTAATTCACTATAGCATCATGATTTTTAAAGTTATTTTGAAATTCAACCTTCCAAATCAAATTTCATGGTGTTATTTACAAAACAAATTGAGATACAAAGAATTTATAATTTAGTATTACTGATTTTTATGGGAATTTAGTATTATGATTTAGAGAGATGATTATGGGTCAATTACCAAGATCGATATTATTTATGAAGATCGGTCTTCTGACATGGTAATTTTCTTTTATCTTGCAGTATTATGGTATATATATTGAATATCTGCTAATAATAAGGCATGATTGCTCGCCAACGACGTAGAATCTGGCTCAAAAATGTCATGTGACCATCACATGACCTTCTGTGAACCCTTTTAAATGCTTATGCAGCAGTGACTTAATAATATGACAAGTATAAATGATGATTAATAATCTAAAATTTGCTAGATATGTGCAAAATTTGCACATTTTGAAGATTTTTCAGTTTACATTGAATATAAATATTGACGAATGTTTCACAAGAAGGTCATGTGATGGTCACATGATGCGTACGCATTAAATTCTTTGCTGGCAACAAGGATATATGCCTTATTATAAGCAAAAATTCAGCATTAATAACTTAATGTTGTCGGAGAAAATACAAATGCCATATTACGAAATCATATCTTACTAAAAATATCAATCTCGATGAGTGTACGACTTATATATAAAATAAATAAAGAATATTTAAAGGATAGCCTAAAACTTTTCTAAAACATAGGAGAAGCAAAGTGAGCGGCCTTTTTATGGCTGAAATATGGATTCACTCAACGACATCAATTTCTTTTAAATCCGCTTTAAATTTGGGACAAGGGGAATTAAACTTGCGTTGCTCCAATAACATGACAAAAGACTTTGCCATTGCATCAAAACTCTAAAGTTATAGTGAAGATTGAGAGTTATAGTTTTATATTCCAATACATTGGACAAGTTTTTCTATACAGGAGTACAATGATCATTTTAGATATTATTTTAAGAATATTTAAGTAAGTTAAAAATGCTACATGTAGCATCTCCACTTTCTAGTTAGTTCTCAATCACTTTCACACATTGGACAAGTTTTTCTATGTAGGAGTAGAATGAATTACTAGATCAGCTTGAATATTTAGGTAAGTTAGGCTGACCCTAGTAAGCTTGAAGGAATCTCACTCTCATTATCTTTAACCTTTACCATTGTTCACTATTATAAATATGTTCTTCATACAACCAAGTGCACGTTAACTTTTCTCTTTTGTCAAAACTCCTAAACCAGCCGCATGCACAAGTTCTTTTGAACCAAGGAAAGGTGTGCTCTAAAGTTCAAAAGCTAGAGATTAATAATAATTAACATTATCAAAAAAGAGACCAAAGATATAAACTTAGAATAACTCATGATGAGAGCGCATATGCTTGCGTTTCATGTTCTCCAATTCATTGGAATGGACGGCCATGATTGAGCATCTCGGAATAAACAATGGAAAGGGGATGTTTGAATGTGATTATGCTCCAAATCCAATTGACAATAGAATTTAGGAATCTAATGCTCGTATGATAGGTATTCTTTGCTTCACTTGCATGGTTGATTTGAGAACCTTTTTAAAGCTTTCACACGCGGCGCTTTACAAGTTTAATCATTTCCAAGCTATGTAACTTTGTGAGTTATTTGCAATTGCACCCCTTTTAAACAGATAGTTTAAGCGCTCAAAAAATTTTGGAAGTCCAAGTCATTTGCAATTGCACCCCTTTTTAACACCTTGTTAATTTAAGCGTTCAAAAAATTTTGGAATGCAAAGTTTAAATCCCATCGCACACATATTTAAAAGAATATCAACAAAAAACAATACCATTGCGAATGCGCAAATTGAATTCAAAATTATATTTTCGCTGCAAGAGATCCTTTGGTACGTAAAGATGAATAGGCATCTATCATAACTGAAAGAAAAGATGACAATAAAGCGAATAAAATGATAAATTTACCATCCACTCATCCTTCATCTAAAATTTTTACCATTCAGTGTACATATATTTACAAACTCTCTCACCAACAAGTTGCTAATCAAGCTTAAACCACCTCAAAAAAGTTCAAAGACTGACTAGAATACTTGGCAAATGTACAGGGCTCACCATACACCAAAACAAAACCAAACTGGACCTAAATAAAAAGACACCTTAGATTACAACAAAAACCCAAAATAAAATGCTAGCTGAAACTCTTCAAATGGTTGAAGCTTGATGGATCGATGAGGGCTCAGGCTAAACACTTCACGGATCATAGCATAAAGCTATCAACCTTCATTCTCTTGAAGATGGTATCCGTCCAAAAACCTCAGGAAATTGTACTTCTCCAAGAACCATCCCTTTCTCCTCTAATACAAATTAGGGTGCTATCTGCTTTCTAGAAGAACAAGAATCTCCTCATCATCGAAGGGTCCACTATCCATCGCATACTGTAACGGGGTTTTACCGTCCTTGTCAACAACGTGTGGATCCGCTCCCCTGCATTAAAGGAGTTGGAAAAGTTAAATTTATCTCTGCACAATTAGTTTAGTTATAAACAAAGACATATAAAGGTAAGATCACGATTTGAAATTAAATTGGACAATCTGCTTCTTTATTATGTTATACATGATCTATAAATGAAAAATCATTTTAAAGGCTGTTTTTTTCTCCATGCATCGATTGGTTGCAAAATGAATAGTTTTTAAATAATATAACTAAATCTTCAGTTGTGATTCATGAGTTAAATAACTCCAGTGGTTGATTCAATTACATTCATCATACTTTACATGAATAAGATATCATGCGTTTTGATCACTGCCACATCATGATCATGAAATTTCTTTAGTTATATTAACGAAAAACCTCCATTTTGCCACCATTCTAGCATGGATAAGGGGTCAAATGATTTTTTGTTTATACAACCTAGTCTATTTATTCACAGTGAATAGTGTGTATTCAACATATTTCCTTACAAACTGTGCACTTCAGTATTCATATCACTTTTGTAGTAGGTCTTGAGGTTTCCCTCTGAGAGGGGAACTGCAACCAGCTTGTTAGGCTCGTCCAGGCATGTCATATTTTCTTTTGGCATACATGTGTCATTCTTGTTGTTGTTTCTTGTGATCGTCATCATTAATGACAGTTGATTTGGACAACACCAATATCCAAGCTCAAATGAATTATGGAAAAATCAAAGAAGAATACACACTCGGCACTCCTTTCAAATTATCATCTTTTAGCATTGAATTATCGAGTTCAAACCTAATTATTATCACACAGAGACATCAACAAGGTCAAGCACACATGATCAATACAATTTCTTATGGGGTACATTCATGCACATTTTAGCTTAATATTCCAGAAATCCCACACACACGCATGCATGCACACAACACGCATGCACTCATACACACACACACCCACACACCCCTACCCATCCACCCACATGCACACGCACACAGAGGGAAGGTCTCTTGCTTCTCGTATGAACATGTTAGTCCATTGGCAATTATGTGTACAAGGCGTCTCTCACGTGCATGGGAAAATCTAGAATATATTACCAGGAAGCGAAAAGACAGTTTCAGAAAATAAAAGATCAAAATGTAATGTAGAGCAAATTTTAAAATGAAATTGGCTAACGTGTGAACCAGTCAAGTTTTGCAGTACATTGATAGAAATATTTTCTCTAGATAAGTAGAAAACAATATGTAGCACTTAAAAAAATTACCTGGAAAGTAGCAGTTTAGCAAAAGTTTTCTTGTCACTCAGAACACAATGATGAAGTGGTGTCCTGCCCTTGAGATCAGCAGCATTTACATTGGCACCATACTGTAAGAGGAGCTCTACCATGCCAATATCTGCAGTTTGGCAAGCTAGGTGAAGTAGAGAGCAGCCCTCAAAACATGCATCCATTTTATTTCTTTCCTCGATTGCTATCGCCGAGCTACAAGAGCTCATGGCAGGAGCCTTAAGTTGGGAATCCCCAACTATGCAGCTAGCACTCCGATCCAACATTGTCGTTGACTGCTCTTGAAGAAGCATTGCTTTTGCAAGAGTTAATGAAGAATTAAATGATGTTTGCTCGTATACTGAATTTACATCAGCATTTTCAATGACTATGCGCTGATATACGGCTTTCTTGTTGTTAGTATGGACACTATCCCATATTTGCTGGGTCGTCAATAATAGATTGGAATCTGCCTTTGATTTATTAACAAAGACCTTCTCTGCATACTGGAAGAATAGAGAAAACATAAATCAAAATCACATTCTAAGAACACGTGCAGTTGCTAGAAGAGATACTCTCTTAACAATCCTTAGGGAAAGAGCAAGTCAGCAAGAGATTTAATCTAGACTAGTCTCTTGGTGGACGTGATGCGTGCATGACACATGAACATGAGGATGTTGAAGTAGTGGAATGTGGAGGTGCTGAATGTGGGTTTTGCTTATTTTCCCATCTTTTCCCTCCCATGAGTTTTAAAGTATTATAGGCTGTGAGCCATTTTTGGGTTTTTAAAAGTGTCACACATAACCTAGCATTACCGAAATGCTAGGTACTTTAAATAATCGTAATAGATTTATAACAAATAAACACTAACTCTACTGCACACATAGAGCAAACAAAGAACTCCCTTTCAAACAAATACACCATATGTGCACATACATACGCGTGTGTATGTAAACACGCAAAACTATAGCTTCTTTTAAATAATAATTATAGATGCATAACAATAAAAAAGTAACTCTACTGCACATATAGAGCAAACAAAGGACTCCCTCACAAACAAATCCACACATAAGTGCACATATGTACTCGTGTGCATATGTAAATACACAAAACTGATACAAGCTGAAATGATAAGAGAATGATTCTCTCTCCACAGATAAATGCAAGGGCAGAGAAAAGCAGATATAAATCAACAGAAGGAATCGCCGTCCAACGAATATACTGGCATGCACACAAACAAAAAGCAAATTAGGATCGAAATAGTAAGAGAATGGATCTCAGTATCTCACCCCACAAATATAATAGCACACACAGCAGATTATCGAAAAGAGAAAAGAACCTCCAACCCTCCCCATTCCCCCCCCCCGGCCGAAAAAAACCCCACCCCCACCCACAAAAAAAAATGGTCAGGAGATTTTCTGAAATTAACCTTTTTTATTATATGGTGTACTGTAATGGACTATGAAAGTAATTTGACACATAAAATAGAGGGCAGAATAGTCTCGATTCAAAATAGAGGTGGGCGCCTTTCGCACCTTGACTCATATGGGTCAGGCTGGTGCGTGGGCACCTTAGGTGTCTCAAGTACTTGTCTTTGCAAACCTCAACACCAAGCATATCGCTAATGAGTAATGACTATACCTAACTCCCATCTCACCTGTGTACTCTTTAAAGAGATCCTGTTACATCACTTTCATTCTGTTTACAGTAGATCCAATGGTGAAAAAGGATATTTTTGCCTAAACCGATCATTGATCGAGAAATTAAATTATAAAGAGAAACTGGACATATGCTTATCTGCAGTACCTTTGCTTGAATGAATTTTTCCTTTATTGAAATTGGATCAGTATGCTTGGGCTTTGTACTGTATATATGTAGCTGTTTTTGATCTAAACTGCATTAAGAAAAAATAAATCAAAAAGAAATGTCAGATCCTCCAAGAGAAGCATATACAGTCAAAAGGTGTCTCGTCCATGTCACCATGTAGAATTACCTGCATCTATCTGTTACTTGCCCATTACTTGTTGACGGTAGCAATTCCTCCCAGATGGAGTTGGCAAAATTATTGCCGAGTGACTGAAATAGATTAATAACAGAAGGTTCCCACACTTTGACATCAAGTGTCAGAGATCGCACCTGAAAAGACTTAATATCATTAATTTGCAACACAACAAAGAACACAACTAATCCCATGGTTGTCTTTGGGCCATTTAAATATCACTAAATGTTCATGTTAGTACCTCCAATATATTTGGATGATACCACTTATCAAGGTACCTAACTACATATTTCTTAAACGAAAATGGGGTGCTTCTTGGTTTGTGACACACACACACACACACACAAAACACGCGCGCAAGTGTGTGTGTGTGTGGGTGTGTGTGTGTGTTGTAGAGAAAATAGAAAAGGCAAAAGATTATTATTAATCTAACCCTAACCTCTCTTAAATAGAGATACCTCTCTTAATAGAGATTAGGAGCATATTGCAAAATAGGTTCGAGATAAAATCATATCTAATCACATCTCACAATATCTCATAATATCTTATATATCCATAAGATCTAAATACTAATAATATCTAACACTCCCCCTCAAGCTGGATCATATATACTATATATGTCCAACTTGTTACAAATGAAAACAAAACAGCTAGTTGCAAGAGCTTCGTAACGCCATCTTTGTTTTGAATATTTGAAGACGTTAACAATTAGAAAAGTGTAGTCATAGCCAGTATAAATCCTAGGCGAGTCGGCCAATAAAAACCCTAAGCGGGTCAGCCAGTAGAAAGAAACTCTAGGCGGGTCAGCCAGTAAAAACCCTAAGCGGATCAGCCAGTAGAATGAAACCCTAGGCGGGTCAGCCACTGGAGAGAAACCCTAGGCGGGTCAGCCAATAGAATAGAAATCCTAGGCGGTCACCATCGGAGAGAAACCCTAGGCGGTCACCATCGGAGAGAAACCCTAGGCGGTCACCATCGGAGAGAAACCCTAGGCGGTCACCATCGGAGAGAAACCCTAGGCGGTCACCATCGGAGAGAAACCCTAGGCGGTCACCATCGGAGAGAAACCCTAGGCGGTCACCAAGAAAACCCTAAGCGGATCACCAAGAGAATAGAAACCCTAGGCGGTCACCATCGGAGAGAAACCCTAGGCGGTCACCAAGAAAACCCTAAGCGGATCACCAAGAGAATGAAACCCTAGGCGGTCACCAAGAAAACCCTAAGCGGATCACCAAGAGAATGAAACCCTAGGCGGTCACCAAGAAAACCCTAAGCGGATCACCAAGAGAATGAAACCCTAGGCGGTCACCAATAGAATAGAAATCCTAGGCGGTCACCAAGAAAACCCTAAGCGGATCACCAAGAGAATGAAACCCTAGGCGGTCACCAATAGAATAGAAATCCTAGGCGGTCACCAAGAGAAAGAAACTCTAGGCGGTCACCAAGAAAACCCTAAGCGGATCACCAAGAGAATGAAACCCTAGGCGGTCACCAAGAGAAAGAAACTCTAGGCGGTCACCAAGAAAACCCTAAGCGGATCACCAAGAGAATGAAACCCTAGGCGGTCACCAAGAAAACCCTAAGCGGATCACCAAGAGAATGAAACCCTAGGCGGTCACCAATAGAATAGAAATCCTAGGCGGTCATATTTTTGCCTAAACCGATCATTGATCGAGAAATTAAATTATAAAGAGAAACTGGACATATGCTTATCTGCAGTACCTTTGCTTGAATGAATTTTTCCTTTATTGAAATTGGATCAGTATGCTTGGGCTTTGTACTGTATATATGTAGCTGTTTTTGATCTAAACTGCATTAAGAAAAAATAAATCAAAAAGAAATGTCAGATCCTCCAAGAGAAGCATATACAGTCAAAAGGTGTCTCGTCCATGTCACCATGTAGAATTACCTGCATCTATCTGTTACTTGCCCATTACTTGTTGACGGTAGCAATTCCTCCCAGATGGAGTTGGCAAAATTATTGCCGAGTGACTGAAATAGATTAATAACAGAAGGTTCCCACACTTTGACATCAAGTGTCAGAGATCGCACCTGAAAAGACTTAATATCATTAATTTGCAACACAACAAAGAACACAACTAATCCCATGGTTGTCTTTGGGCCATTTAAATATCACTAAATGTTCATGTTAGTACCTCCAATATATTTGGATGATACCACTTATCAAGGTACCTAACTACATATTTCTTAAACGAAAATGGGGTGCTTCTTGGTTTGTGACACACACACACACACACACAAAACACGCGCGCAAGTGTGTGTGTGTGTGGGTGTGTGTGTGTGTTGTAGAGAAAATAGAAAAGGCAAAAGATTATTATTAATCTAACCCTAACCTCTCTTAAATAGAGATACCTCTCTTAATAGAGATTAGGAGCATATTGCAAAATAGGTTCGAGATAAAATCATATCTAATCACATCTCACAATATCTCATAATATCTTATATATCCGCAAGATCTAAATACTAATAATATCTAACACTCCCCCTCAAGCTGGATCATATATACTATATATGTCCAACTTGTTACAAATGAAAACAAAACAGCTAGTTGCAAGAGCTTCGTAACGCCATCTTTGTTTTGAATATTTGAAGACGTTAACAATTAGAAAAGTGTAGTCATAGCCAGTATAAATCCTAGGCGAGTCGGCCAATAAAAACCCTAAGCGGGTCAGCCAGTAGAAAGAAACTCTAGGCGGGTCAGCCAGTAAAAACCCTAAGCGGATCAGCCAGTAGAATGAAACCCTAGGCGGGTCAGCCACTGGAGAGAAACCCTAGGCGGGTCAGCCAATAGAATAGAAATCCTAGGCGGGTCAGCCAGTAGAATAGAAACCCTAGGCTGGTCAGCTAGCAGAAGCACCCTAGGCGGATCAGCCAGTAGAAGCAACGTCGGAATCAACTACGTACTTTTATATCTAACCATTGGATGAGGGCGGAGAGTGTTCATGATGAACAGTTCACGAGGGTACTGTTCATTGATGGACAGTACGGTTCATCGATGAACAGTCCAGTGCTGAACACTGCTGTTTTTTCTCTTTCAAGGTTAGGGTTTTTCAAGGGTGGGGCCTTTTTTATTAAGGTTCAACAAAGATTTAGTAAATAAATGATGTAGAAATCAAAGATATTGTCAAAGCCGCCGTAGATGTTGTCGTAGCAGCCGAGGGGAAGCATGGAGGCAGTAAAACCTCGGCGGCCCTGAGGTCGAGGAACAAGAAAGAAGCCTCTTTAGGATCAAGAAAGCTCTGATACCATGTAGAGAAAATAGAAAAAGTAAAAGATTATTATTAATCTAACCCTAACCTCTCTTAAATGGAGATTAGGAGGATATTACAAAATAGGTTCGAGATAAAATCATATCTAATCACATCTCACAATATCTCATAATATCTTATTTTATATATATATATATATATATATATATATATATATATATATATATATATATATATATATATATAGAGAGAGAGAGAGAGAGAGAGAGAGAGAGAGATAGAGAGAGAGATACTGAGATACTCATAGACACATATGGGCAAGGTTTTAATGTTCTTTAAACAAACTAAAAGTTTGTGGTCACCTACTATAGTAGATGGTGGGTCATCAATTAGGATGACCTGCACCATTGACGTTGATATGCACATCATAATACATATGTGGGAAAAATATATGGCTTGAAGATTTCTAGCCAATTTGTCTAGTGGTGCTAACATACAGATACTTTACCTTCGATATATGCACACCAAGATTGCGATGGACCCCAGAACACTCGATGCATACAAGCACCCCTAAGTTCAGAGATGCCCAATCAGGGTCAGGAGCTCCACAATCAGCACAAACATCATTACCACTAACTTTTCTTAGAACGTTAATTGGCTTTTCATGTTTGACATGGAATCTATGCTGCTGTGAACTTCTGGCACTACGTTCTGAATGCCCAGAAACATAGTTCCTCTCTAGAGACGATTCTTCAATTGAAGGGTCGAGATCTGATGAACTGCCATATGAACTAGCACTAGCAGTGCGATTATGACCACTGCTCGTAGGACTGCTAAGCAGGCGCTGAAATTAGAACAGAGAAATCGATTTAACATGAAGCGTGAAAATTATGCAACCTGTAATGATGTTATTAAGTACTAAATAGTCTGGCACTAACCAGTTCTGGGGACTGAGCACTCAGTAGTGAAGCAATAACACCAGTTATCTTCTCAATCCAATCCATCTGATCCATTGCACTCTCAGCCTGCATTAAAAAATGTGAATCAGACACAGAATGAGAACATCAAGAATCTTCCTTAATCTACAAGCAAGGGAGTTCTTAATATCACTCCAGTAACCAAACAATATACCTGCAATGTGTAGTTCTTTGTTGGTGAAATAATCCTAAAACAGAATCTTAAATCTGACTGATCTGCATCAACTTTAATGGTCGACGTAAGCAGATTCACAGTATGACGCGCAACAGACTTCTCATCATGTACGCCTCCATGATAATGAGAAGAGAACCACCGGCTCAACAATCCGGAACCATGCTCGGAAGAATTTTGAATCCTATGATTAGAATGATGGCTGCCAACCCCCTATTGTTTAAATGCATGATAAATATAGCAAAAGAAAAGACACAATCAGAAAGCATTGTTAAAAATTACAAGAACAGTGATGCATAATTTAGGCAGTAATCTAACTGATTTTATTCAGAATCAGAAACCTTACAGATGGCCTGCTAAACTGCTTTCGATAATAATACAACATTCCTCGACTATCAAGGACAAAAAACCTTCTCTTCCAATCACCTCTCAAGTTTGATGATCGCTTTGAAAGATAACCTTGTCGAATAGTTTGAACCTGCACTATCATACAGAAATTATGAATAAGATATAATATTAAGGGTCAGCTGTTATATGAGTTAAACACGTTTTTTCCATTAGAAGGTTCTAAAACAAGATTTTTTTCCAAATAAAAACGTAATTTATTATCCCAAAAGGCTTCTCTAAGAGCGTTGGTTTTTGGTAGTTAGCAACTTCAAACAGAAAATTGATCAGTACAGGACTAGCAGAATGCTACCATAAATACATAACAACTAGTAACTACGCCTTTATTCAAAAAATTTTGGGGAAGTTACATGAATCTGTTTCTTCGATTTAGCACTGTTAAGGTTCTTAAAGGGCATCTTACCAGAAGGCCCAGAAGTATGTCGAGAAAATTAGTACCTTTCCCCTAACAGCTGTCTGCATCACTGCCTCTATCATTTTGTGGGAACTTCTACCAACAGCTTGTATGCCATCTCCATTAGGAGAATCATGTGAAGCATTTGAAGACCACCGACTTTCTCGATCAATTTGCCTTTTGAACTCTTGCATCCTTGATGTAAGGGCTTCCTGTTCATAGTTAGCCCTTTCTCTTGATTGTTGTGCATACGCCAGAACCTTCAACACATCAAATCACATGAATCAGCATCCATTTTTCTGGCAGTGCATAATTCAATTGGGATGGAAAATTTGAGTGCATGCTCTGATTTCTACAATAATTTTTTTTTAAAAATTATCATTTATGCATGAGGAGTTGCATGATAAAATAAAACCCTGACCTGGCAAGTCTAAATTAGATAAAAAATAGGTGCCTATCTGGCCCAAAATTCCCATGTGTTTTATAGGATGAGTCAGAAATTTCTCAAAAATTTCAGCTGAATAATTGTTTCTCTCCTTAAAAGTAGAAACCTCATTCAAAAAACAAGTGAATAATGGTACCTTGTGATAGTTGATGATTATATAATGATAAATAATAGACTAAGCTACGCACGCACGCACGCACAAGCATGCACATACAAAAGGATATGAAAACAGCAAAAGCTATCCAAATTTTCTAATTAGGACGAAGAAACATTGTTAAAGACACATGAGAAGGCATTGAAAGTAATCCACAATTTATTCTATTGTTCCTAGCACCACGTTTTCAGCAAATTTTCTAATTCTTTCCTCATGAATCACATATTAATCACATATTTTTAAGATAGCAGGTTCTCATTTCAGATTAGGCAAGAGACCTACTATTTCACATGTACTTTTTTCAGGACTTTCCATAATCATTCACAGGAAGCAGAAAAAAGAAGAAATATTGTTTGTTTACGGCGTGGAAGTCGTCTCCACTATTTTATTTGGTTTAGAATTTGCACTCTGAAATGAATGAAGCAACCCACGATTTCAAACTAAAGCCTCTATAATAGCAAAGGCAGCTGGCCAATTACTAAGTCATATCTCATGTTGGAACAATACTGGAAACTGGTGTACTTATTCTCCTTTATATTCAACGTCTCCCAACTGCAGTTGAGGACGTCCTCCAATGTGACCTCCTTCAACGAGTTGCCTGCCACCATTGCAGCTTCACCCAGCCACTTCCTCCTCACTCTACCACCACTACATTTAGAGGAATAGTTGCAGAGCGTTAGAGCCTGACACCCTTACTCAACGAAACTCATCAGGTTTGACCCGCTTCATTTACACCACAGGTCCAAACACAACCTAACCTCAATATAGTGAGTGAGGTGATCAGGTCCTACTCTTTTTGACTATCCCTCTCATCGCAGCATCGGCAAAGCAAGGAGGAAGTTGTCAGGAGAGGCTATGACGACAGTGGGCAACTTGAAGCACCTGTCAGATGTCCCTAATTGCAGCGGGAGACAATGCAGACCAAGAAGAAGCATATATATTTGTGGCAGAAGTTAGCACATCATTTTTCTTGTCATTCTGATATCTTACTCAATCAAAAGTTAAAGAGAAAAATATCAGAAAATTACATTGGACTAAAGTTTATTAAAGCTACAAAAATATAACTAAATCTAACAGCTATTTGAGTGCAAAGATAGCATATAAAACTTAGAGGAAGCACTTTGTAAGTAATTGAAGTGGGAATAAGACCTGGTTAATATACGGCTCCATCTGATGCAATAGTTCATACCCCTGATGACATACAAAAGAGATGGATTCGACATGAGTAAAATACAAGAAAACAAATGTTACGACAATGTAAAATTAATAACATAATCACCTGTTTAAAGTAACGAAGATGTGCATCCATTGTTCCACTAACAGCCTCCAAAAATTCAAATCTTTTCTTTGCCTCAATATTTGAAAGAGCAGTGACCTGGAAGGAGAATGCAACAGCATTATATGTGCATATGTTTTCTACTTCATTTGTTTTCTACTTCATTTGCGTAAGAAAAAAGAAAACAGCAGAGAACAAATTTTCACAAATCTTGTAAAGTGAACCTACCAGATTGAACCGGGCCTGCTCAAACGAAGATCTAGCACTGTATAACTCCTGTTAGGTACAGAATTTCATTATACCAACTATTTAATAAACAAAAAGGCACACAGAAAGTACAGGAAAAGAAAAATGATAATTCTGTCATTATAAACAATGCAATTCACTTATGAAAGATGGTTGTTTGTAATTACATCCTCCAAGATGGTGGCTATGTCAGCTCTCGTGCCTTTCTTCAGTGATAAAAACTTCTCACGAGCCTGTTTCACAAAATGGACACTGGAAGCAGTTAATGTCAGAACCCCCACGGGAGACTATTGATAATTCAGAGACAAAGAATCGACAAAATTTGCTACTGCTAATTTACACATGTATTAGCTGTTAGGTGTTATGTTAGTCTATATACATTGTTCCCCTACAAACCTAACAGCTAAAGATTTTGGATAAAATGGTTTCCTGAAAGCAAAGTTTTAAACGTCAGATATCGGGGACGTGCCATGTTGGATTGCGGTAATCGGGGAAGTATCGAGGATATGTAGTAAACACCGGATTGCCATATCAAATGGTGTACATATATATAATATAATGTTCTAAATGCAATCTAAACGTACTTAATAAAATCTATGGTCTAAACATACAAAATGTAAATAACATATGACGTTTAGGATCAGGATCACTAACCGATTCTAGAAACTTGCTTCTAGATCGCGAGGGAAAGAGAGCAAGAGAGAGATAGAACAAGAGGGAGAGAAAGAATGAAAAAGAGAGATATAGAACAAGGGTGGGAGGGAGGCCCTATAAGCCTTCATCATCGAAACCTCAATCCAACGTCGAAATTTGGCGGCAAACGCTTAGTCGATTTCGCCTCCTAGAGGAAGTGAAGGAGGAGCAGAGCAATTTATTTTTGAGGCATGATTTTGCCCTAGACTTGGCTATCAAGTTCTTTTAATTGGGAATGTAACAATTGGATAATCAGGTTCGGGTTTTGGGTTAAAAACCCAAGCCCGAAAGAGTAAGGTCTTAAAAATCCACATATCGACCAATATTTGGAGGTCGACATATCGGCCGATATGTCCGACATGTCCCGACATTTATCCACAAAATGTCATACAACTTCAGAAGCATGATATCCTGGCGTTGGACCTCCAAAACCGACATGTCGGCCGCCATTTAAAACATTGCCCAAAATTCACTAGTAACCTAAGTTGCATGGGTACGGGACACGGCAAATTTGTAAAAAGTAGGGTACGGAGACACGGCTATAAATATGTATGTTATGTATATTTATATGTATTAAAATTAATAGTTTACATAAGATCAATATCATTTTTTCATTTACGTAAGACCAATATATTAGAAATAGATGCAAAGTGTAGAATATACATCCAAGAAGTGTATGAGGAGTGTTTTAAATTAAAACATGTGGTATATAATTGAGTATAAGCTTGAACAAACATGTGCATATATTCAAAAAGTGTCCAAGAAGTTTGGGTACGGGTACGGGTATGGGTATGGGTACGTGTCCAATACGAGCACGACATCCAAATAGAAGTACCCAGGTAACATAGCTAGTAACAATAGCTTCGTATAAACAATGCTTTTATTGAAAGGTGGCCAGCTTGCCTCAATGTGCACCTCCTAAATACCTTTTAAAACATTGTTTTAAATATTAAGCAAGACCTTAAAATTAACATGCTATAGTTTTTTAAGGCCATACTAGATCAGTTCTGATGGTGGCTTCCAACACCCACCTCCATTTCAAAGAGGTAGTAATATTTAGATTATCAAGCGCCCACGATGAACAACGGTTGGATGAAGAACAAACAAGTTTGAATAAAAAAAAAACATGAAGGTTTAGAATGCTTTTTTTTTTGGGTGCTACGAGCAAGAGATAAACCAATGTTTAGATATGATCCAACAATTATATTCGCTTCCACATTGCGGAAGCTCTTAGTAACATGATAAAAAATTTGTAACACAAGCAGGAAAATATATGAGCATTCACAATGAATGGTAAACATGTAAGACGAAAATCTCTACGACATACCTGATCATACACAAGGCTAGCCTTGTCAAAACGCTTCCGTGCATCCTGCAAAAAGATAATCTCCTTAAATAAAGCTAGTTAACAAGAAGAGTTTCTGATGCAACAGGTTTCATCCATTCACACTGGCTTTGCTTTTGGCATAAAAATATGAAATATAAAAATATAAAAGAAATAATTATTATTCAGTAAGATGGATTACAGTTACAATTGTTTTCAACACTCTTATGTTCTTGTTACCACCATGCTTGGCGTACGCTGTGGTAGCGGTGTGCTTATATCTTAATTTATGCACCCACAGCAACAAATTCATTTGCCCATGTCGAACAGTTGTTCATCCAAATATAACTCTCTCTAAGTCTAAGTTGTCCCCTCAGTTTATTCACAAAAAAGAAGATGGTCTCACTGGGTAAACATTAAGTCTATAGTATTTTTAACTTAACAGTTGACTAACCTAAACCAAACCAAAGTTCCTTCAACACTCTTAAATCGTTTGTTTATTTTTGCCTTTTTTTTAATTTTATTTTAGCTACTAACCCCCTTCCAAATCAGTTTGGGAGAAGTGTAAATGAAGCTGGTAGCAGTAGACATTGGCCACTGATAAAAATATCAAGTGAAAATATTATGCATAACTGCATAAGGGTTGCTGCTAAACATTTTCATCAAACAAAAGGAAAATCTTTTCCTAGATATCAATCGAGAAAAAGAAAAAACATTTCAACAATTTTGGAAAAAGAAACTAGTTGCTCTCTTTCTCATCTTCTACTCCTCATCAGACCTAGCACCTTCTATTCTTTTCATCCAATTCAAATTTGTACACAAGTCCATCTTCTACCTGAAGCATAATTTTAGTTAAAGTACAGTTCGGAAAACTATAGTTATTGGTTGCAAACTACAACTATAAAACTTATAATTACAACTTAAAAATAAATATTTACTAAACTCAAAAGCTGACAGGCCCCAACCCTCCCCACCCCCCCCCCAAAAAAAAAAAAAACCGTAACAATGATGTAAAAGTTAAACTTTAATTGTTGCTTCTGGTCTTGTTTATGCTTTATTTAGTATCAGTTGAAAGAAATAGTTCAGACCAATTTTGGAATGTTTCCGCACAAGACCAATATGAAACAAATTGTCCCTTAGTTTTTGCAGAAACTTTAAGGGTTAACCTGAACTTTGGCGGGTGTTGCACATTATCCCCCTTGAACTTTGTTCATCTCACATACCCCCTGAACTTTGAGGTGTCTCACAAAACACCCTGAACTTGGAACTTTTCTCAGCCGACCCCCTACATGTAATTTGCAAATAACTAAAATTTCCTCGGGAGAAAAAATTACAAATTTTGTCATTTGTCATTTACTAGCAATATATGCCCTCTCCTAAATTTTGGATTTTTTTTTCTTGATGAAATTTAAGTTATTTGCAAATTGTAAGGGGGCCTGCTGAGAAAAGTTCGAAGGTCAGGGAAGTTTTGTGAGAACCAAAAGTTTAGGGGGTTATGTGAGATGAACATAGTTCAAGGTGGTTATGTGCAACAACCCCCAAAGTTCAGGGGGGTTTTGTGAAATTAACCCAAACTTTAACACATTGTCAGGAAAAACATGTAATTATTAAAGCACTGAGTAAAAAGGGTTCAGTTGTACACTTTGTATAAAAATATGTAGCTTCTAAAGTATGGTAAAATGAGATTTGTACCTTGACATCATGCAAATCAATATCTACAAATTGCAGCAATCTGTCATTTAGAATGTGTTCCACCTGAGTGAAAGAAAATAAGCAGGGTAATGGTCAAAAAAATCACAATTGTAAACATAGTAAGAGACTGGATCTAGAGGTAAGATTTTAATCTACATTAAGCACATTCTAGAGAAGCAGATAGCCATCATTTGCAATCAAGTGAAGCAGGTGGTAAATAATACATGATTGCACAAGAAAAAAGATCACATTCGGCAACAAATCTATATAGTTAAGTCCTACAGCATGCTTCTGTTCATTACTGAGATGATATCTTCAGTAGTATGGAAGTTCTATGCAACTAACTCTAATTTACTTAATTTAATTGAAGTAGTAGAAAAGGCATACAACAATAAGCAGTATAGATTAGTATCAATGTACTTATACTGCAAAATTCATCTAAATCAGTTTGAGTCACTCCAAAACCCATCTACCTCATGAAACAACATATTGGTAGCAGGAGGTAACAAGTGGAATGGAAAATCAAAAAGCCAAGATATCAAAGTTATACATGGCTAATCAAAACAATGGCAGAAAGAGTAGCTTCCAGAAGGCAACAGTTGGATATTGTTTGGAGCAATTACTAAATATATATGAGGGCATGATGAATGCCACTGGCCACATAAACACATGGATCTTATAGAACAAAAAGTTAGAGAGCTTACCTGGGATCTTAGGACTTCTTTGTACGTTCCAATTTCTCTCAAGGCAATTGTAAATTTAGTCATCACAGGTCCTACAAAACATATAGTTAGATCAGCAGGCTATTATGTTAGAATCGTTAGTATTCCTGTTTATATTCATATGATGACAAGTGTTGTCTAAGTTCGTGAATGACAACCAATGGTAACCGTATGCTATAGCTGGGAAGTATTTACGAAGGAACAAGCTACAAAGTAAGAACTAGTAGCCAATTTGAAGAACAGTTTAACACGATGAGGGTAAATAATGAAATGTAAACAGATTAACTTCCAATTTTATACTACAAAAAGAAACTTGAAGAAGACACACCCCTTCCTACAAAATTACAAATGCATGCAAAGATAGATCTATTGCAGATTAAGTTCATAGAAGTATATAAAAAGAAAGAATGGAGAATTCAAAAAAATCACAGTGTGATATCTTTTACGGATTTATAAATTATAACTAGAAATAAAAATGATACAACCAATGAAGTTATTTTAGCTAATTGCAATTTAATCAAATAGACAGCTGGTTTTTCAGTTAGGCTCTTTGCTTATTCAGCAAGGAAATACAGAATAATTCAATTAATGAAGGTGCATGTATTAAATTATATGGTTATCTATGTGAAATGGGGTTATGTCATAGTAAAAAATTAAAGGAAAAATAACTAAATGAAATTGCCAACATGGGAACAACCTCCAAAAGCAACACTTATGGGATCATTATGCCCTCCACCAAACATTTCAAGAGAGCTAGCAAAAGCAATATCCCCATCGTATCCCTCACCAAGGCCTTCTCTGCAAATCAAAAGTAAACATACAGTTAACACAGAAGCTAGAAGGGTTGAAGAAACTTAAAGTTCCTCTAACTATTACACCAAAACTCCGAAGTTGTGGTGAAGAATCAAGAGATATTGTTTATCAAGTATAAAATGTAGTGGCACATGTTGCATATCTGTGTAGACCAATCTACGCATTAAGTTAGAATGTTGATGTGATTGTGTGAAAAATAAAGACAACGGAATTAGAAACAAACACACTAGAGAAATATATGATTAAGAACCTGTAACAATAGAGAATAACTTACAGATAACCCAGAAAAGTAAGTATATGTGCAGCAGAATTTTAAAACCATGATAAGGAAATCAACAGTGGATTTGTCACAAGGATTAAAGACAAGTACGTGGAAGACATTAGAAAATATGACCCTCGCTGCGATTAAGAATTTCAGAGACATGATCTTATTGATGGAAGTCGCCTTGATTAACAGAGAATAACTCACAGATAACCTGGAAAAGTTAGGACATGTGCAACAGAATTTTACAACCATGATAAGAAAATCAACAGTGAATTGGTCAGAAGGATTTAAGACATGCAGAAAACATTACAAAGTGTGACCCTCACTGTTATTAAGAATTTCAGAAACAGGGTATTATTTATGGAAGGAACTCTGAATAACAATAAGGTCAAAGATAGGGCTTGTTATTTAACAGATGCAACCATACCAAGATGGAAAGGAAAATTTCCGGTACCAAAATGAGAATATATCACACAAGTTACACTGCTTAGTTGGTGTCTTTTGATTATTTGTAGTTCCTAGAGGAAGCACTTTAGATACATAACCTCATAAGGAAGAGAATTCGAAAAATGATAAATTAAGAATTTAAAAGATGGAAAGTTGTTTGGCCTACCAAGTCAATCCATCCCTAACTTCTGTCCCACTCTCTAGATGACGTACGTTTGATCCATACTCAAGGGATAGCAGCAGAGAATTAAAATTTGATAAATTAATAATTCAAAAGCCGGAAAAACTGCTCCCTCTCCCTCTCCCTCTCTATGTTTGTGTGTGTAGTATGTGCATATAGGCGAATATATCATTTTTAGTCTTCAAAGTTTGTATGTGTGTGTGCGCGCGTGGGCAACACACAAATATACATATATTCCTGTTTAAATAACTAGAGTACACGAACCACAGAGACAAATTATATTAACACGGTCTAATCTCAAACAGCATGATTCTGTGAATCCTTCAAACATGAAGCCATTTCTATAGTAAAAAAAATATTTTATCGGAGAAACTTCAGTTCACATTATCAAGGCAGGACTATGATCACGTACGTGTATTTCCGAGAGCCCTTGTAAAACTTCAGACATCTTTCCCTCAATGATTCTGCACCTTCTTCAAGTGATTGAATCTGGTTATCATCAGAAAGATAAAAAGTCTTTAGTTCCATGTAAACATTAGCAGTAATAATGACACAAAACTTCAACTGACACAGTGTGTTTAATTGGTAGCTACAAAGACTGTTTAAGAAAATAATAGCGAATTTGATAATTTTTCTGGCTCGAGCGAAGCTAAAAATCTTTATCACCACAACATAAAATGTAATATAGCGCAGATTTTCTTGTTTCTTCCAACATGTCAATTTAAACACTATCATATGATATTGGATACAGTATGAAAACATGTGCAGCTATTTATTTGGTACCCTTTCGGTGACAAAATGGGAAATGAAGGGTTCATATATGGATGTAAAAAATTTGATGATGCAAACTAAATCTGATTGAGACTCATGTGTGCATTGGTATGAATTGGTACCTCATAAAGTGGACTGCCAACAGATGAAATAAAGGTGAGAATGATCTTGTTTGTTAAATTGGAGTACATAGATCTCACCACTCCTATAAATTGGTATTCATTTTTTTCCTTTTTCTAAATGATCTAAATGAGGCGACAGCACATAACCAGTATCCCGTAAATACAAGCGTAATATCTATGTGTGTGAGTTTAAACGGGGCAAATAACCCCCCTCATCTATTCTTTCAATAGCAAATAACCCTGATCAACTTATTTATTAGCAGTTTGCCCTCTCAATTCATTAGGAAGAGGGGTGCTACAAGCAATTTATCTTTCTAAAACAATCCAGGGGTGCTAACTGATAATAAATGAGTTGAAGGGGTTATATGCACTAAAGATGTAAATTAAGGGGCTTATCCGCCCCCATTGAAAATATGGATACGAATACAGATAGTGATTTCAGATATCTAAATTAACCGTTCAAAATCCGAGTTTTAGGAAGGATCTAAATATCCTACTACACAAAGGGCCAGAATATTCTCTATAGAAACTTCAACCTTTTTATTGTTAATACTAAAATATTTCTTAATACATACATATATAATTATTAGTTTGAAGACATGAGTCTATTTAGTAAAGAATTTGTATTGTGTTTCATGCAAGGTATCAACTTTTCTAATGTGATATCTAGTATTGTCCTTATCCCTGCAAAATAATAGGGGAAAATCCATGCAAAATTGTTAAACTCTCTGTCAGGAAAAGAAAAAGTAGACAATATTTCACGACTAAATGAGGTTATATTGATCGGAAGAGCTTGTCAAGCCACTAGTTGTCTGAAAGCTAACCATTCTTTTCTTTTCTCTATTAGAAAAATGCTAATTAAACTAATCAGAGGTAATTCTATGTGGAAGCAATTAGTGATTCTATGTTTAAATCAATGAATTAATGAATTGAAAAGAACATACAATCCATGTTCAATGAGACGAGTTTTTTTCCTTTGTCGTCTATTATTACTGTTTGTGAATATTGCAGTTAAACAAAACTAGGTCTAAATGAAATTACAAAAGTAAGACTACCATATAGGATGATTCATATCAAATTCAAGGTCACGTAAATGATTCTTCATTAAATCATATGTTGTATATATTCATGCTAATTGAATAATCAATAGTTTACTACATGGATTGCATGAAAATGTTGCAAAATTTTTGGTACTACTCTCTTAAGTCTTTCTATTTGCTAATGTGCTCCCCAAACTATATACAGAAAATTGTTTAAGATCCTTGGCTTAAGTTGTGCTCAGGCCACACATACATTGTTAAGAAAACCTAACCGATCATGGTAAAAAATGGGTATGATGCCTTCTTAAGCGTACTAAAGGGAAGAAAATTTGTGTCAGATCAAAATAAATCATATCAAAACTCGAGATATAAACCCATCTTAAAAAAAACAAGAGGATGGAATTTTGAATGTTCGAAAAAACGCATTCCTCTTTCGATGTCTTCCCTAATCCCTTGATCTTTCTCTTTTCTCCTAGAGTTGTAAATCTCGTGCTTCTGACTGCGACGGACGCCTTACAAAACAAAGTGCCAAAAAATTTGCACACCGCCATATGCCTAGATGCTGGGGCATTGAACGCTGGGTCCGGCACTCAGAAGCGCTCGACGGTTTCTGAACAATTCATCCAAACTCGTTGGTCCACTTCTCCCTATTATTGTTAGAGAATCAACAAGGAAATATTCTCTATATTTCTGTTAACTAAGATGATTGTACATTTTTAAAAATAACTAATTTACCCTTATACTTACTTAAGCATCTCTCTTCCTCTCTCCTTTCTCTTGTCGAAGCTCTGCCTATTATCACACGTTCATTGGTCCTATCCACCCCTCCCTCCCTCCCTCCCTGTTAACTCTTCTACCATAACTTCCAAGCTAACCAAAACCACCCAAATCAGAAAATGGATCCAGCATCTACTACCATTTGAATTTGAAGTCTAGGTAATGAGAATATAGGAAACCCTAGCTACTGCTGGAGGTTTAGGACTTAAAACTGTCAACTAATGCTTAATAACAAGACCTACCTAAAGGAGAATATGCTTCCACCATTTTTCTAGTCAAGACTCAAGATTATGAAACAATAATTAAGACTTGCTTCCACTTCTGATCAAAATTCATATTGTTAATTAGAATGTCAACAAGATCTATGGACACTTCACTGGATATAGCCCCGAAAATGGCGATTCACTTTTCCCACTAGGGAAACATTTAACAATCAAAGAGGGTTCTTTTTGCAAAACATCTCACTAAAATCATTGTATTACGCTTAATCTAAGAATGTCTTCAATAAATCATTACTTGAAGCAGCTACATTTCGAAAACTTGTAAAAAATTGCCAAAAAAATGGAGATTTCGTTACCTGTTTTCGGAACATAGGAGAATCATCGAGCTTGGCGAAATGCATGCTGAAAGCTTCAAAATTTCCCTATCCTTGCACCAACTACTCTTAAAAAAATCCCGCCTTTTTCAAGCTAAGCCAAGAGATTGAGCTCTCGACGCGCCGTTTCAGTTCGCATACCGGATCCAAATCCGCCACCGTTCAAAACCCGCTCCAAATAGACAACTTCGAGCATTGGAATTAGGGATTTTGGGAGAAGAACGAAAGAGAGCGGAAAGAGAAAGAAGAAGAAAAAGAGGAAAATAAAGAGAAAGGTGAGAGCTTCTTTTTTTCCCCCTTTTCTTTTTTGTTTTGTTTTTAATGACGTATTTTTTATTTTTATTTTTTTGACCGCATTTAGAAGTGCTGAAGTCGAGAGTTACTTAAACATCGGATGAAGGAGATTTGTTGGATTAATTCTGTGAAGACTGTCGTCCAACGGAACATAATTATTGTTTTTTATTAGGATTAAGAAGTTGGGAGGGTGTGACTCACCCACCCGGTGAGACTCAGATTTGTGAACAAAAGGGATTTTTCGTATTAGTCCCCAATATCTTTCATATTTAGAATCTTAAAGTCCTCAGTTTTTGAAATTAGACCCTCAAAACTTAAAGTATTTTGAAATTAGTTATGTGAACAATATTACTAATAATTCCTGTTATTTAAAATTTCCTGCAAGTCGCCTAGCGGTTGAGAATTTAGGTATCGGCTCAAAAGGCCAATGACCAATCCGTGTCTATGACAATGCCTGCTCCATTTCTAATTATTAGTCATTTGTAATTTTTTATGTGCATTGGATATTCTTTCTCGATATTATCAAAGAAGAATAAAATAATAAGCACACAAAATCTATTTATGAGAAATTGAGATGTTATTTTTTCCTTAGTTATTCGAATACTACACAAAAATAAACATGCAGAGTAAAGATCATATGCTCAATAAAATAAAATTCTTTTTGTACAATATTTTTAAAATTTTTTTGTGATTTAGGAGATTTAATTAGATAAAGATGATGTAAATCCTTGTTTGCTTTTATCTAATAAAGAGAATGATTGTTTTTTTTTTTTCTATAACTAGGAAAATAAAACAAACTCTTTGAGTCTTTTCTTTTGAACTTTTGAGATATCACTAGCACATTTTAATAGTTTATTGACTCATTGGTGCAACGAAGTTTTTATCTTTGTAAAAAGTCTAAAGTTCTTGTAATTATTTTGGTATTCATCAAGGAATTTAGCAAGTAAGTAATAATATATGGTCGGGTTGTCATTTCTATCTTAGCTATGACTATATACTAAAACAGGTTATTCTTGGTTGGAGAAATAACGAATGATAATTTTTTTATTGTGATTACTAGTACTACTATTAGAAACATTACATATCTAATTTACTATTTAGCCTATGTTTTTAGCTTTCTAGGACACGCAGTTTATCCTGATTTATTTAAAATGAGATATTAAAAAAAAACTCATATATGAACTTATGAACCACCAATACGTACAGGAGCAATTTTGCTTCCCTTCCATTTGTACTACAATATTTCAAGGAGAACAAACTCCTAGCAAAAAAAGAGAATGTTTACATGAACAAAAGTGGTAAGCTCACCAGTGAAGGTGAACACATCTAAATCCTCTTATTAATGTGAGATTAATTAGTTGTAAAGAAGAAACAACCTATTCCCCCCACTCACCCCGCACCCGCAGTTCACTGACAGCACCGTAGGTGGGGGTGGGGTCCAGCAGACAACAAAAGATGCCATTGCGGCCTTTTTGAATCGTTGCGGGCCCCACATCACCCTCGCTCTTGAAAACCAAGGACAATGATCCTCGGGCACCGAGGCGACATCATTCACTCCACCGCCCCTAACTCTTCCATTATTTATTTTATTATACATTTCCATCATTCAATTGGTCCACACCCACCCGAAAATGTAAAGAAACGGCTAAATTAATCGCTTAACATATATTATTGGCGCCAAAATTACGCTAGCGACATTAGTGATTCAAATACACCACAGCGCCCAAGCATCGGGATTTTTAAACTTACATTTTAGTCCTCTAAATTTTAATTCTTCTTTCTCTCTACCCCATCCCTCCCTCCTCCATCTCTCTTTCTCTCTCCCCTCCTCCTCCCTCCATTTCTCTCTTTCCCCCCTTCCCCATTGTCTTCTTCCCTCCTCCATCTCTCTTTTTCTCTCCCCCCTCCCTCCATCCTCCATCTCTCTCCCCTCCACCCTCCATCTCTCTCTCCCCCTTCCTCATTGTCTCCATCCCCTCCTCCAAAACAATGAGGAAGGGGAGAGGAAGAGAAAGAGAGATGAAGGGAGGAGGTGGGGAGAGAGAAATAGAGATGGAGGATGGAGGGATGGGGGGAGAGAAAAAGAGAGATGGAGGAGGCGGGAAGAAGACAATGGGGAAGGGGGGAGAGAGAAAGAGATATGGAGGAGGGAATGAGACAATGGGGAAGGGGGAGAGAGAGAGAAGAAGGGAGGAGGAGGGGAGAGAGATGGAGGATGGAGGGATGGGGGAGAGAGACAGAGAGATGGAGGAGGGAGGGAGGGGGTAAAAAAAAAGAAGAATTAAAATTTAGAGGACTAAAATGTAAGTTTAAAATTTCCTGAAAGAGCCTTATTGGTTAAGTGAGTCACTTTTTAGGCCTTATTATCGCCTGAGTCAATTTTTAGGCCTTATTGGAAACCGTGTGTCAATTTTTAGGCCAATCTGGTAATTTAGCCGTAAAGAAACTTCATAAGTTAAAAAAGGGTTAGCTTCCCGAAACCCCCTCCTAAATTTAAGGTTTTAACATAATCTTTCTAAACTTTATTTATCCTACGTAACTCTTCTAAACTCGGGGGTATCTTAGAAAACCTTCATGAACTTTGAATTTTCCTCACTAGCCTCCTTACAGGTAGTTTATAATAAATAAATTTTATGGGAGAAGAAAACCCCACAATTTAAGGGCCTACTTGGCAACCAAGTCTAAAACCAGACTAACTTGGTATACTCCTTTATCCATGCTAGGATTAAACTAGAAGGGGCCTGATCCAACTCTGGCCTGGTTTAAGGGCAAAAAAATGAACTAAAAACACTGAGCCAAAGTTGGCCTAGTTCTTTCCCAAGCAGAAAACACCCAAAACCGGATCAAGACTAGACCCCGCTTTTATGGGTTTACAAACATGCCCTAAGGGAGGATAAATATTTCTGTAAATAGAAAATGAAAAAATTTGAGATTTTTGTTAAGAACATGATAATTATTTACAAATTACATGTTCATGTTTTTGGTGAGAATATTAGGATCTTGTGATGCATCCCAAAGTTTATGGGATTATGTGAGATAAATAGTGTAGGTATAATATTAATTTGAATTTTCCTCACTAGCCTCCTTACGGGTAGTTATAATAAATAAATTTTATGGGAGAAGAAAACCCCACAATTTAAGGGCCTACTTGGCAACCAAGTCTAAAACCGGACTAACTTGGTATACTCCTTTATCCATGCTAGGATTAAATCGTTGCGGGCCCCACATCACCCTCGCTCTTGAAAACCAAGGACAATGATCCTCGGGCACCGAGGCGACATCATTCACTCCACCGCCCCTAACTCTTCCATTATTTATTTTATTATACATTTCCATCATTCAATTGGTCCACACCCACCCGAAAATGTAAAGAAACGGCTAAATTACCAAATTGGCCTAAAATTGATACACTTTTAAGCGCCTAAAATGACTCAGCGACAATAGCGACTAAAGTGATCACTTAACTAATAGCCATCTTAGGATCTAATTTTTAAACTTACATTTTAGTCCTCTAAATTTTAATTCTTCTTTCTCTCCCCATCCCTCTCCTCCATCTCTCTCTCTCCCTCCTCCTCCTCCATTTCTCTCTTTCCCCTTCCCCATTGTCTTCTTCCCTCCTCCATCTCTCTCTCCCTCCTCCTCCTCCATCTCTCTCTCCCTCCACCCTCCATCTCTCTCTCCCCTTCCTCATTGTCTCCATCCCTCCTCCAAAACAATGAGGAAGGGAGAGGAAGAGAAAGAGAGATGAAGGAGGAGGTGGGAGAGAGAAATAGAGATGGAGGATGGAGGATGGGGAGAGAAAAGAGAGATGGAGGAGGCGGAAGAAGACAATGGGGAAGGGGAGAGAGAAAGAGATATGGAGGAGGAATGAGACAATGGGGAAGGGGAGAGAGAGAAGAAGGAGGAGGAGGGAGAGAGATGGAGGATGGAGGGATGGGGAGAGAAAAGAGAGATGGAGGAGGAGGGAGGGGTAAAAAAGAAGAATTAAAATTTAGAGGACTAAATGTAAGTTTAAAATTTCCACGGAGTAGCCTTATCAAGTTAAGTGAGTCACTTTTAGGCCTTATTATCGCCTCGAATAATTTTAGGCCTTATTGAAACCGTGTGTCAATTTTAGGCCAACTGTAATTTAGCCGTAAAGAAACTTCATAAGTTAAAAAAGGGTTAGCTTCCCGAAACCCCCTCCTAAATTTAAGGTTTTAACATAATCTTTCTAAACTTTATTTATCCTACGTAACTCTTCTAAACTCGGGGGTATCTTAGAAAACCTTCATGAACTTTGAATTTTCCTCACTAGCCTCCTTACAGGTAGTTTATAATAAATAAATTTTATGGGAGAAGAAAACCCCACAATTTAAGGGCCTACTTGGCAACCAAGTCTAAAACCAGACTAACTTGGTATACTCCTTTATCCATGCTAGGATTAAACTAGAAGGGGCCTGATCCAACTCTGGCCTGGTTTAAGGGCAAAAAAATGAACTAAAAACACTGAGCCAAAGTTGGCCTAGTTCTTTCCCAAACAGAAAACACCCAAAAACTGGATCAAGACTAGACCTGACTCAGTTTTATGGGTTTGCCAAACATGCCCTAAGGGAGGATAAATATTTCCTGTAAATAGAAAATGAAAAAAATTTGAGATTTTTTTGTTAAGAACATGATAATTATTTACAAATTACATGTTCATGTTTTTGGTGAGAATATTAGGATCTTGTGATGCATCCCAAAGTTTATGGGATTATGTGAGATAAATAGTGTAGGTATAATATTAATTTGAATTTTCCTCAATAGAATATTTTAATTTATATAATAATTTACTATTTTCCATTACACTTTATTATATTAATTAATAGTCTTAAATATATTGTCGATATTGTGGTAGTTATAATATTAAATAATATTTTATTACTACAATGAAAATAGCAATAATCTACTATATATTAAACTATGATATTATATATAATATTATATATAAAATTAATATAATATAATGTATTAATTAATAATATTTTTAAGTAATAATATTGAACATATTAATAGTATATTACGGTTATTATAAATATTATATTTTAATAAGGAGCCAGGTCATCAATTATTCTATTTAAATTACAGTAATTATTATAAAATATAATATTATATTTTAATAATAATATAATATATTTTAAATAATATTATATTGAATAAACCAAAATATTATAATATTTGTATTAAATTAAATATTATATTATTGAAATATTATATTAAATATATTGTTTGTATATTATATCAATTATTATATGATATATCATATTATTATAATATAATATATTATGTTAATTAATAACATTAAATATAGTTATAATTAATTAGTAATGATGTAACACCCGTGAATTTTCGTCAATTATTTTTCTAATATTTTCAAGACGTATTTTTCTAGTATTATTTTCCTAATATTTTTCGACACGTATCTCTAATATTGCTTTTCTAATATTAAATATTATTTTCTAGCATTTAAAAGTTGAATAGTATTTTTCTAGTGTTTAAATATTAAATGTTATTTTTCTGGTATTTAAATATTAAATATTATTTTTAGTATTTAAAATTAAATATTATTTTCTAAAAGTATTATTAATATTTTCTCAAATTTTTAGGATTCTCTACGAATTCAAAATATAGTTTTACATTCTTTTTATGATTTAACTAAATTATAAATTTAATAATTTCAATTGAATAGTTCCAGTCATAATTTTGATTATTGATATTATTCATGATTTTGTAAACCTGAGCTTAGAATTTGGTAATGTAGAAAATATATATATGTGTGTGTAATAATTTTATGAATGTCAATTTTGTTTAATTATCATCATAATAATAAATCCCCTACTTGATGTGTTGTACTATACCCCTCAATCTAACCGAACCCTATATATATATATATATTATATTTTGTTTTTTAAACCAAACCCAGACTCTCTCTCTCCTCTCCTTCTCTCTCTTCTCTCTCTCTCCCTCTCTCGTTTTGATTTAACGATACCATTGCTTTGATTTGTTTGATGATTGATCATTCAAGATTTTGCCATTTGCTGGCTTCATTTACGATTTTCCATGATTCAATTTCTTTCCATTCGTTTAATCTATTTCCTTTTATCATGATTCACATGATTTCCTTTATCCCCTGCCGACCTTATGATTCCATGATTTTTTATGACGACTTTGACGATTTTACCTTTTATTAAACCTCGCCACCACCTTTGATCCCACCCACGATAGCCTCCTCCGCCTCCAACCCTCACCGCTTTCCATACCCTCGCTTCCGACCTTGCCGCCACGCTTCACCGCAGATGCCACTCCGACCGATCCATTACTGATCAGCCCTCAGAGCCGTTACCGACGACCCACGCCACATCTTCATGTTCGCCGAGCCTCTTCATCGACGCTGCCATCGCCCATAATATGCATCGCTGTTGAGCTGCCGCGGTATCCTGCACACCGTTGAGCCGCGTGGCGGTCGCCGTTGTTCATTCAGCCGTGGTAATGATCATCCCGTTCATCTCCTCGACGCGCCATGCCCCTACGACAACCCGAACCCATTTCGTCATCCGGTCGTGCGCCATTCACGCTCCCACGAATTAGCCCGTCGATCCGCGCGTGCGCAACGACGAACGATGGACAAGAACTATATGCCACGCTGCCGCCGTGTCCCGCTGACCAGGCAAGATCCCGCTGTTCGACTTATGCTACATTTTGTTAGATTAATTATGAATTATTATATGCAAGATCCCTCTTGCCGTTGTCTCATTTATTTATTTTTATGAATTATTTCGTATATGTATAGTTTAGTTCGTGCCAATTTGATATCATATGCTAGCTAACATTTACATATTTGGTGAATATTCGATAGTATAAAATTATCTGTGATGATTGGATAGGTCGAATTGATTTATGATTAATTTCGTGCTATTTGGAAGTAAGAATGTATTTTTAGGATATTTCTAGTATTTATTATAATTATGAAAATATTTTTAAAGAAATTATTTGGTGAAAATAATTTATTTTGAATAAAAAGTATTTTTAGGAAATTATTTGGGAGAAAAAGAATTTTTGAAATATTTTAAGAGGTTTTCTTTGAAAAAGAAAAGAAATAGAGGTGTTTTATGAAAAGAAAATAGTTATCGCTCATAAATAATATTAAAGAGAAAAGATATTTTTGAGATATTGGATAATTAAGTTGGGAATTAGTTTAAAGGATTTTTATGGGAATTTATGTTAAAACTACTTCATTTCATGTGGTTAACTTCTCTTATTTCACATTTTCATATGGTACCGTTGTTGATAGTTATTCACGTTACTGTTCATGATACACGACACTGACACGTAGAGTAATTGCACATGTGACATGTTAATTGCAGTTATACATAGTCTTGTTGTGTCCAGAACCGTAGTAGTTCATGACTTAGGGATTTGGTTGTCATGAACATGACCTAGTGACATGTGTGTGTTGACCATGCTTAGGAGGTGAACCCGTGTTTGATATCGACATCGTTGACTTGATTTACCTGAGACCGTGGGATGGAAAAGTCTTGGTTCATGTATTCGGATGTGGCTGTTTATGTATCTTCCAGACCCGTGCTAAGTGATCTTGTTTTCGCACTTGGGGCTGGTTTGTTGGGCCAGTGATCTTGTTTTCGCATGTGGCCAGTGAAATCGTTTCGTCACCTGAGTCCTGCTTGTGTCTGGACAAGCCGGAATCGGATTGCGCGTAGTCCTCAGACCGTAGATCCGCGGAAATTGGATGCGTGTAGAGGAATATGAACCGTCAGTTATCCGAATAATATGAACTTCGACTATTGTGAGATATAGACCCGAGACCTGTTATAGGATGGCTAGACAGTTAGAATACATGAGTTGGACATGTTGATGCTTTATATGTTTCCTCCGTGTATAGTTCGGGGTTAATATTTAGTTATTTACAATTCGAGACATATGGTATATACATGAGGGTTTCCTTGTTGAATTATTTCGCTCGACGTACTACGTCACGTTTTGTAGATTTCTAAATATCAATCTCATCGGATTTACATGGATGGTTAACCGTATTGTTATACTTGATTTGTTCGCATTTTCTGATTACTTGCGTTTCATTCGCATTATTATAATACTGCCATTATTTGTGGGATCTTGCCGTGTGTTATACACGCTGACGTACTCCATTCTCTTGGTGTACGTCAGATTTAGATATTGACTGAGTTCAAGATGGGATGCGCTTGGTAGAATTTTCTCGCGGAGAACCTCCCAGACGACGGAGTAGATCGAGCTGAAGATTAGTTCCCTTTTGTTTTCAGTAGTTGATGAACCTTAGACTTCTTTCAGTATTTCCATTTTAGCTCAGTTGACATTATTTTATAATTCTCTAGTCTTAGCTACATGTATTGTTTCAGATATGTGGACTCTTTTATAGTCCTGGATGTTATTTCATTTTGGTGATATGTATTCTTCTGTTCTGGATTATTATTTATTCTTACTGGCTGTGATTGGGATCTGTGACTGTGATGTATTTTTTATGATTACTTGACGCTTGGCGTATTAGATTGAGGAGAAATGTTTTATTTTATTTGTATTTCTTCTCAATCCAATACGTCGCGGGCTTGTCCACGTACCGCTTCCGGGTATTTTGGGAAGCGGGGCGTGACAAATGATAATATAACACATTATATTTTAGTATAAAGTAAAATAATGTATTATATTATAATAACATACTAGATAATATACTAAACCAATTGGATAAATTAATTTAGACTTAATCGATAAATAAATATTATATTTTAATAATGTGCCACATCATCAATTATCCCACATGAATTGTCAAATCAAAGCTTTAAATTATCCCATTATCCCAACTTGTTCCACTTTACCCACTCAAAATATCCCAAAGAGATAAAATTATTCCATTGGAATAATTATCCCACTTAGTCCCAACTTGTCCAAACCAATAACCCCCCTATAGTTATAGTATTTAATAAATGTAGAGATATTTTATGGTTACGTAATATAAGAGAACAAATTTTTTTTTTGGAGGAATAGAGAACAAATGTTATTATTATATAGTACATGCCAAAATTTAGAGCACAAGAGGTCTCATATTATTTTATTTTTCTTTATTCCTCTCTTTTTTTGTCTCACCTTTCTCTCGGTGCGACAATAGCACGTGCAGCGCATGCTTGAGTAAGATGGTGGTCTCCAGGTCTCAGTCTGATGGACAAATGAGAGCTGGTATGCTGTATGGGATTATGGGAATGGAAGTTTATTTAATAAATATTAAGTATTATTATTATTTCATATATTTTTTGTTTATATTTGATTTACTAGGAGATCGTCTAAAAATCAAATGATTTTGGTTATTCTTATATTAAATGAATCTAAATGTTCTTGTTTCAATTTGGACCCGAAGAAATACAAGATGAAAATTTGAATTCAATTCGAATCTAAATATTTTTTATAAGTACAAAAGTGAACACCTCAATTACCATTCAATTCAATTCATTTCAGTCTCATCATCAAGTCAAGCTGACAATATTCGAGAGATTGGCAGCAATAGAGCCAGAGATTTTATTTTGGAGGGAAAAAGATTAAGAATCCAAGACACATAAGTGACTTCTTATGTATTTAATGAAAAAAAAAAACGAATACTAACCTCAAATCAAATATGTATGCTATTTAATTTAAATATATTCTTGATCGAATCCAAATACAAAAACATCATACATATATATAGGCTAAAATATCAGATTGGCATTTTAAATCGATCCTAAATGACAATAGAGCATTTTAAATAGCTCCGACTACGATAAGGCCTCATAATTGTTCAAAAGTGACAATAAGACTCATATTTTTGCCGGACTCCGGCCAACTTCCCTCTTTCCTCCCTTCAAGCTCCCTACACCTTCATGGCTGACCTCCTCTCTCCCTCTCCCTCCCTGAACCCAAACCGATCAAATCCAACAACCAAAAATATCTCGCCTTCACCCTCAACCTCTTCAACTCCTCCCTCGGAAGCTCCAACTCCGCCCTCGCCGCGGCTGTCAAGCCATGAAAAAGATAGTCCACAACATCAAAAACCTCAGTAAAACCGAACTCGAACCCCAACGAGAATTAGTTCAACAAGTCTTAGAGTTCAGAGAAGAGGAGAGTGTGAATGTGCCATGGGTGAGGGTAGAGGAGAGAATGGTGTTCAGGAGAAAGGAGAGAGTGGCGACGAGGGCGGAGTTAAAGAGGTTGAGAGTGAAGGCGAGATATTTTTGGTTGTTGGATTTGATCGATTTGGGTTCAGGGAGGGAGAGGGAGAGGGGAGGTCAGTCATGAAGGTGTGGGGAGCTTGAAGGGAGGAAAGAGGGAAGTTGGCCGGAGTCCGGCAAAAATATGAGTCTTATTGTCACTTTTGAACAATTATGAGGTCTTATTGTAGTCGGAGCTATTTAAAATACTCTATTGTCATTTAGGGTCGATTTAAAATGACAATCTGGTATTTTAGCCCATATATATATAAAATAATAAAGAAAGATAAGCAAATAGGGCACCTTTTAAGAAAGATGTGCTCTACAACACTTCATCAAATTAAATTCCTCTATAATCATGCATGTTGGTGATAAAATTTTCTTGCAAGTTCTTTTCTAATGTAAGAAACCAACTTATCTGCAAGAAATCTACCGGCCATCTTGCGGTGAACTTTTGTTTTCTTAAGTTTTGTAGTTGATGCTCTGACTGATCCGTAGCAACAGTTGGGACTTTAGTTGGGGGTTGGGCCTTTGATTATACATTCTGGGGCTTTAGTTGATTTGCACAATTAATTTTAAGATGGGCCAGCCATAAGCTTTTTAAGAAGGCTATTTAACTCTTGTATTAAAGCTAATGGGATATCCAAAATATTTTTTTGGGAAAGTTGCTTCTAGCCCCCAAAATAACAAGATTTATTCTTTCCACTCCCAAGACTTTTTCAAAGCTCCAAAAACCCCTCAAAGCAAATCCCAATTTTGTTTAGCCGCCTCCAGCTCAAATTGAACCCCCATGTGTACTTTTCAAACATGGCTAGACCAAAATACGCTTTTGGATGTTACCGGTTAGGCAGAGGGGGGATGCGGTCATCGGAGAAGTCTCACTGTAGGCTCATTTAATGATGATTAGAAAGGGGTTTTGGAGAGAAAAAAAATCCTAGTTCCCTCCAAATTCTAACCATCTTCTACCTCTCTCTCTCTCTCATGGCCACTAAATTCTCTCCATAAATCTTCCTTGCTTCTTCAACTACTCTCTCCCGGCCATTTAATTCTCCTCCATAAATTCTCTTTGCTTCTTCAACCACTTTTCTTCATAATGACGGAAAGATCCCTCCTTTGTATGGTTACAAACACAAAAAGCAACGAAGAGGGTGGGGGTGCTTTCGTAGTCATCAATGACTCTACAGAAATCATTAGCTTGAAGTATCAAGTGTACCAAAGGCTTAAACTCCCATTGCAATCTCTTTCACTGAAATTCATATCCGAAAGGAAAAAAAAGTTTAGTTTTGCAATTGAAAATGATGACGACTTGAGCTTGATGTTCGAGTATTGTCGTCGTAATAGATTTACAGACATTAACTTATATGCTACCTCAGCCGTGGATTCCTCAACTTCTCAGAACACCCAAACATCTCCAGAAAATGTGTAAGCATTTTAAACATTTTATTTTCCCAAAGCATTTTCATCACTTTATTTATGAAATTAGGTAGGATTTGAAGGTTAGCAGTTGGTTGTTAACCTTATAGGTTAGTTGTTAAGGTTTTAGTCGTTTGTTAACCTTACGAGATAGTTGTGTAAATTATAATTTAGTTATTAACCATAATGATTAGTTGTTAAGGTTTTGAGTTACTTATTAACCTTATCTATTAGTTGTTAAGGTTATGAGTTGGTTGTTAACTTTATGAGTTGGTTGTTAATCTTAGTAGATAGTTGTGAGTTGATTGTTAATCTTAACTATTAGTTGTTAAAGTTATGAATTGATTGTTAAGATTATGAGTTGGTTGTTAATCTTAGTAGATGATTGTTAGAAATAATTAGTTGTTAAGGTTATGAGTATGTTGTCAACCTTATGAGTTGGTTGTCTAACGTAGTAGTTACCTGCTAACATTTATAGTTAACTGTTATGTATTCAAGTGTTTTCTCACTTTTACAGGACAATCCCGATAGAAAATTCCCGATGCACAGCTGCTACACTCAGCCGACCATGTAATGATGAGCGTATTTCTAAAGACAATCCCACTGGTGACTCTACCATGATGATAGAAGATATGATTAACAACCAAACCAATGTCCTAGCTGAGTGGCACACTGCCATATGTGCAGAGGGATAGAAATTTGATAGTGCTGCTGAAGTTAGATTAGCACTTTAATACTATTCAATTGCAAAAAGGTTCGAGTATGATTTTTACCATAATGAACAAAAACGCATAAGAGTGCATTGTCGATACAAGAACACGCATATATGCCCTTGGATGTTATTTGCTTCCCCACTCCAAAATGGCTCAATTATGGCTATAAAGAAATTCCACGCTACTCACACTTGCGATCAACATGGAGCTAATGCAGGTAAATCAAGGGCATCACGCAAATTCATTGCAAGTCAAATACAATCTGTTATGAAGGTGAGGCCAGAGCTTCGGCCAATTGATATAAAAAATGACTTACTCTCACAGTTCGGCAGCAAGATTAATTACAGCAAAGCATGACAAAATAAAGAGAGAGCACAACAGGACCTCTTCGGTGACAATGATGAGCCTTACGATTCACTAAGATGATAAAACTTATCTGATTAAGTAAATCCTTATACCTTAGTTGTCATGTCTGTGTTAGTTGTTAAGTTTACTCCTTAATTCTCAAGTATACAGATTTGTTGTTAAGGTTACATCACAATTATTAAGTTTACAACTTAGTTGTCAAATGTACATGTTTGTTGTTAATGTTACAGATTGATTGTTATGTTTTTGCACTAGTTGTTAAGTATACAATATACTTTATAATTTAGTTGTTAAGTATACATCTTAGTTGTTAAGATTACGGCTTAGTTGTTAAGGTTACAATTTAGAGGGTAATATTAATGATTACTTGTTATATTTATACAAGTATGAAGCCATGATTCTAGCTACTAATCCAGGAAGCCGTATTGCCATTGATGATTATGACGGCAGGTTTAAGCGTTTGTTCATAAGTTATAATGCTTGTATTGAAGGGTTCATTGCTGGATGTAGGCCTCAGTTATTTTTGGATGAAACATTTCTTAAAGACCGCTACAGAGGTATATTACTTAGTGCCACAAAATATAACGACAACCAAGGAATATTTCCTCTTGCTTATTGCGTATGCAACCAGGAGAATGAGGAAAATTAGATATGGTTCTTTTAAGGAGTATGGTCCATACTATATGATAGGAAAAATCTTTACAAACCCCCACATCAACTGGTAATGATTTCTGATGCCGATAAGGGTATTAGAGTAGCAATCAAAGAATTCTTTCCAAATGCATTACATTCTAGGTGTGTTCTCCATCTAGTCGAGAATTTCAAAAAAAAAAAAAAAAGATGAAGGAGTTGGGTTATAAAGTAAATATCACTCAAATATTGGGTGACTTGTTACAATCCGCGGCTTATGAGTTCACAATTGGCGAATGGAATGATTACATGAAAGAATTGGCCTTGATAGATGCAAGGGCTTATGTTACTGCAATGAATTACTCCCTAGAGAGATGGGCAAACACTTATTTCCTTGGTATAAGGTATGATACTATTGTTTAATTCAGTTTGCTGCTGAGTTTTTTGTTAGTTGTTAAAGTTAAAGTTTTATTGTTAACCATACATATTGGTTGTTAAGTTTTATTAAGTTTACACTGTAGTTGTCAAGTTTACCTTTGTAGTTGTCAAGTTTACCTTTGTAGTTGTTAAGTTTACAAAGTAGTTATTAAGTTTATAGTGTAGTTGCTAAGGTTACAGTTTAGTTGTTAAGTTTACAAAGTAGTTATTAAGTTTATAGTGTAGTTGCTAAGGTTACAGTTTAGTTGTTAATATTACAGCTTGGTTGTTAAGATTACAGCTTGGTTGTTAAGTTTACAGCTTTGTTGTTAATGTTACAGTTTATTTGTCAAACTTATGAGTTTTTTCATGTGATTTACATGTATGACCATGTTACTTCAAATGTTGATGAGTCCTTCAACAGTTGGATAAGAAAGACGCGAATATTATGAATCTTAGCTTTGGTGGAGACGATACGAAAGCAAATCATGGAGCGCATGCATGATAGAAGGCTTATGCAACGAAATGGAATGGATACTTATGTCTAGAAACTGAGATAGTATTGGGTGATAATATTCATTAAGGAAGCTGCTTACATGTTAAAAATTCGACAGAAGATATTGTAGAGATTGAATCTAATAAAACTTGCTATGTAGATTTAAAGAAACAGACATGTTCATGCAGGTCTTGGGATATCACACACATTCCTTGTAAGCACGTTTGTGCTGCAATTACTTAGATGAGATGAACTATTTATCATTATTTTAATTGGTTGATGACTATTGAAGCATTCAGAAGAAGTAATGAACCAATCATCTTTTCTATTTCAGATTACGAGAAGCGTGTTGTACCGCCAAAAGACCATCGGTTAAAGCCTCCCCTTACTAAAAAAAGACGTGGAAGACCATGTACTAGACAAAGGAATAACAAGTCGCTGAATACCCGGCCTGTTAAGTGCTCCCAATGCTACATGGAAGGTCACAATCGAGCAACATGCAACGTGTCTATCTAGTTGCTAACCATATGTATTAAATGCTAACGTTTTGTATTAGTATCTAACAATATGTATTGGATGCTACCCTTTTGGATTGGCTGTTAATGTTGTGCATAATTTTGACCAAAGAATACATGAATTAATAGTATGCAGTAAACATAAGTTGTAAAGTTTAGCGCTAAGTTGTTAATGTTACAATTTAGTAGTTAGTACATCTTAGTTGTTAATATTACGGCTTGGTTGTTAAGATTACAGCTTGGTTGTTAAGTTCTGACTTTGTTGTTAATGTTACAGTTTATTTGTCAAACTTATGAGTTTTTCATGTGATTTACATGTATGACCATGTTACTTCAAATGTTGATGAGTCCTTCAACAGTTGGATAAGAAAGACGAATATTATGAATCTTAGCTTTGGTGGAGACGATCTGAAAGCAAATCATGGAGCGCATGCATGATAGAAGGCTTATGCAACGAAATGGAATGGATACTTATGTCTAGAAACTGAGATAGTATTGGGTGATAATATTCATTAAGGAAGCCGCTACATGTTAAAAATTGACGAAGATATTGTAGAGATTGAATCTAATAAAACTTGCTATGTAGATTTAAAGAAACGACATGTTCATGCAGGTCTTGGGATATCACACACATTCCTTGTAAGCACGTTTGTCTGCAATTACTTAGATGAGATGAACTATTTATCATTATTTTAATTGGTTGATGACTATTGAAGCATTCGAAGAAGTAATGAACCAATCATCTTTTCTATTTCAGATTACGAAGCGTGTTGTACCGCCAAAAGACCATCGGTTAAAGCCTCCCTTACTAAAAAGGCGTGGAAGACCATGTACTAGACAAAGGAATAACAAGTCACGAATACCCTACTGTTAAGTGCTCCCAATGCTACATGGAAGGTCACAATCGAGCAACATGCAACGTGTCTATCTAGTTGCTAACCATATGTATTAAATGCTAACGTTTTGTATTAGTATCTAACAATATGTATTGGATGCTACCCTTTTGGATTGGTACATTAATGTTGTGCATAATTTTGACCAAAGAATACATGAATTAATAGTATGCAGTAAACATAAGTTGTAAAGTTTAGCGCTAAGTTGTTAATGTTACAATTTAGTAGTTAGTACATCTTAGTTGTTAATATTACAGTTTAGTTGTTAAAGTTATAGCTTAGTTGTTAAGGTTACAGCTTAGTTATTAAGCTTACAGCTTAGTTGTTAAGGTTATAACTTAGTTGCAACTTAGTTGTTAAGATTACAGCTTAAGTTGTGAAGGTTAAATGTTAGATGTCCAGGATATTCACAACTAATTAATATCTTGGACAGCTAACACTTAGTCCACAACTTAGCGGTAAACTTAATAACTAAACCGTAAACTTAACAACTAAGGTGTAACCTTAATAACTAAACCGTAAACTTAACAACTAAGGTGTAACCTTAATAACTAAACCGTAAACTTAACAACTAAGGTGTAACCTTAATAACTAAACCGTAAACTTAACAACCAATAGCTAACCTTAACAACCAATCTCTAAGGTTAACAACTATCTTGTAACCTTAACAATAAATCTTAAGAACTTAACAGTAACACTTCACAACCTTCACTTAACCATTAACAACTAACCATAAACTTACTTACGTTTGGCCACAAAAAATAAATATTTACAAGCATAATATTTACAATAATTAATACTGTTTTGAGAACCATTTAAATTTATTTTCAACACTGTCAGACAAGCCTCTAATCCAGAACTTCTTTAAATTATGGTTCAAATCTTTCAAGATCATCATCGTCAACTTCATTGAGAAGTTTTTTCTTCATTCTCCCCTCAATTAGTAAATAAGTCGCTAGCTTCGCTCGTATGACCCATGTAGAGTGATCTTCAGGCATGAGGTGCAGGACGTCTCTTCCTTTAAGAATAGCTTTTATATACAGGTACACGTAAATCCCGCAATCATACCTAGACATAAACGTATATAAATCATTAAAAATCACTCCTCACATTAACAAAACAGAAACTTTAACATCTAAACTGTAACTTTAACAACCAATCTCTAAGGTTAACAACTATATTGTAACCTTAACAATCAGTCTTTAAAGTTAACAACTAAACTGTAACATTAACCACCAACCCCTAAGGTTAACAACTATACTGTAACCTTAACAATCAGTCTTTAAGGTTAACAACTAATCTGTATGGTTAACAACTAAACTATAACCTTGATAATTACGCTTTAATGATAACAACTAAACTACAACCTAATCAAGTAAACCGTAAACTTAACCATACATCAAAAGATACAGTTTCAGAAAACTTGCGATCCCTTTTGTTCCTCATGGAACTATTTCATCTTTGAACACGAGGAAGATATTATTCTCATCGAAGCTAGCTTTCATGTAGTTGAAGAATTTAATCATGTTGAGTACAAGTTTTCAATGTCCCGATCAATCTTGGAAGGAGCTATAGTGTTTGGCAACATTATTTTGTAGATCAACCTCAAGGAGATGCCAATGATCATGTTGGACAATGGAAACTATTAGAATACTAACTCCAGCATTGATGAAACTTTTGATGAAAATATTATAAGCATCCTCGTAGTCGACTACTTTGGCATGTATATTATGTTGTAATCAAGAATTAGACTGGTCAGACACATTTACCATAGATTAAAATAGGCCTACCTCCTTCAGATATAAATACTTACTGAAAAGAACACATAGACCAACCCATATTTTTTGCCTATCTATTCGTTCTGAGGCATGTCCTGCCATTCACATAGTGTGTCAATCAGTACTTCAGTAACCTAGAAGATGACAAACAACAAATAAATAATAAGTAACCTAAAAGATGGTAAACAACAATTAAATAACTTTGAATATAGTTAGTAAGAATAAATTTATGACATAATATGAATCTTACTGAATCATCAAGTTGACCACCACGTAGGATGTTAAGAAGCTCAAATCGGTCAATAGATCACCAACTGGATCTGTACACTTTATACATTCTGCAAAAATAATTAATAACCCTTAACAACCAATAGCTAACCTTAACAACCAGTCTGCAAGATTAACAACTAATCTGTAATCTTAACAACTGCGATATAAACTTAACAACCAATCTGTAACCCTAATAACCAATTGTTAACCTTAACAACTAGGAGATAACCTTAACAGCAAAGTAATAAAATTGTAATATGAGCTAAATACTTACTTGTTGCACCTACAAATACGGAAATGATTGAGAATTTTATTCTCCTCTTATGTTAGCTTGACAACAACATCTTCCGAGATCTTAAAATTATGCAGAATTATGCAGAATTGTGGGGTATTGATCATAAAATTTGATCGTGAAACCTTTAGGAAAGGGAATCCCAATGTTTAAATCATTCAAAAACCTTTCTTCTTCCTCAAGCATAGGACAATACATAAAGGTCTTCCAAATTTTAAGGGGATCACCATGTAGCTCAGCAGACGGAATATCCTCATCAGATTCCACTTCCACTCTATTTTCTCCCCACATTTTGCTTATCTTTGATTGCCTTCTTCTTCCCTTCAGTGTAAGGGGTAACAACATGTTTTGAAGGCTTCACCTTTCTTCTGGTTCTTCTTCTCTTAAGGGGTCCAGTCACCCTTGTATTCCTCTTTCTCTTATTCTTTTTTATTTCCTCCATCCTAACACTGAGAGGAACTTCATCATTTTCTATCATATTTCCTCCATCATCAACAACAAAATCAACCTCTGGTGGAGGGACTTCCCTCTCAATCTCCATGTCAGGTGGAGTGCCTGTCTTGGATGGGGTGCCTGACACAAAAAATAAGGGATTACTTAAGATTTTTAAACTATAATTAATAAAAAAAAACTTTAAGCTAAATAACCAACCTCTAACCATAACAAACAATCTGTATACTTAACAACAAAGCAATAACCTTAACAAAAAAGATAATCTTCACAACCAATATATAAACTTAACAACCAATCCATATACTTAACAACAAAGCTATAACCTTAACAAAAAACCGTAAGCTTCACAACCAATATATAAGCTTAACAACCAATCTATATACTTAACAACTAAGCTACAACCTTAACAACTAAACTGTAAACTTCACAACCAATCTTTAACCTTAACAACCAATCTATTTTCTTAACAACAACACTCTAACCTTAACAACCAATTTGTAATCTTAACAACAAAACCTTAAACTTAGCTAACAAATAATATATATACTTAACAAAAAACTCTAATCTTCACAACCAATATGTAACATTAACAATCAATCTATATACTTAACAACAAACCTATAACCATAACAACTAAACTGTACACTTCACAACCAATGTCTAACATTAACAATAAAACTCTAACCTTAACAACTAATTTGTAAATTTAACAATAAAATGATATAATTCACAAGTAATAATAAACTTAGCTAACCTGTGGTAGTTTTCTCCTCCATCACTCGGACACCTTCTTAGTGTTCGACACCTCTCCTGTCCGCATCACCAGCTTGTGTGCCAGTTTCTTATAAACAGTATGGCTTCTTCCTTAGGCATTCCTCAGCTCCTGTTTCAGTAGTGTCACTTCTCCAGATAGAGAAGTCACTTTTACAGATAGAGAAGCTATCTTTTCTCGGTCAGAAGCTCTCTGATCTTTAAATTTTTTCTCCATGTCGCGACGTAATTTTTGATTGATCATCGCGATCCTCTTCCAAAACATCAGTTGTTGAGGCAATTCCAGTTGATCAATTGCCTCATCGTGCTGCTCGACCGCTTCATCAATATTCTGAGAAATAACCTACGCAATAGACAAATAGAGTATCAGTAAGAAAAATAATTAACAAGCAAGAGATAATATTAACAACAAAATGATATAATTCACAAACAATCAGTAACAACTACAATGCTTACCCATCCTTCAAGAGTATTAACATCTTCTGATCCCCTTTTAATATTTGTTTTGGGGCTAGACTGTCGTGGGTTACGTGCCCTACCAGTCTCAAACTTTTTCTTTTCCTTCTTCTTCTCCCTCTCTTTCTCCCGCAAATCTCTCCCTAGTTCTTTAAAAACTTTCTCCACTCTTTGAACTTGGCCATATAATTTTGGAAGCTTTATAGTAGCTTGCTGAGCCTTAGCTTCAACTATGACCAATCTTAGAGAACCCCCAACTTCTCCCAGTCTCACAACTAATTCATAACTAATTCATAACCTTAATAACTAACGACTCACAAGTTAACAGTAACCTTCACAACTAATTCATAACCAACACTAACGCTTAACCTTAACAACTAACAAGTCATAAGTTAACAGTAACATTCACAACTAATTCATAACCTTGATAACTAGCGCTTAACCTTAACAACTAACAAGTCACAAGTTAGCAGTAACATTCACAACTAATTCATAACCTTAACAACTAACGCTTAACCTTAACAACTAATGAATATCCTTGACAACTAAAAGGTAACCTTCACTAATAGTAACCTTCACAATTAACACATATCCTTCGAAATTAGACAAGTACCTTAGCAACAAACTATTGTCAAACACCATGCAACATCATAAATAATTAAATTATGCAGTAAACTCACTTTTTTTTGGTTGACATATGCATGTCTTCCAAATTGCTTCTATTCGTTCCTTTCTTTAGATCTAGGATAGCTTTCGTGGCATCGTCGGTGCTGCCCTCGTGCTGGGCTTTATCTTCATCCGTACATTGAACCGGGCTTGTGGGAGGAGGATGACTAACTGCGAGGTCCTCTAGAATATTTGCTATTGTTTCTCCAGCATTAGCCGACTCCATGCTCAGGCGTCTTCTTGTGACTACATACTGTGAGCCATCGTCGTCTTCGAAGTCTTCTACAGGGGAGACTACCTTGGGCGGTGACTTATCTACCATGATTTAAAGTAATGGAAGCGTGAAGGAAGGTAAGATGAGAACAAGAGAGCTTTGATTCCGCTCTAGGGGTAGGCTGATTTAGGGTTAGGATTTTAATTTGGGGACCGTCGGTTTCGCTCTTGGACAAATGAGAGAGATGGACACGGTTACTGAGGAGGGCTATTAAGAGAGTCGGAGGCGGTTAAATCAAAGGGCAATTTTGGGGTTTTTTTAAACGTTGGGTCACGTGGGAACGAGATTAGGGGGCTAAACGAAATTGGGATTTGCTTTAGGAGTTTTTTGGAGCTTTGAAAAAGTCTTGGGGGTGGGAGGAATACATCTTGTTATTTTGGGGGCTAGAATCAATTTTCCCTATTTTTTTTGGGTGCGTGTGGGTTTTGTGGGGTTATCATTGTACTGTGTCTGTTCAATGTCAAAATTTCGTTGATTTTTTACGAGCAAGTTTATTCAGGTTTGGGAAGGATGTTACCACTGCCCTTACCTTGTATTCTTAATTATTATGAAATTATTTTTTGTACTTGAGGTTTATATTAGCAGATTCTAGAGGCTTTGTTGTATTCCTATTGTACTGTGCCTCATGTGGAGCCTCTTGATCTAGACCGTTGATCATGCATGATTTATTTTCAGTGATCGATTTGCCCAGGGGTGAAGCCATGTATGGGCCAAATGGGCCCTGGACCCCCATGATAAATAAAAGAAACCTAAGTGATATACTGGCAACTAGCAAGCCATAAAAGCACTACTAACCTACTTCTTGCTTACCTACTCTCATAGTCTATCTACCTTTCTTGTTCTAGCTCTATGTTGTAGCAAACAACAATGGAAATCTAAGCCTACAAAAGCACATAGCTAAATGCTACAAAAAAACTAGAGGGAAGGAAGCAGATGAGCTAGGAAGTACTAAAAATAGCTAAGAGCCTATCCTATGTGCTAGGATGAGTTCACCATTCATGAAATTGCTTGTGTATTGAACATCTTAAACTCAATTTTCCTAATGAAGAGGAAAAACATGATACTACAACTACTACTACTTGACAAGAGCTGTAATGTCCAATCTATTTTGTTTTTTAATACCTCTCACATCATGCACATTTGCAAAATTACCCCTAAGTCTCAATAGTTTCGAAACTACCCGTAAATCATCAACTTTAGGGAGGAAAAAAACCCCCCAAATCAACTACTCATTAACTTTGTTGGATATGATGAGTAAATATTTGAGTTTTTTAAAATACTTTTTACATTGCAATTGCATATTAGCATATTAAAGTTAATGATTTTGTTGATTTAGGGGTATTTTCTTCAAAGTTGATGACCTGGTGATAGTTTTGCGAATCCTGATCTTAGAGGGCTAGTTTTGCAATTATGCATGCTTGGATGGGTCTTATAAAAAAATAAAAAATAAAAAGAATCATCGGTGTTGATGGTTAAAATCACACAGTCAATTTATTATGTTGTTGAGGAGATTAGGGACCGCTCACTTCTCCGAATATCTGGTTTAAAGATAAAATTGTTCTTCCCTGCACAGACAAAAGCTCGTAAGAGGGCGGGGTTGATTTCCATGGTTGTTCCTCCGACGATCAAGTCAGTAAAGGGCTTGGCTGGAGAATAAAATGAGCTGCGAGAGTTCTTAAGTTCAGTAAACTAAGAAACCAATGTGGTGTCAAGGCTTAGAAATTGCTTACCTAGATGTAGGGAATAGTCCCCCTATTTATAATGGAAATAGAGGGGTGATTTGGTAACTTCGTGCGAGTATGGGTTGGCGGCTGAGTCAGCGCTTGCTTTACAGGTGGCGACTGCTAAGTGGATAGAGTTACTTCAGTATTTAATGCGAAGTGACTGGAAGCATGGGGTGCCGACGTGGTCCGATGTGTCATAAAGATCTTCGGGGATGAAGAAATAATGTGCCTGTCCATGAATTTAATGCGATGGCGACAAGCTGCCAGCGGGGGGCTCGACGCAAACCGTCGTCTTCCTACTTGCCTGGTCGAGTGTCGAGAAGTACCGCCTTTCGAGTCGATTTCACGAGATGTCGCCCAAAGAGATGGCCGAGTGGGCTGCTCGTCGAGTCGACCTATCGAGAGGGCCGTCATGCACCGCCTTTGGAGTCGATTTCTCAAGATGTCATCCAGAGAGATGGCCGAGTGGACCTTTCATCGAGTCGACCTATCGAGAGGGTCGTCATGCACTGCCTTTCGAGTCGACTTCTCAAGATGTCGCCTCATCGAGTCAGTCATGTCGAAGATCTTTGGCCATCTCGAGGCATTGAGTTAACTTGACTAGGTGTTTAATGCGTGATACTTGTCTGCTATTCATTGGGGATTAAAATTTAGTAATAAAAACCCCATAACAATCGGGTAATTAGTTAAATGGTGATTTTATAAATCATAGAGATAAAATTCAAGACCACTCAAACTTTCTCAAAACTCCTCTTTTCCTCTTTCGAGTTGTGAATAAATTGTGAACAAATCATAAGTAATTTATGTTTTTCATGAGCGTTCTCTCTGTTCTCATCCATAAAGACCTAATCAGATCTCAACCTTCTCATCCACCTACATTCCCTCAGCCTCCAACTCTCAACTTTAACCAGATCTCATTCCGGTTTGTACTCTACTTTTTTTTTCCTCTTTTGGTTTGGACCCTCCTTGCTAAAATTCCAGGCTCCGCCACTGGATTTGCTAACCAACTCATTTCTGGTTTTCCATTTTCATTTCGAAAATAATAACTATTTTTAGAAAAGTCCCTTTACAAAAGTTTCTTAAAATGATTTTTAGGAATTTATAGTGAAGATGCTCGGCTATTTGGCTGAAGAGAGAAAAACAGAGAGGACCCTCGACTATTTAGCGAAAGAGAGAAATGTAAAAGAAAATTAGTTCTTTTTTGTTGTTCTTTGGTGAGAGAATTATTTTGTAGATTAGGAGACAGTGATTATTGTAAGTTCTATTCTCTTCTTTATACTTTTGATTTCAATAATGATTCTCTGTAATCTTGGCCGTTTATGTAGGCCACAATATCAAATTAACCATGTAAAATCCTAGTGTCTTGTGGTGTTTGCTTTTATTTCAATCTCTTTTGTTGCCTGACTTTTGCGCTTGCTTGGGGGGGGGGGGGTGTGTGTGTGTGTGTGGGGAAAAGTGTTCATAAGGTGGCACTTTAGATTCAATCTAAAGAAGTGCCTCTTGATTCGTGAATTAGACTATTCCATTTGATGATCCTCTCCATTCACCGTGATCTAAATGTCTCAAAACATCTATAAAATAAAAACCATGATGATTAAATACTTCTAAAATATATTTTTCATTGTTTCTTAAGTTATATTGTCATAAAACTGTTAATTTTACAATCATTTGATGCATGAGGAACTACAACCCAATATGGCTAATTTTTATTTGTATACAATCCAAAATATATAAATCAAAATGAACGAGTGGATTGAGTAATTTGATAGCGTATAATGTAGTTTTAAAGGTGCCACCTTAGATTGAATCTAAGATGCTACCTTATGAACACTTTTCCCACACACACACACACACACACACACACACACACACACATATATATATATATATACACACACACACACACACACACAATACACACACACATATGTACATATGTATGTATGTATGTATATATATACATATGTGTATACATATGTACATATGTGTGTGTATGTATGTGTGTGTGTCTATATATATATATGTGTGTGTGTGTATGTATATATATATATACATATGTATGTGTATATATATACATATACATATGTATGTGTATATATATATATATATATATATATATATATATATATATATATATATATATATATATATATATATATATATATATATATATATATACATATGTATGTGTATATATATACATATACATATGTATGTGTATATATATATATATATATATATGTGGTGAGGCCCACCTTGCTAGTCACATCAAAAGTGGACCTCACCACTCTATCTCTTGGTAGCTCATTTAGCAAAATGAGCCACCTCATATACATCACACACACACACACACACATATAGTAAATCTCCTATAAACTTAAGTTTATAGAGAATAGTCATACACCAACTTTTCTATCCATTGATGTTGCCTTGGGATCCATGAAAGATATAAATCCTATTTTGAGATTTGTGCATCTCTTGATGGCACAAATCTAAAGGCAACATCAATGGATAAAAAAGTTGGTGTATACTATTCCCTATAAACTTAAATTTATAGGAGATTTGCTATATATATATATATACACACACTTGTTAGTAAGTCTTTCTTTCGATATGAAAATAACTTTTATACATCAATACATATTAGGATAAACATTGCAACTATAACTATAAACACATGTAGAAGATTAGGAATACTATATTGCACATTGCAAACTCGAAAGTAATAAGGCATTATCATTCAGTAATAGTGCACATGGACATATAGGAAAGCAACAAGACTTTATTTTATTATTTTACCATGCACGCACGTACATGTACTAAGCATGCGCGCGTCCTCTTATTGCCCCTTATTAGTACATATAATAGTTAACTTGATTAATCCAGTTACTTAGTGGGATTCTCAGCACATTTAAGAGTGAGTTTGGCCTCATAAATAGCCGTAGTGCTATTGCCCATTGACACATAAGACTTACAGCCCTTGTAATTGTATTCACCACCCCAATTGAGAGCAGCAATATATTCTCTGTTTCGTGTTGCACTGTTCCCATTTGTCTTTGCCAAAGTAACCCGCTTCACGAACCATAGTATAGGCCTATCTATATACAAACGTCAATTTGTACCTAGACCAGTCAGCATTTCTTCTTAAATATTATACCAATAAAATAGGGTTCTCAATCTCTCCACTACAAAGAGGTATTAGAGGGACCACTACATTATTACAATAATTGATTATTGAATGAATAGTTATGATTTTTCTTTGAGTGCAAATTAGAAATGAGTGCAATACACGCGATTATGGTGAGTGTTATTAATTATTATTATTTTTGGCTTTTTCATAATTTAAAAATTGGCTACAAAGTCTAAGCAGTTGCTAAGTTTTGGATCAAAGTCATGCATATTGACTCAAATATGCTAATAAAATCAATATGACCTTAAACAATATACTTTACTTACGTACCTTGCAGCTGCCCGGCCACCAAGGATTCATCCACGAAAATATGAAATCATTGTCTGCCCCAGCATCGTTCTTGCCGCGATAAACAATAGCAGCCCACGATCCAACCGTCAATGCAGTGGGATGGACATGCAGGAAAGCATCCCACTGACCATTTGCAAGCGATTGCGGGATTGGGGCTTTCCAGAGGTGGCCGTGCCAATCGTGGGTACCGACGAAAGTGATAGGATCACTGGTAGCATTGTAGACCACGCAGAGCGTGGATACCCCGTCGCTGTACACTTCCTTCAACTTCTCCACGTATTGGAGAGCTTTTTTGTCCTTGTCCTCCTCGCTTATCATTTTGAGAGCGTCATGTGCATGGTCACAGCGTGTTATCAGCTTGCCCTCGTACTCGGGCTTTACCTTATAAGAGTCTCGTTGGTGATGCGGTCACCGAACACATTGAACGCCATGTTCCTCTGAATTGATGCTTGTTGTTGTATGTTGCTTGTTGATGAGGTGATGACATAGACAATGAGCATACCTTCTTATATGTTACTTGTTCCCCTCTACATATATTCACCAATAGAAAAAGACTGGCAATATATTCACCGATAGAAAAAGACTGGCAACAGTAACAATCCATGTAACGGAGATAAATTACTTAAGAAAGACCAGCAACAGTTGAAAGAAGCCTTTTTTGTGTGGGTTTGAACTTTTTGATCCTACATGACCCATCTTGAATATAACCAGAGTTGAACTAGTTATCTATCTTTTTACAGCATGCATGTATAATAGAAAAATTGACAAGTCAACTAGATTTATGCAGACAGCCACAAATACAGTCAGTAGAAGAAGAACACAAAATAAAAATTTTACTTCCTTCACAAATGCCAACCACTTAATTTTAGATTTGGAAGTTCCTCATGATAGAAGTTGGAAGCTCTGCAACAAATTGTCAGTATATTGAAATAAATAATGTAACGACTAGAGAGATAGATTACAAATACAAGGATGTATATGGTGCTTTACCTTTCAATTGGGTAATTTCCACTTATCTAGTGCCACCCTAGGATTCTCACCAATATTCCATTATTATGCGATTTATCCTTGAAGCCTAAATAGGTAAACTTGTTAGCTTTCCAACCTTTAATTTGTTACACTTTATACCAAAAGTCAATAGAAAATACTAGTCTTTTCAAACGAAAGAGAGGATACAAGCAGCAGAAAATTGTTGTTCTCTAATTACAGGAACAAATATGAGAACTCTGTTATAAAACAACTCACTTCAATCTAGCATAGAAATAAATGAACTAAACTGACACGGACTATAATCAATATATATCCCTAGGTGGCGATGTCGGAGGAGCTGGACGGAGTGATTGTGGTTAAGTTGCAGAATGAAGATGGGGCATCATAGCGTTCTTGGGAAATAGCCTTGTATTTCAGAAATTCTAGTCGGACTTGGATTAGAGATTTGAATTTGATTAGAAAAAATTAATTACAATTGGAATTAAATTCTAATTGAAAGAGAATTAGAATTGATAATCCAAGTCAAAGGAGTTCTACATGAATTCAAGAGAGGATAAAGCTCTTTAAATACCCCTTGAGAGGTTCATTGTAAACCAAGCCATAGGAAAACTAAGGACATGCACATATTGTAAGAGAGAAGTAGAGAGAAACTAAGGGGAGAAATCTAGAGTTTGTGAGAGAACTTTTGGTGAGATTGAGAGGATGTCTTGTGAATTCTTTATCAAGAACGCAAGAATAGATTATCGTAATCTCTAGAATAAAAGAATACTCAATTCTCTCTCCGTGGACGTAGACGGTTGCCAAACTGTGTAAATCCTGTGTCTTTATCTCTTGATCTATTTTTCTGCGATATATTGTTATTCCCTTTAGTTCGAGCATGTTTTCTCGGTATCTCCACATCGCTCGATGATCGATTGGTCTACAAAGAAGAAAGAAATATAATCAAGATGTTTGGTGACACTTTTGCAAGCTACGCTTCCACATAGATCACCGGTTGGTGCATAACAATTTGTATCGGCTTGTGGGTGGCGT